>CM031237.1:970483681-970906913 GCA_018340775.1 Taxus wallichiana var. yunnanensis | reverse complement strand
GTCATATCGGGACCATGCGCCAAGTGATGCAGTCACTTTAGCTTAACACTCAATCTTCTCTTTTAACCAGCTAGCCCAATCTTTGCTTGGATCATTTCTCCATTAACATTGCCAAGAAAGTATCATCACTGAACACTACATGCCCATCAAACCGATTTGTCTCCTACCCTCCAAATTGAAACTTTCCATACATTTGACAAGGCCTTTACTATGGCTTGAAAACTAGAGATTCGAGCCTTAGAGGAAGAGAAATTGCGGTTGCGCAACAAAAACCCCAATTTCTGAACCCAAGATTCCACCAACAAACCTAACACCACCAATCCTCACCCATCGACTGCTCCGAAATCAAAAGGAGCCGTGCACACGGTGATGGTCAAATCCCAACCACCATCTAATACCCCGCCAAAAACCACCTATAAGTATAAAGCAAAGCCCATCAACTACACTCCCTTGGGAGAAACATATGGTGTGATATTGGAAAAATTGCTTAAAGCAGGAGCCATTACCTTACCTCTTGTTAAACCTCACTCCGGGTTTGATTCCACTCGCGCCATACCTTCTTGGTACAAAGAAAATGACTTCTGTAACTTCCACCGCGTGAAGGGACACAGTCATGAAAACTACAAGATGTTGAAAAACATAGTGCAGGAAATGGTTGATGCGGGGGATATAGCCCTCGATAATCCTAACACCCCTGCTAACCGAAATTTGAAAATATTCAACAAACCATTCCCAAACCACTCTTCTAACAGTAATCTAAACCAAGATATCTTAGCCGAGGAGAGCGTTCACGAGATCCATGCAGTCTTCGACTCCCAACCAAAAACCTCTATCGAACAAATTCTGAATCAAGCCTCTTCACTAACGCAGGAATCCGAACCCCCTTCCTCACCATCAAGACAAACTGAAATCCTTGTCATTCCTTTACCCATCAAGGAATTAACCACCCAGTTCCTCTTCTCACAAATGAGCCTTCTTACACCACATCATTGCAAGACTGTGAGCGGATGTTATCTAATTTATCTATTTCCCAAACGTCTCCTTCTACCATTCTTGCATCAGAGGAAGGCTCGCCACTTATTTTTCATCCTTAGACGAGAAACCTCTTGAACCGACATCACCACATTCTTTAAACATGATAGATCCTCTCAAACACGCCCTCCTACCTATTAGTTCTTCATCGCCTAAATCTTTTCAGCGACCGGTTGACCTCTTAACACCCATTGATACAGTGCCTCATCTACCCCCTGTATCACACCCACAGTGGACCGGAATCACAACCCACCTTTCTTCCATACAAAAGTTCCTATTCACACGTGAGGACTGTCATTCCCCAGAAGATAGACAGGTCCTATGGGAACGTTTGAGTACGCCATATTCTACTCAAATGCAGATGACCAATCCAGATGCCTCTACCATATACCCGAAGTGTTTACAGAAGCTTAAAATGCCTATGTCCTCATCTTCACCCCCCTCATCTTTACCAAATACCTCATCCACTTCTATTAACCTAACCAAATCTTCCCCTACGCTTGGGACCTCACCAATACCCAGTCTAACACACCCACCTAAGCGGCTTGATTTATCTAAAAATAAAGCCGTCCATCCCATTAGGAGACAGACTCAATCTCCTCAACCTATGCCTCTATCACAACTAAAACCCTCATCGTCACACCTACCTTCCATATTGGGACCCCATCCCTCTACCTTGCATCAATATATCATACCTCCTGCGTTTTCTTTAAAGCGACCTACGCCTTCTGCACCCATACAGAAATCCAAGGGTATAGCAACACCATCACCCCGCGTATCCTGTCCACCTACCAACCCTAAACAAATTCCATCATCAAAAGAATTGTTTGCTGCCACTCCTATTTCTCCGTGGTTGTTTTCTGATACCACATCATCTGTGGCCTCATCATCTAACCAGCTAAACATAGCTTCTGCGCCAAAGAAGCCACGTTTAGTTAAAACCCATTATCAAAACCCCTTGGCTAAACCACCAACCATACAAACCAACCATACCCCATCATTATCACAATCTACCCGATCAATAGCCTCATTTTCCTCCTCGACTTTGACCCACTCAAAGGGTCTTACGCCAAAATCCTTGCTATGTTGGTGGAGAATGCGACCATTTCCCCTACCCCCACTTAGACTTTATGATCCATCTAAACCTCGACCTATAGGTTATGATGATTCTAAAATCTGTGCTTACCACCACACACCGGACATGACGTAGAGGGATGCAAAGTGTTGAAAGCCATACTTCATCGGGCACACTCTCTCGAATAGAAAAGTTAAGAAAGACAACTTACGAAGAGAGAGACCTTTAGCTTCACCCTCTCCTATACCACCTGTCCCCGCCTCACCAAGATCCATCATTATTACAGCCCCACCTCTCGAAGACCATGACCTATCCCTACCGTCTTCCTCCTCCCGTATTCACGAGATCAATATGATTAGTGTTGCTACTCGAGGGCGCGAAAAACAATGGGAAAGCAAAGAAAACACACTACGGCATCTCTTTCTCCGTCCACCATCCCAATGGCACCACCACCTAAAGTGGTTATTCGTGGACCCGCATATCCCGTCTCTAATGGAATTGCCCACCGAACCATAATCAAACAGCTTCACCAATCACCGTAAAATGACATCAGTATGATCTCATTCAGACTTCTGAATCTCATCGACAAGCTCTCGTTGAAATCCTTCAAGGGATAGAGGTCTTACCTAATGAAACATTTCCTGTTACCTCTATTCTAACACCCAATCATGTTGCTTCGCTCACTAAACAATCTATCTCCCCAACCACTTCTGTCTCTGTACAGCAAGCCGCTGCTGTCAGTTTCTCCGAAGACGAAATTATCGACTTTGGTGCCAAAGATCCTGACCCTACTCTTTTCATCTCAGCTTACGTTCGGGACATTCGGCACGCTGTGTTATGATTGACGGGGGCGCTAGCCTAAACATCATCTCTTCAAAAGCCTTCCAACAAATGAATATCCCTTCTAGTTGCATGTGTGCCAACCCCATCATGTTGCGGTCATTCAATGATGCTATTACTTCTACCTTAGGCACCGTGATCCTTAACATTCGTGTAGGGCCATGCACTTTACCCGAACTCTTCTATGTCCTTGAGGGAGAGTTCCAATACAATATGTTGTTAGGCCGCCCTTGGATCTAGGCTATGGGATGTGTTCCTTCCACCTTACATAGATGCATAAAATTTGAGTACGAGGGGAAGTCCTACACCGTAAAAGCTGATCCTCCCCTTCAAAAACTGCAATATGTTGTATCGCCTAATGATGTGCTTGTACCACCAAGACACCCATTCATCCAACCCAACCATCCACTTCAACCGCACCTACACCTTGAACCAATGAAACCGCCATCACAAATACTACTTCCTTTCCCGCAGATAACATCCCAACCTCCGAATCCCTTAGTAGATGTTTTTCAATGTCTTACGCTGGGGAGTACCGCCTATATAATGTTAGCTCTTTCCATACCCCCGCAGAGTACGGACGAGTACATGCGCATCCTACCTACGACCGTCGCGTGGGGGAGGTAATCTCTTACGGACCACCCCATTGCCGCACCAACCTAACGTATGGGGGTGTTGACGCATCCTCCGTTACCCCTGAACCTCCTCTTGGTGTGGTTCCCTTCCAATCCGATTTTCAATACTTGACAAATCGTCGTTTCGCCCTCACCTTCTTGACTCATTGTGCTTGGAAAGGCTTTGGTTTTGGTCTTTATGAACAAGGCCGACATACACTCATTCCCGTGACTACATGCAAACACAATGATCGTAGTGGTCTCGGTTTTCCTGAAACACTTACACCGGAGAAACCTCATGTCAGTTGTATCCTGGAAGATGACGACGTCACCCCTACCAAACCATCATCACCCATTTTGCCATCATCACCCACAGAGTCGATAGACCCTGAATCTATCCCTCCTAACTTTTTTTTTCATAAATGCTATCTTCCTAGGTCCTCTCACTTATCAACGCGATAATGAGGACCCATCTTCTCTTCCCTTCGTATCCAGACATGATCAAAGAGGATTCGCCTTCGATTAATGTTGTTGAGTGCCAGGATGACAACTCCATCCTCACTTACCTTGGTGCGGACGACTCCTATATTCAACGCGCGCCTTACCATCTAAAACTCAAACCATGTTGAATGAGTCGACTATAGAAATCAACATCCACACGCAGAGGAGGATCCTCACGTTGTGAAGATTGGGCAATCCCTTAACACATCGGAAAAAGCTGCCTTTACTACCTTTCTCCGTACTCGCAACCAAGCTTTCACTTGGTCCTACGCTGACATGCCGAATTGATCCACGCCATTGCTGTCCCATAACATCACCCTAAACCCCGATTCCAAACCAGTCAAACAAAAGAGAAAATGCATCCATGCATTGCCCTCTTGGTCAAAGAAGAGCTTCACGACTCCTTTCGTTTCCTTCATTTGCCTATTGACTATCCTCAATGGATTTCTAACATCGTACTGTCACTAAAGCAACGGGGGACTTCGGATATGCATGATTTCGAGACCTTAACCTCACTTGCCCCAAGGATGACTTTCCCCTCCCAAGTATTGATCAACTTGTTGATCTCATAGCGAGCCATGAAATGCTTTCTCTTATGGATGGTTTTTCGTTATACAATCAAATTTTGGTAGCCACGGCTGATCAACATAAAAAGCGCCTTCATAACTCCTTAGGGAACCTTCGTTATCGTGTCATGCCGCTTGGCCTTAAGAATGCTTTGGTGCGACCTATCACGGCTATGACTTACATTTTTCATGACATTATGCACACTATCCTTGAGGATTATGTCGATGATCTTCTTGGAAAATCTAAACATCGCAGTGAACATCTCGATGTTTTAACCATTATTTTCGATCGCCTATTACAATATTCGGTCTGGCTTCAACCAAAGAAATGTGTCTTTGGTGTTCTTTCGGAAAACTTCTTGGCTTTATCGTCTCTTTGCGTGGCATTGAGGTCGATCCATCTAAAGTCAAAGCTATCCTAGAAATGCCACCACCCAAAAACCTCAAACAATTGCGTAGTTTGTAGGGTAAACTTCAATCCATCCGGCGTTTCATCTCCCACTCTTAGATCGATGTCAACCTTTCCATCACCTTCTTAAAAGGACATTACCTTTCAATGGAGCGAAGAATGTCACCAAGCCTTTGAAGCTCTCAAAGCCTATCTCTTGCAGACCACCCGTGCTTATCCACCTCGGATGATCGCCCTTTCTACCTTTACCTTTACACCGACCACACCGTAGGAGCCATGCTCGCACATCGGGACTCGGCACGTCGAGAACAAGCCGTTTATTATATAAGTCGTACTCTCGTGGATTACGAGACTAGGTATACACATGTAGAAAAATTGTGCCTAGCCCTATCATTTGTAGCCACCAAACTCCGACATTACCTCCTGAATCACAAAACTTTTGTCATTACCAACACGGACCCCATTCATTATATGTATGCCAAACCACATCTAAACCAATGCATCGCCCGATGGCTTATGCTCCTCGCTGACCTTGACCTTGAGTTTGTACAACAGAAGTCAATCAAAGGACAAACTATTGCGAACCAACTTGCGGAGGCCCCTTTACCTGGAGAACAATTTACCAATTTTCATTTCCCCGACGAACTCATCGCCACTCTTTCACTCAGGGAGGAGTCGTATCCAATGACCCTCTTCTTCGATGGATCCAAATGCCAGCGGTGGAGGAGCCGGCATTGTTCTCATTCCTCTTGACGCTGAGCCTATGCCTCTTTCATTCTGGCTCGATTTCCCCTGCACTAATAATACAGCTGGAATACGAGGCCCTTGTTTTGGGTCTCCAGGTTGCGTTACACTTAGGTGTCAAATCTATTAATATTTTCGGCGACTCTCAATTGGTAGTCAATCAAGTTATGGGCATCTACCAATGTAAGAATGAGGAACTTCAAAAGTACAAACATTATGTGGATTCACTTTTGACCTCATTTACTCGTTATTCTATCCAGACCATTCCCGCTCCACTAACAAATTTGTGGATACTATGGCTTGCTTAGCCTCGTAAATTCTTGCCTCACCAACTCGACTACGACATATTCATCTTGGTCCAACAACTCTTTGCCCCATCCTACTCAAATTTCCGGTTGTTTGTATGATAAATAATGTGTCTGCTAATTCGCAGGATACCTGGTACCACCAATTTCACGACTACCTTACAACCTCTGTTCTCCCACCTGACCTAACTAGTACCGGCAAACGCACTTTTCTTAAACGTGTTTCTCGTTATGTCGTCATGGGGGGACTCCTTTATAAACGTGGCTTTGATGGCATCCTCCTTCGATGTCTAACCGGCACGGAGGTCACCTATACCATCCAACAAGTCCATGACGGTATTTGTGGCGGACATTTTAGTGGCCTTGCCGTGGCTAAACGAATCCTTCGCCTAGGTTATTATTGGCCTACTCTTAATAACGACTACTACGAATATGTTAAGCATTGTGTTATGTGTCAACAACATGCCAACCTTCAACATACTCCTAGCCATCCGCTACAGGTCGCACGAGATCTTTGGCCTTTCTCACAATGGGGTTTAGACCTTATTGGTGAGATCCACCCGCCCTCTTCGCAACGTCACCATTGGATAATCACAGCAACCGAATATTACACAAAATGGGTGGAGGCCATTCCACTCATTTCAATCAAAAAAGAAAAATTGTCGAATTCATTAACCATCACATTATCTCGTCGTTTTGGTATTCCTCATCGCCTAATAACGTATAATGGTAAATCTTTCAAAAATAAGTTGTTACAATACCTTTGTGACAACTTTGGTATCAAACTTAGTTTCTCATCACCAACTATCCACGGCCAATGGTCAAGTGAATCTTCTAATAAAACCCTAACCAAAATCCTCATGAAAGTTGTCAATGAGTCCGGAAGAAATTGGCATGATCACATTCCCTTTGCCCTTTGGGCTTATCGTACTAGCATTCGTACCTCCACTAATGCCACACCATTTTCTTTGGTATATGGTACCGAGGCGATCTTGCTCTCGAAATACAAATACCCTCCCTCGAACATCTCTTCAGATATTCTCACCAACGATGATTTCCGCCAAGAGCGGTTAGCCCAATTAGAGCTTCTTGACGAGCGTCGTCTTACGGCTCTTGACCACCTTCAAATCTACCAAAAATGCATCAAGCGTGCTTATGATAAACGACTTCATGAGCGTACCTTTAAGGTTGGTGATCTTGTCCTCAAAGAGAATCAACATGTAACCAAACTAGAAAAGAGCAAACGTGGAAAATTTACTCCTAATTGGATTGGGCCTTATATTATCACTCACACTTATGGATCAGGCACTTATCGTTTAGCTTCACTTAATGGTAAACCTGAGCCTGAGCCCCTTAATGCCTTGCATCTTCGACCATTCTACTATTGAAATTAGTGTTATATCACTTCTTATCTACCTTACGCTCGTCCCTTGAGCTCATTTACCACCGCATACACTTTGTTTCTTACATCTCACAATCAAATTAGGCTCACATAGTTTGATTATCACCTCCTTAAAAGATGCCTTCCCCTTTTTAGTCTAGTCCATGACTTCAAAGTATCAAAATGACACATTCTTAATTAAAAACTTATGGGATTTTCTTGAGTCAAACTTCCAACAAAACTAGATGCTTTATGCCCAACGGACATCTAGACCTCTAAATTATACAATAGATTGCTCCTTCAAGGACAAATATATATGCCAAACTATTGCTACTATTATATATAGATCGCTCCCCGACGGAAAGCTATACATAAACACCGCATCTCAAGCTACTATAAATAGACTACTCCTTGAAGGACAGCTATACACAAATCGCCTTTATCAGAAGCTTCTCGCATTGATCAGCTTCGTGAAGACCTCAAGAACAACAAAATACATATCCCATGTAGACTTCCCGCATCGATCAGTCTATATCCAGAAAAATAAAATAAAAATAAAAGCAATATTTCAAAACACTTTTGAGTCATGGACTTGTCTATTTAGGTTTGGTTCTCTTTTTCGAATAATCATCTTATAATAAGTTCTCTCCACCCTCGCCCACATCAACCACCTCACCTCACCATTTGTCAAAGCAACAAAACTCAAGGGACGTGACGTATATCCGATATATTGTGATTATACCACTCTTTTCACCTATCGACTTCTCGCCTATGCAAGGTACCTAGGGACTCAAGCTCATCCTACATTAATATGTGGTTTGTTTAGCTCTTCTCAACTACGGGACACTCTGGCCTCTTTTGCTCGACTCTAGGATTGTGTGTTGACCTTAATCAGGACACGGTTCCCTACTGCTTGTATGCTAACTTTCGCTTTACCCTACCAACACCAACAACATTACCCTACCAACATCAAATTTTTACCAACCAACAAATTGCCTAACCACAACCAAATTGCTCGAATTCACCTCTCCTGGTCCTAAGGAGAACTACATCGGTCCGAGGGCCCTCCTTGCTTTGTGCAATGGGCTATGTAGGCAGCACTTAGGAGACATGGGGTCTCCCAAGGTTAGCTCGACCATCCCTTACCATACCCTATCATGTGTTGTAAATATAAATATTTTTTGTGTATTTCTATTTGCCAACATTCATCTTTATCCTTTTTCAAACAAAACAAAAACAACATTCAAAAACAACCATTCTTATTATTATCATCACTCAAAACCACATACATCTTTAGTTTTATTTTAGATGTTAAACAAATACATCTTCTCTATCATCGACTCGCAGGTCGGCATCCTTATTTATTCTTATATTCCTATGAAATTCACTTAGACCCTTGCACCTCCTCCCGAATCAGGTGGTGATCGTGATCATCGATGCCTCTCATCTGGCCTCTCCATCCTCAAAGGTGCCACTACCATTGGTTCCTCCCATTGATCCAACATCTCTGTAACATATGAATACGTCCTCTCGTGTGGAGGAATCTTGCCTCCAGTCTCTCCACTCGTAACTGTGAAACCTCTAACAATCCCATTGTCTCATTCACCTGTGTTTGAAGCTGGTGAGCCAAATCCTGCAGACGATCTCTCTCCGCTGTAATCACAGCTATGTCAGGGCGCTCACGTGCACCTCGCAGCTCTACTACCCACCATACTCTATAGGCCTCTGTCATTCCCACATCCATTACCCTACGATCGGCTCCTATCTCTTCTCGCCCTTCAAAGTGTAGGCCGGGGAGGTGAGAATGCTTTGCCTCGGCGTCGATCCTCATGTATGGTCTATATGTCATAGGTATATCTCCGAATGAACCCAAATTGTCACCGCACGCGATCTAGAGGAATCCTCTCGTACTCACCTGGCCTGTGCCTTGCGATCCACCTCAATCGCTCTACACCCCTCAACTCCTCAGCTATGTGCTCTGTCACCATATAGTTCCCGTAAGGCCTCCAACAAATATCCGCAATCGTCACCATCTCCCATACCTGTCTATAATACTCGATGTCATCTATCACGGCCTGGGATCTCGCTTCTTGTTCTATCTGGACCCATCGTCTGAATCCCAACCTTTGCACTCCTGCCTCTCCCGACTCGATGGGTCGGCCTATTGGATGCACACAAACAATATGCTCATAGGCCCAACAATGTAATAAGTACGAACAATCCAAAGGTGTTTTCTTGCAAGCCCATAGACCCCTATATAACTCGCTGGGATATGCGGGTGCCCATGCGAAAGTCACGCTCATTTCTATCATTTCCCAAATAACACTCATCAATGCTTTGGGAAATCTTCCACCCTCCGCCCTCGGTAATGCATAATACCCCACCGCTATCATTAATAGCACGGCCAACCTTGTTTCCTCAGGGTGTGTTGCATACATTGTACCATACGTAAATGATAAACCTCGCTGTGTCAAATCTCGTGCAGCTGACCCAAATACTGTTGTTATTGCTGCCGCCTCGCGCTTGACTAGGCAACGCCTGATACACTGTTTTTCCTATCATTGGGAGTCTCAAAATACGGAACACATCTTCCAAAGTCACTGTCATCTCCCCTGTTGGCAGATAGAAGGTATTCTTTTCTGGATTCCATCTCTCAATCAACGCCTGCAACATAGCATGGTTACGCGTGATTCTTGAATAATAATGGATTCCACTTAACCCCAAACTATTTATCAATGCCCATTCAGCTGGTGTTACATCCGCTCGGATTCGTGACAACAACGCTGGCACAATATCATTCATCCTTAACCCTACTTCTGCCTGCATACATCAAAATGACACATAATTATTCAAAAGAACAAATCTCTACGAGTTTTTTTCTCAAGTTCTGGAAACTCTTACAGTGACCGATATCGTTATGAATAACCGATACCGGTTTGCTAACCGATACCGGTTATTTCTAAACGATACCGGTCACTGTCAAAAATATACCTACCCTGCTTAAAACATACACCTACGATAATTATTTTGCCCGTTTACTCCTATTTATACCTAAAAACCTACGTGACCACCCTGTTTACCTACCCCATAGCACTCACCCCATCCCCAACCCTTTCCTATCACCTTTTCTTTCTCATCTTTACCCACTTACACTTCTCTCATCCTATTCACAAAACATGCAAGAATCAAATTACAACCAAACAGTTTACCTCTCGGGATGCAGCAGCTTGGGGCGGAACATGTCTTCCCCCTCGTCCCTGCCTGTGGATGCTTCTCCTCGTTCAGCCATATTCACCACCCTCTTCAAATATAACTTGTCTTTACGCCTTCGAATCTCAACCCATGCTCACTTCACCTGTCTCTTTCCTCCTTATCACTCAAATTCTTTCATGCAATTACCTATAATTGCCAAACAATAGCGTAATCGCATTCACATATTTAACTTGTTGCATGACTCTAAAATAAGAATGCTAAAAATAAGAACTTAAGTTTACAACCCAGCAGCTTCTATTTTTAGGAAAATAATTCGTGCATAACCGATATCGGTCATGTGCCCCCTTTTTTTGCTTAAACCTAAGCCGTTTCTTTGTTTTTGCAAATTTTTGTGGCGCCTCGTCCCTTTTTCCCCGCATAAACAACACCATTATATATAATTTTTCATCAAATCCATATCTCATCACAATTTCATCAATATCATCTATCTATATTACAAAAACAAACAAGCCATCAACAAACGATATCAAAAAACCATCAATCTATACACCATTTTGATCCAACTCAAGCATACATACATTCAATTCCACAAACCAAACCATACAAAACACATACAACATTTCATAACACATCATGGCAATTAAACTCATTATCTATATATACATACATCCCATCACCAAAAGACATCAACACCATCAATATATAAACCATGTGGATCAAACTCATCATACATTAAATATCACAAACCATTGACAAAACACTTAAAACATTTTAAACACGTGAAACATGTGGTCAAAATCATCATATCTATATATCAAAAGTTTCAAATATACAATGTGCCCTGCACAGGGGCCTCTCGTGATCTCATCATAATACAAAGCCAACACGTAGGCCGCAACAATCCTGTCAAAATATCGACTCGGCTCGCAGCCGCCTCTCTCATATCAAAATATACTGGCTCGCAGCAGGTATCAATCTATCTGAACCCGTACTCGGCTCGCGCAGCCGTATATACAATAAATGAATGAATACATCATGTGTTGGCACACAGCCTCTATAAACATAACCGGTTCTATGAGACAGGTGCCCATATCCAATGTACAAACACAAAAATCTATCTCTTCTGCCGGGATCCTCGGCTCTCTCCACCGCCCTCCGCTTTGTCTCCTCTGCTTAGTCCCACACTGTGCCTGCCTCTCGCCTCTTCCCTGTAATGGATCCACCGGTTGTGGGCTGCACTCCCCTAGGATCTCTGGTTTAACGAGGTCTCCGCTCTATGCGCCGCATATGGGTTTTATAGTCAACCCTGGTACCATCTGGACGTCCCGATAGTCACAGGGCCTCTGCTCTCGCCTCCATTTACCAGTGCCCGTGCCACCAAAGCTACCGGGCTGGTCCCCACTCCTAATACCAATGGCCCCCCGTCCTACCAACACACCCCAATGCTCGTGCATGCGCTTGTCGGCTGTCCACCTTGGTGAAAACCGTGCTGTGGCGATACCTATACCTCGTGGTGGTGCCTGTGCACATGCCCGTGGCATCTTTGGTGCCGCTTAGTTGTGCACAATGGCGGCACTGCACTCAATGGTGGTGCTTGTGGCTAGGCTGTGCACTGGCTGCTCAGGCTAAGCGCCTGTAGGACACCTATTCATGTGTATGTGCGGTTACATGCGCCAGCGCCTCGTAACAACCGCACTGCCTCCGAGCTGGTCCCTCTCTGCTCTAACAGCCGCTAAGTGCAGGTGGCAGGCGGGCTGTGCTCTCCTCGCGGCTCTCTCCACCCACCATACCAAAATGATCCTGTACACCTGCGTTATCCACCATGTATCAGATGATGCCTCGCCGCGCTCGGCTACCCAATCTAGGTCCATAGGGCTAGTGGTGCGGCGGTGGAGCCTCTACATCATCCCTCCTCGGTCGAGGGAAGGGAGGTGGCTCATCCTGTCGTAGCCCGGTTTTCAACGTCCGTTGCCCTCTCACGGGGTATCGCTCGTATTTCCCGCCCTCCGCCCCGCTATCCGAATGTATACTCGGATCCACCGCAATCGTGATCGGGCTCCTCCGCTGGGCCGATGACCTCTTATAAGGCCTCCATACAATATCCAGGGCAAGCTATGCCTCTAATACGTGCCGGTAATATGCTACATCCCGTCCCGGCAAGCGCCGTGGCATTGCCCACGAGCCCGACCCACCTCTCGAAGCCATCTCAGAAATCACTGTGGCCACGGCTGCTTTGGGGCAGCCCTCTATCGGCCGAATGCATATGACATGCTCATATGCCCAAAGAAGGTAACAAAACGTAGAGAAAATCCCGACCGCCCATCCGGCGGTGGCCCCATAGCTTTGCTCGTATAAGCCGCACACTGTATACCGGTGCCCAAACATAACATGTATGCTCCTCAACCATCTCGTGTAATACCCATTGGCCCGACCCAAGGCCGCACCCAACCATTTGGCCCGACCTAAGGCCGCACCAATTAAATACCTCGCCCAACATCAACACAATACAATTTTATCCACCCATCATGTAGCTTTTTGTTCAATCGAGCTCACATGTTCGTGTTTTAGCATGATTAGGGTCCTTGACTTGATCAGTCGACCAACTTTGCCTAGACCAAGACCGTGACGTTTATCTCAACCAAACCAACCATTTGGTACTGCCGAACATGCCTAAACGTTCCTGTACCTTACCCGTTATATCCCCTGGAGCTACTTCCTATGCCTTGGATACCGTGATTATATCACCCTTGTTTGGATAAACTATCGACCTTTGCCTATGAATTGCTTGTTTGCTCTTCAAATCATGTATCCCGGTTGCCCTCTTTGCATGTCAACGTGCGTCTGCTTCCTTGGACCTACCCCACCATCTTACCATTATCTAAACACCATTTACCCTTTATCAACCCTATCCCTGATTTCACGCTACCTCAATCTGTGATAGATTTGAGGGGGATTACCTATACCCTTAACAGGGGTAACCACTTCTTATTATTGTCCGTACAGCTTTAACAAGACAAGCTACACGACAACAAGGGGCTAAATGTAGACACCAAATTTGTGTCTTACGACACCCTGTGCCCCACATCTCATTTCGCAACCTAACCTCATCACCTAAACCTTACACAATTATTTATTAATTACCTTATAATTAATAAATCCACATCGCCATACCTGCCACCTCATTTCGCCACCTCATCATGACCTAGTCTTAACCCTAAACTAACCTAATTAAGACCTATAACTTGGTCCACATCCACACCCATGACTAATTACTCCTCACCCGCACCTAAAACCAACCTCATAATGACTTGACCAAGCCCACAACTAATCCCTCGGGAGAAAGGAGGAAAAAGTTGGCTATTTTACCAAAAATAGCCCGCTTTGACTGACCGATACCGATTCTACTCGGCCGACCGTCGGTTGCACAGTAACCGCCATCGGTTCCTCAGTAAATGACCACTTCGACCAAAAACAAGGGATCGGATTTTCATTTTGATCGAGAAGAGGAGAAATCATTGAAAGAATCCGGATTTTGCTTGGCCGAGCAGAGACAAGTGAAGAAACAAGAAGAGTTTGCAGAGAAGGACATCAAGCCCAAGACTACAACTGAATAACCAGAGCCCAGTGACACTCATCCGAGCATCAGAAGAGGAGATAGCTCATCTTGGATTGTCAGATCATCCTATTTGAGCCCTGTCTTCGTCATCACAGTCCTGGAACCTGCATCTTCATCAGGAACGAGTAAGTAGTGTCTTGTATGTTTCTAAGCACCATTTCTTGAGCCTGTGGATTGATAGTAATTACAAGCTCATTCTTAGATCTACCACCTACCAGCACCCTGCACTTAACCTTCATCCATACATCCTTGCCCTAGAAGACCATTTTATCACACTCTGAGTCTTCCCTGCCCTCTCATTATTCCCCTCAGCCATCCACCAGTCTTAATAACCCCACAATCACCCTACAACCAACCTCTATCCAGAAGCACCTAGATTACTGACCCTACCGGTGTCGGTTATCCCCTACTGGCAACGGTTCTCTAACCACGGTCGGTTATCCATTGATCGGCATCGATCACTGTGACTTATACCCCAAAACCTTCCTCTCGCCTATTTGTCACCTAACAACCTCAGATCCAGTCTGGTTTATCCCTGTAACTCAACCTGAATGTATCAACGACCAGTAACCGAACAAACAATGTGACTCTTTATTATTGATAGTTTAGCCTCTATTGCTTTGTAACGAGGTACCTAAATCGTGATTTTGCAATAGCTTTCTTTGTTATCATTTGTGTTAATTCGTATTAAAAGGGGAACTGACCACCTTCGAAAGGAAGTTTTATATTTCCTGGGCCTAAGGCAGCTCCCTCATTTATTGTCTAATTAAAATATGGTGGTCTTGTATTCTTACTTGCAGGTAGTCCTTCCAAGACAAAAAGGAGTTCTTCACATCGATCTCGATCTTTCTCGATGCACGCGCACACCATCTCAACATTCAATGTATTCCTCCTAGCCCTAACCCTTATCTCTGCTTCTCAAAGGAATGAAAGGATAGAAGCAAGTCTATTCCACAGAGCCAAAACATTCCGTGCAAAACAATATACTGTTAACACTTTCAAGAATGGCAGCCAAAGTACATTATCTTACGGGAAATTAATTTTCATGCTCCTTGATTATGTGGAATGGCTTGGAACATGCACACACTTCAAATTTGACAGTCACCAAATCCCATCAAGTATGCTCAGAATTTTATTGTTATATAGGTGTCATTAGCCATTTCAAACGTAAAATGCAGCCACACAATGTCACAAGGTATGCTGAATTTATCAAAAAAGTTTGATTTTTGCCAAACTTTATTCTTGTCGAACATGAACTCCAACTTTATCCATTATTTTTGCAAGGGAATTTTTTGACATGATTTTGCATTTTTTTATTGAATGTATGTACATATTCATATACTAACTGAAAGAAGAGGACAACAAGCTCTCTCCAATCTGTCCGACATTTTTTTATCCTTGTCAAACATGAACTCGAACTCGAACCTTGTGACTTAGTAGCCAAGTATATTAGAAAATGGCAAATTAAAATAGATTTTGAGAGTTAAAAACTTGTAGTTGTTTGATTTACCACTCTACTATGGCTTGTAAAGTTGGCAGTAAAAGTATCCAAGAGTGACAATAGATGAATATATGATAAAATTGTCAAGAGAGTGGCAATTATAATGACCTCACAAAAACATATAACACTGACACAAGTGTACATATAATTGTAGCGTTGGGCTGCAAGCAATCTACAAAATACATTCATTCAACATTGTGTATGGTTCTATTTTTTACCTTACGCTCCATATTGTAGTTTTATGGCAAATGTTTTAATCCTTGTGCTAAAGGGCACTGGTAATATTAGCCAGTGCTGGCTTGACTGTCATGAGCTACAATTAACCTAGCTGCCTTAAGATTGCAAGGCAAAATAACATTTCCCATAATTGAATGTGGATTGATATTTGTTGATGAAAAGGGAATTAGAATGTCAGGATTGTCAACTGTGCTTCACACTTGATGTATTAATGAAATCGCTTACCTTGAAATCTTCACAAACATCCATACAATGGCTTCTAGTTTTCTGTATGAATGTTGTTTGTTTCTTCTCCTCAACATATCATAAGAATTTGCTTGCCATCTTTAAGCTAGCATATTTACTACTTAGCCTGATAATTGGGAACACCATAATTTTCTTAAATTCATTAAAAGATCTGTTGTTTTAACCTTTATTTCTTTCCATCAGACGAAGTCCAATAAAGATCCATAAGGACACATAAAGTCTAAATTGAAGATATGTAACTCACCCTTCAGTAAAAGCACCATTTCCATATGCAACAAATAAAAGGAACAGATGCCTAGTCACTATGATAAGAGTGTAACCTAAGAGTTAAAGTTGGGTTATCTGTTGCTTCTGCCTATCCACGGTCATAATCGTAGCATGTTATATGGCATATAGCCAGTAGAAGAATGTAAAGGATTGAGCTAGAAAGGCTCGAGTAAAATCCAAGGCCAACAATAAGCAGAGTAGTTCTGACCCCACAAAAAATAACTCAACAAAACATATCTACAGGTTGGAGACAAATATAGGCCTCCAATAACACGTGGCGAAGGTAAGAAGGCTAAACTGGAAATAGCAATGTATGGATATAGCAAGCATGGCCTCAATTTCTGTATAAGTTTAGTACGTATGTCTACCTTTCTTTGACGGAGGAGGAGGAGGACCTTAAAAAATTTAAACCATTCTTTAACTCCAACCAATGCGTATAAAGTTGGAAACAGAGCGATGTAGACTTATACAGCTTTGAGGCAGCTTTTTCCTTTGAATGGCTTTGTGTCTAAACACACTCACTGAACATGTAGAGTCAGGACTCAGGAGTTGCTCAAAATCTTTGTGGGGAGGTTCATTAAGTGGACATTGCAAATTTGTTTTTGGTTACCAATCTTTTGAATAATATTTAGACACTGCACATAGTTAATTGATTATTTATGTAAAAGAAACAAGGTAGTAAAAGCCTAAAATCCTACAGTTTTAGACACAAACAACGTCTAAATCTTGTTAGGCGGGAGAGTCTTATTGATAATAACTGTATCCATGGCTCCTTGAATTCAAATACACAAGGGAAAAAACGTATCAGAGGTGTGGCTCTTTTAATTTTCTACAGATGATTATATAAGGGTGCTCGTATAAATTGGAAATGGGCTTTGTGTGGCCTGGTTTGATCATGATTTGCAGTGGCAGGAAAAAGGATAGCACAATTTGGTTGGCCTAACAACAGCCTAAATCATGCTCATGATGAATCAGAAGAAATAATATGAGAGGTGGATAAAAAAACCACATGCAGTGCTAAACAAATATCTGCAGAAGGCACTTACAAAAACACAGAGAAGAAGACAACCCTTTATTGCAGGCGTGGGGGCGCTGCACAGGAAGCTTCCAGGGAAGAGCGAAGAGGTGGACAACGGAGAGATAAATCCAACGGAAGAATAAATCAAAACAAAAAACCCGCAACAAGTTATGAACACTGGCGCCGACTATAGGAACCGCTAACACAGTGCATGACACGCATTGTATGCAATCACAGATCACCAACAAAGGAGGGGCCGACACCTACCCAGAACCGATGATAAGCCCAGGAAAAGACAGGCAGGTGAAGCAGGAGGGAAGGGGAAGCAGGAGACGTAGTGACAAGCACCTTAACCTCCACACCATCGTCGTAGAGACCCAACTGCATAGTAGCCACGCCTCGGTGTAATTAAAGACCAATTTTTTCACAAGTGCTATAATTATTTTACGAATCCTCCATAAAACCGTAGCCTTATTTGGGAAAAACAATTCTAAAAATTTGTGTTTGTATAATTTTTGTTTTTGATAAAAACCCTTACTAAATTTGCAAAAACCTTACACCTAATAATGTATTTACATGGAGAGTCAAACGGTTGAGGCCATGATTGTGCCATGGGTGACTTTGACATCATGGATAACCTTTACATGTAGTTGCTTTGAGCCGTAGATGCTCACTGGTTTAGTTTCTTAGTATACTTTGTATAGTGAATCTATATGTTCCCTCGAACTTGGGCGAGATGCCATTAAACTATATAATCTAGTGCCCATTGGGCTCTTGTCCAATCAAAAAAATAGTGTAATTACAAAAACTCACCAAATTGAAAAGTTTCAAGGCAAAGTCGCGAATAAAAGAAAAATACAGAGAAAAAACGCGATCGCTCACGGCTAGGGTTTCAAGGCTACCTGCTCACGGTTGTTTTCGTTTCCCTCCGGCACCCAAAGTTTTGGCTCCCCTTGCGGCTCAAGAATGACTTCTCAAAAATCATTCTTGGCAGCTGCTATGGTACTTTCGGAAACAAGTTACGTCACAGGGTTCTTGATGCACCATACATTGTGGAAAAAGCAACAGTCACTCATGTTGTTACACTTTCCCTTCATAGATAACAGATTCAATTTGTGCCCTTAAAAACTCTGCCATTATTTGTAGATTTAATGGATTTTGGCCTTGGTCTGAAGAGTTGCATCAATGGATTTACTCTACTTGGTCCCGAGGATTGTGAGATCCAGCTATGTGTAAAGGGTTTTTTATTGTTTGGTTCTCCTCTCCTATCAATGGATTCTTAATGAGGGTCCTTGGTTTTGGGGTAGGGCTGGCCTTTTTCTTACACCATGGTTTTGGATTTTGATCCTTCTACTATGGTTGTCTCAAAAATGTCGGTTTGGGTTCGTCTCCCCAATCTTCCTCTTCCCTTTTGGAACTTGCGGTTTGTGCGGCTATTGGTGATTCTCTTGGTAGATTCATCACTTACTGGATGATGAGCGATGTAAGCATGGACTATTCACATATGCTTGTATCTGCATTGAGGTGGATTTCAACAAAGGTCTTTCGAATAAGTTGGAGTTAATCCATGATGGCTTCAAGTGGATTCAAACTCTCGATTATGAGAACACGACCTTCGGTGCCGATTATACCATCAAACTAGGCACCTTTAGGAGGCTTTCCCACAATCACTCAATCAAAATAAACAGAAGAAGAACAAAAGGGTTTCTCTGCGGCCTAAAGGCTGGCAACCATTTTTAGCGCCGGAAGTCAACAAATGCTCTCATCCCAAAAATTTAGAAAATATGAGTGTTGAGATTCCCCCTGGCGGTGGTACCAAGCAGTCGCATGTTTCTAAGTCTTCTAGTTCTGACATGAGTCAAGATAGCCCTCAAATAATCCCGCCACTTGCATTGACTCCCTTAAACGTCGTACCGTTGTCATGAAATATAAGGAGAAGAAGGGGCGGTTTGATGCTCCTGTTTCTCTGGGAGCTTTGGTTCTCCTATTCCTTCTTTAACATTGGATGGCTTTGTTTTTAACAATTTGTGATTTTTATTGTTTTCATAGGCATGGCCTAATATGCTTGTGACTTTGAGATGTGCTCTCATACTCACCACTTTTTTTTTGTGGAGAATCTTATATCATGTTGTATTTAATATAATATAACATCCTTTTTAAGACTAAAAACTAAAAATCCAAGACTAAAAACTTAGGGTAATATTTTATTTTTCATTCCAAAATAACCATATAAATAAATTCTTGAATACTTTTATCAAAATGGTACACAATAGAGAACATGACTTAATTATAAAGAAAAAATAAATTATCTTTGTATAATCACGTGTAATTTATGATCATTGAATCTCTTATATTGCAAAAACATTTATGTTACTAAAACCCATTTGTACAGGCAAGAATTTGGATCTGCAATTATTCTAGAAACGACTCCCAAATTTGGTGATTTTGGGTTGCAGACTGAGGTATGCTGGGCTTATCTTCATCACTTCCCTTCATGAATGTTGCACCTTACAAGTCAAAAGTAAAATTAATAAACAAAATAAAAATAAAAAATATTGCCATGGTGATAAAAAAATAGTACATAAGAAGAATTTAGAGCTATTATTTTTTAGGCAATGCTGCACATTTAAAAATTTATTTCTTGATGTTTAAATTGTGCTACCTGTTGATTTGAATGACAGATGACACCGGGACAGCAAGTTGGTCTATGAATTGTCTCCCAGGAACAGCATCTAATCATGCGCGTTTTCAGGTACTGTCAGCACTAATACAGTCAGTCCTTAATTGTCCATTTATGGCAGGATAAGTTTCAAAACTATTTATTAGGACTCGCATGTGTTAGACGTATCTTCCATTCAGAGTTATGGTGATTACAATTAGAACCTCACAGTCCTAAACATGGTTTATCAACATTTGAGAAAAAAAATCAACTGTTGGAAACAAGAGTCGCATAGTATATAAACATTTTTAACATTACTACTGTGACAGGAAGAACAAGGCTCGGTGAAGAAACAATTCAACACACCTGAATAAGAAATAGAAATCTTACATGCAATAAGATCATTTGAAATTCAATTTTGTAATCCTCATACATACCAGGACACTTCAGGAATAAAATCAAAGCTTCCTGGTAACATAAGATTGATAAAAAAGCATACATTAAATTGTGATTAAGAGAGTTACCATGCAGAGTTTTCTTTTTTTTAGATGGAGTCTAGTCCTCTCGGATTGCAGTCCGTATCTGCCCACAAAATCTCCTGATTTGGTCTCTTCCATCCTTTGATCAAGTATTAGTTTCTCTAGATTGCATTTTGGCTCTTTACTTGGATGCCTGAAGTCTTTTGCAGAGTTTTCATCTTGAGCAAATGATTGGGATGCTCTTCCTTCAGCAAAACCAGAAGTAGATGCAAAAGAAGAGCCATATTTATTGTTGTCACTCCTTTCCAGTTGATGCTGTTTTTGACCAACAATTTGACAAGGGCCCTGATGTCTTCTTCACCACCAATCACTTCCATTCCTGTAGGTGATCTTGCAGGCTGCATTGAATGAAACTTCACCCATTCTTGATGACCTTTCATATGATGATTTTTCTGAATCTCCCCCATATCAGACCATGAGAGATCCTCTCTGGAGGAATGAACAGAGACCGAGGAGGGGATAGCCATTTTTTGCTTACTTGAATCCTCAACAGTGACTGCTTTGGACATCTCCGTCATGGTGAAAAGATAATTTGCTTTTGTTATGAAGCCAGCTGAAGCAAAAGATCTTTTTTCAGAGCCCAGGGAAGAGGAGCCGTAGGAGGAGATGGATGCTTTAGTCGATAATGTGGCATCGAGATCTAGCTCAAACATCTCTTCTTCTTCGTCTGTGCTCAGGGCGACTACTTGCTTTGCTCCCGTCTCTTCATTTTCTTGTTCAATGAATGCACTCAGGATTGGAAGACTAATGTGGCCTGCTGACAGTTTTGTGGGTCTTGATAATTTCAGTTGCGAAATGCTTTTAGGCCTCTTTGACAGGGGGTTCAATGAAGAATCGTGGGAACCATCCACGTGAGCAGAATTGAAGGATTTTTGGTTGAATGTGATGAGGGGAGGATTTGTATTTTGATTTTGAGAGAAAGGCTTTGGCTTTCCAGGCTGCTCCTCCCATTTGAATGGAACTGCTGCAACAGCCCATGAGTTGGTATGAGAGGATAAATCAGAGATTAGAAGGGGGTCATTTCTGATTGTGATATTGGGATTTCCTTGGACTTCCTCCTCCTCTAATGGAGTGATCTGGAGAGGATGTTGCTTAAATAACTCTTCAATTGCTCCTTCCAGTATCATCCTCGCAGTCCCTATCAGAGATCATGACCAGTTTCGGAATGTGGATCTGTGTCTTTATGTGGTTAAAGAGTTTAGATTGGATTTATTTTTGCCCTACCAAAGTGGAGGCGGAAACGGGATTGCCCAAAGCAGGTAGCAATTCCTTCGTTAATGTGTCCCGTATTTAGGTGAATCTCAACTGCCCAAGTTGATAATCCACTCGTGCCATTACACCAACATTTTCTTCCAAGAAATAATGAAAGTTGATGGTGTTGGCGCCAAAATAGCCACTTCATAAAAGGATTTAATTTTTAAATTTTAATTTTTTAAAAAAAATGGGAATGTATCAATATATTACTACAAAGTGGTTACAATAAAAGAGTGTCTCCAGAATTCACGGCCCAAAAATAACATTATACGTGGTCGAAAATTAAAAAAAAAGTTAGAGGGAGCACAACACTTAGAGAAAATATTAAAAAAACCACATATTACATTAAAATAAACCTAGAGAAATTAGGTACAAGCAACAATAACACTTGGAGAGGGCAACAAATCATCTTTAGGAGGGAAGCTCCCCAAATCTGATGGCTTGTTTGTTCTATGATCGGGCACAGACCAACCATCTTGGTTCTGTGCATTGCCTTGTAGAGTTAAATGTACAATAATTCCCAAGGTAATTAAAATATTTTATTTAGTCTCACTTCTTCAAATAAGGCAATAAGGATGTAAACTTTAAAGTTAGCATATATTGATTTGGATGTTGCTATAAGCTGGACACACCATGATGTGGTATCATTTGTGTCTCCACCAAGCCCCTACTATGGAATAGGCATGTTTTCTTTTTCCACTCTTTTATAGGCACTCCCTTGTTTAGTTTCACACATGAGATGATGCAAGCTAGTCCTTAACCAAGCCATCAACATTGTCCCCCTCAATTTCATTTCTACTCTCAAGTAGACTTTTTGGTTTTTCTCACAAGTGGGGTCAAATTCGTTGACAAAGTATTATTTCCTCTACTCCGAGTTACTTCATCCACATGGGTGACATGATTTTTTACCTCCCATACATTTTTATCACCTCATTGGTGTTTGGAAACTTTTACATGTTGATGCCCCTTTTACCTATCTACTTATTTTGTTTCATCCATGTGTTTTTCCACCTATTTAACATTTTCTCCTCTATCATTTTGGGCTAACGACGAGAGTCTCCATACTTTTTGTCTTTTTCATATAACTTAACATTTGAATCATGACCGAGGCCTCTACCGAGAATGTAAGTACCTCATTCAACTAATAAAATTTCATACTCAACTCTTTTTAAAGTTTTGAAGCTACTTGCGATTGTACATTTTAAAATTATCTTGTATTTAGTTTATATTTCGAATCTAAGAAATTGTTACACAAACTTCAAAACCTAGAGCATCATTGGAGTAATAAGAAACAAGAATTAGGTCCTTCTAGTTTTCCAATCCCATACCTCTACATTGTTGTATCTATTTTGTAGCGACTATAAGGTCTTCAATCCCTTTGTAAATTATTGTTATCCTACAAGTCTCCCAACTAAGCTTGTTGTGGAAATCAAAACCGAGGTACTTGTAATCTTCTACTACATTTAAAGGGCTTCCTTCAAACAAAAAGTTTATTTGTTTTCTCCCCATAATGAAAAAGATCAAAACTTCGGTTTTGTTGGTATTCACTACGTGCCAAAGTCTTGACCAAAAAGTTCTAGGGTCCTTAGGTGTGTTCTCAAACTACATGTTATTTTGCAATTAAGATAATAACATCCACATACAAGAGTAGTTTTACCACATAAATAGCTAAGTTAAAATCCTTCATCCTAATTTGTTTATCCACTTTTCTAGCTTGTTTTTGTATAACCCAAACAATGTAACCCATACTTGGCAACCTTTTTTGACACCAATGTCATTTTCAAAGCATTGCATTGCTTACTTGTTCTTGTTTTAGCTCCTAAAGCATGTGAACTACTGCTATATGTTCATCCAAAACTCTAATTTCATCCATCTTGCTTTAGAGTTTATGTTAGGGCACCATTTCAAATGGTTTCTTGAAGTCAATGAAGTAACATACAACGTCTTCTGGTTCATCCCCCTACTTTTTTAATTAGGTGCCTAAAAGTGACAAAATAATTGATTGGGGAGTGTTTCGTTCTAAATCTTGTTTATTCTTTTTCCATCTTCCGCTTCTCTTTAGTCCAACAGCTAATTCTACTTTTGCATGCTTTCAAATAGTTTTATATGAAAATGGTTAGTTATAATAGTATAATATAATGGCTGGATATTGACATCTTGACTTTTTTATGAAGGGGATTAACAATACTTGTTCGATTTACTAGGAAACCATCTTGAATGACACTATTGAATAATGAATATTTTAGAATTTAGATGTCCTTACAATAATATAATGACAAAACTAAGATTGAGAGCGATTGTGCATAAGAAATGGGATTTCTATATAATAATAATAATAACAATAACAAGTTTTTGAATCATAAATTTAGTTACAATTTGATTTGATTATTTTTATTCTTGATTTGTGTTAAGTTAATGAAGGTTTTCATCAACAGGTTTAATTACATTTATTATTCATCCACCTATCAACAAATGCTTATAGTGTTTATGTCTTAATTAGTTTCCATTGCCTTGTGATTATTACCAAAAATATTTGATATGTTACCACTAGTCATGGTGGGAATCTTGAGATGACTTAAAAACATGAGTAAACAATCCCACAAAAAATTAAAAAATCTAATTTATTCTTGATATTTTGATTTAATATTTTTATACTAAAATATTTAGCTTTAAAATATAGAAATAGAAATATATAAAAATGACCATGAAATGTTGTTGTAGCGATGACAAAAGATGTTAACATATAAAAAGATTTTTGGAATGAAAAATATACTTAATATAGCTCTAATCACATAAAAATGGATGGAATGGAATCACGTCCTAGAAAGAGATCAAACTAAGCTATACAAGCCTCAAGAAAATAAACTCACATCATCAGTAAAATTAGCAAATATTACAAATAATTAATAGAATATTTTTCAATCAAAAAGTTTTAAAAATAAAGACTGCAACAACGAAGTATCAAAGTAGAGAGGATTAAACAACATCACTAAACATGGCAACCGGTAGAAGCGAGATGGAAGCGAAGTGAAAACCCTATCAAAATTGCCTCTTCATCCATTATTGTAATATATATTTGAGGTATCAAGTTTGGTCTTCCAACCATCATCATCATCATCATTTTTTCTTCTTTCTCAAACTACTTGGTCGAGAAAACTACAAATGCCCAAAGTGAGAAACTTGTCTTCAAAATGCAAGGGGGACACCCGCCACTACGTGACATCTTCAATAAAATTTTAAGATTATTTAATTTGAGGAGAAAAAACATAGTCAAATGATAATATTACAACATCACTCTCATTGACCTAAAAGTTGTAGTATATTTTTGTACCAAGTGAGAGAGAGAAAAAATAAGATAATTTAACATTAACTGGTCCCATGAATTTTTTATTTTTCTATGTGGAAACAAAATATCAGTGTTTAACACTAACAAAATAATGGTCACATGAAACCCAAATAAATTATTAGAAGGAACAATAAATTTTTAAACATAGAACCACATTTCCCATACAAATAGAAATAGTATCCCCCACCATAAAGCCGCCCTCTAAACCCTTGCAAATTGGAATGATGATGGCCCACCATCAAAGGTGTTGGGTGGGATAACAAACCCATGTGGAGGAAGGACGAGAGATATAGTACACATTAAATTATAAATGCAATTAAATATGTTTTTATCCATTGACTTCAGGTGAAGGAATTTCTTTACTAAGTATTCCCAAACAAGTCTCGTTAATGTGTTATTGGACTCTACCTCTAACCAAACATGACGTCAACTCAATCCACAATGACATGTTTTAACACAAGAAAATAAGGGTATCCACTATTACAACCATCTTACGAGTTACGACCATTTATGTATTGAGTGATTTCTCTCGTATTTTGTTTTTGTTTTTTAAATGTAAGGCAACGGGTTCCATGTTTCAACACATGACAGAAGTTTTGTAATTGTCTTATTTCATAATAATAAGGTATCCACTCTGACGGTCATTTATGTATTGATTGATTTCTCTTTCATTTTTTATCTTCTTTTTTATGTAAGGAAAAGGGTTTTGAGTGATTATTAAAATTAAAATTAGTAATTTTATTATAAATAGGGAATACACAAATCAATTTGAAGCGTGCTTCTAATTAATATAATAATATAGAAATAATTTAAAGGAATCTAATTTAGTTGAGTAGATCTTATAATATAGAAAACAACTTAATTGTGATTTAATAAAGCATCATAACACATATATTACAATAAACCGTGAGAGAGAGTGAGCATGGGGATCAAACCGAATATATGCATGTCAACAAGTTGCACTCAAAGGGAAACATGACATAGCTCTAAGTAGTAAGCAAGCAATTAACCACCAATAAATTGTGCATGCAAGAAAATGTCTAATCATTCTCATAGATCAAAAAGGAGTACAAATAGGATCGTTATGTAACTCCCATGAAGGACTCAACATACATTCACAGGGATAACCGAGTTACATTTCGAAATATAATGTAACTCCCGTATGACATAAACACACCGATGCACATTGATGTGTATGAAAGATTCTATGATGAAATCTATTATGTGTCATATAACTTCTAGTGACAACCAAAATACCTATGACTCATCTAAAGTGAGATGACTTGCGATGTGTGAGGGAAAACCTAATAAAAAGCGAAACGAAACCCCCACACCAATATAATCATGAGCAATTAATCATTCTAAATTAGTTTAGTAAGAAATTTATATAGAATTTCAATACTTATCTTGAATAAAATGGGATTTGGTGAGAGTGACATGAATTTGAACATGGCACTTTGTATTGTAAAGCTCATCATAAACCTTACCTACAATTATTTGAAACTAGTCACGAAAAAATGTATAAAATGTTGGGGAACTTCATACAGGAATAAACACGCTTTGAAATATCGTTATGTTCTTTGTTTTTTTACCATGTTTAATCTCTTGTTTCCTAGTTATGTTTTGCATTATTAACAATTATTATTTTTATTACCTTAAAATGTTCATTATCTAGAGCTTAAGGAAAATAGTGCAAGGTTTAGGATACTATGTTAATGATTAGTATGGTTCTACAACACTATTTAATTATCAAATATCAAGCCCTTAATAGTGTAACCATTTACTTAAAATATTGAAAAACAATAAATTATATAAATGAAAATAATTTCAAAAACCACCATTTCATTAAATTTGGACTCATTTTAGTCTAAGAAAATTTTCAAGAAGCTCATTATCGGTTTCTTCACATCTAAATTTTGGTATTCAAAAATTCTATTATTGGTTTTCAAAAATGCTATTATTGGTTTTCAACATTTGATTTCTTGGTCTCCAATAATTGCATTATTGGTTTCCAATTTTTAGTTAATTGAATTATGAGGTATAATGGGGGCCACCCATTCTCCCTATTAATTTTAACTCACATTGGAAAAAAATTTCATTAAATTTGGACTAATTTTAGTCCAATAATTTTTTCAAGAAGTTCATTATTGGTTTCTTTACATCTAAATTTGTGTTTACATTGCCAATTGTTTTACATTGCATGAGAATGGGAGGCCACACATTCTACCTCTTCATGGTTATTTTGAGCTCAAATGGATAATATGATGTCATCTAGTTTAATAATTTAAATTTTCATAATATATTTGGTTTCCAATTATTGGTTGATCTTTGAGGGAAAATTGGTTTCCACCCATTCTCCCTATTATTTTTTTATAGAATAGGAGGCCATCTAGTTCACTTAAGGATTAGTTCATTTAAATGATTATTAGGAGGCCATATAGTTCAACATATGTAAGTTCCATTATATATTTACTCATAAAAATAAAATTGAGTGAAAAAACACTTCTAAATTACTTGTTTCTAGTTTGTTAGTTGGATTCTCTTTACCTTATTGCTATGCATAGTATCTATGTCAACACTATTATTATAAAAACAAGAAAATCAACATATACATTTATTTACTTGAAAAAAAGAACTTCACAATTTAATTTAAAAGTTCTCAATGAGTGCCTCAAGTTTTTAGAGGCCACATATGTTTAACCCAAGCACATAAGTGGATTTTTACAATTTTATCTTTCCCATAAGATCCGTAAAATCCCAACTATGTGGGATCTTAATGTAATTAGCGCTTTCAAATTCCTCGAATATGTATTTTCCCTCATCAACGAATAATATGTTAGAATCAACATATCTCTCTTTGTACACATCAATACCATCCTATAAACTTTTCTTATATACAAGGTTCAAATTTCCACTCCGAGATCTATCAAATGTATTTGATATTATACAATTTTCTCTTCCCGGAGTAAATACAACTTTGTATCGTGTAACCAAGCAAAGTGTACAAGAAAAGAATGTATTTTTTTGTTATCTAAAATTGTAAACCATAAAGATATATTGAAATGTTCTCTTACAACCTCTAGCAAATCAAGCGAATATATCCTTTGGAAATATGCATAATAAGCATATTTAAAATCATGTTGTAATTTGTAAGGCTTAGTTTTGGAATATCCTGTAACTCTAAACAAAAATCCTTGTACTCTAATATCAAAAATTTCTTTTGCAATCGAAATCAAATGTATAATATACATTATTATAGAGATATATGTTAAAGATTAATCTATTAAATAACCACATCAAAAAATTTAACTCCATACAATGTTATAGTATAAATAACAAGATATAAACTAACTTTAAAATAACTTTCAAAAGTACATCCGTATTACTACAAAAGCAATAATTTTATTGTAAGTTTGGAGTTAAATATATAAAAAAACATTACTAGCATTTTAATAATTACACTAGAAAAACAAAAAATAAAAAACTAAGTTCATTTCAATGCTATAAAATAAATAGTAATAATACATTATATTAACTTTTAAATGGATTATATTGTCTTACAATATAACAAAGTATCTTCAAAATGATTTCAAAATTGTCTTACAATGAAACTAGCTCAAAATATTCATTGTAATATCGTTTACATTTTTTTAACTAATGTTATTGCATCATTCTCTAAAGTGATTAGGATTTGCCAAATATGAGCCATTAACCAATTATCAACTTGCATATCATCTAAGAAAGAAAAAATTGGTGCAATGAAACAATTTTCTTGAGGAACCCCTACCATTTCAAAACTGATCAATATGGTATTTGTAGCATCATATGATTTATGCTTTGACCAAACCATATTTAGATCTTTACCTATTCACAATTTGCATTCGTGCACATTTCAACACCATAATAAAATAAATCTCTCTACTTACCATACCCATATTTCTTCAAAATATTCTTCCCTAAATATTTAACATCTTGGTCACATAAACCTGACCAAAATGCTATCTCAAATTTAGTACATATGCATTTTAAAAATGAGATAAATTTTGTCTTGGAACATAATGACATCCTTTGGTCTGGATAGATCTGAAAATTTTAGAAATCACTTGACAAACTAGCAGACTTTCCAAATCTATTATCAATAGTGATTTTCTACTTAGTTCTGCACAAATAAATTATTGAATCATATTATCCGAAAACTACCAACCGATATTATAATTGAAGACTGTGGGTATTTGGCCTTGAATTGTTGACTCTACATCTATATTTTCATAACCATCTGTAAATAAATGTTTCATAGAATTAATCATTTAAATTCACTAATTGCAACAAAAAAATATCATATGAAATAAAAAAGTGAGTAGTTAATTACATGTTTCAGCTTGTAGTGCTATTCAAACTTTTCTCAACTTCTTGATTCTCTATATTTTTGGATATTTCAAAACATTGTGTATGATTGGATCTTTTGACTCAGAACATTTTCCAAATCTTGTTGATTAGATATGCATTTATGTTTCTTAGAAACTATTGTTTCTGTTGCATCCAACCCAACACCATGTGAATCACCCCAAGCTGGAAATGCAAGTGGTTCTTTATGTTTGAGAGACATTGAATTCTTGGATTTCCACACCTATCAACACATATTCACTAATATTAGATCAATTAAGAAAAAATAATGAATATGATAGTTTAAAAACATCTTAAAAAGATACCACAAATTCTTACATCGTTAAGGATTTTGTAACTTAGCGGATGTTAGCCTTATGTAACTTAGCGTCCACTAGCATTATGTAGCTAATGAGAGGTATCCCATACTTCCTCAATGTGGAATAAATCATATCTTATACAAAATAAACTTAAATTTAAGATAATACATTTTGATAGTATAATTATTTAACTTTTTCTCCCTCCAAAATAAAAACTATAATCATAGAAAGGTACAAAACTCACTAGGCACACATGAAACCTCAATGGTTGAAAGTTCCTTGTAAAATGTCTTCATAAATGAATCTTGGTCAACATTTTAAACAATTGATACAAGAGAACAATAAACTATTATTACAAATGCTTTGGAAGTAATGTGAATCATGTATAAATGGAGATAATGTTTCTCTCCTCTTGTGTGTGATTTTTAATCAAATTGTTCCAAAATGCTCCATTCTCTCAAAGCGGAATGGATGTCTTGACCCAATAAGACTAAGATCATTACAAGAAGTAATTTTCACTTCATCTTCATTATGTTCCCAATCTAAATCATCTTGAATTTTTCTTCCTCTTTATCATGGTTATGGATGTCATAAACAATGCATAGTATTCAAAACACATCAAAACCATGGGTAGTATACAATCTACATCACCCATAATCAAGCTCTGAAAAATTCTCCTTAAGATCTCTACAATATATCGTCACAACTTCTTCCATAATTGGTACTTTTAAAATTGGAACCAAAAACAAACAAATACAACTACTTGCATTTATTCCCAAAAATGTGAACATGTCAATAAGGTTCTTTACCGTTGCATCAATAACAATATTACACATATACATAACAAGAAGATCACATACAAGCATATATAAACTATAAATATTCTCTAATGTAGTTATAAGTCCAAATGGAAAACTACAACAACAATTAAAATTATTTATATCCGGATCTTTGGATAGAGTATTGTTGTGAAAATCTTGAATATGATAGAGCTCTAATGATATTGTATATATTGCTATATAGAAATGATACAAAGATCACGCCTTTATATAGGCCGTAGCGAGAGCAGCGTGAGAGGGAAGATCCGAGGAACAGTTATATAACTGTTCACTAACATTCACTAACAACTAATTAATTAACAATGTATTAATTAATCTAACATTCCCCCCCTTAATACATTGCTCTTACAAATGTACCCCCTAAACAAATCAAACTTCACCTTGCCGAGAGGCTTGGTGAGAATATCTGCAACCTGAAAATCAGTAGGGCAATTGGAGCTGAATTTGGTGGTTCAAGACCTGTTCATGAATGTAGTGACATTCGACCTCAATATGATTTGTTTGTTCATGGAAAATAGGATTCTTCACAAGCTTCAACACACCTTGATTGTCGCAGTGAATGATGGGAGGTTTCTCTTCAGGAATCCCTATATCTGCAAGAATGCGACGTAACCAAATTGCTTCACACACAGCTCCTCGTGCGGTGCGGTATTCAGCCTCAGTGGATGAGAGAGCAACAACAATTTGCTTCTTGCTGATCCACGAGATAGGTCCAGATCCGAGATGAAAAACATATCCTGAAGTGGATTTCCTGTCATCAACGGATCCTGCATAGTCCGAGTCTCAGATATCCCCTCGTAAGAAGAACTGAGTGTTCTTCTGATACTCTAGACCAAAGTCAACTGTACCTCGGACATATCTCAACACATGCTTTGCTGCTATCCAATGACATTTCTTCGGCTCCTGCATAAATCTGGCGAGATAGCTCACAGCAAAGCAAAGATCTGGTCTGGTATAAGTCAAGTAAATGAGACTCCCCACAAGCTGCCTGTAGTGAGTGCCATCTACCTGTGGTGAATCCTGGAATCTAGATAGTTGCAAACCTTTTTCCATAGGTGTGGACATTGGTTTACAATCTGACATCCCATACTTTTCCAGGAGTGTCTTGGCATATTTCATCTGGGAGACGAAGATATGATTCTTCTTCTGCCATATCTCTAAGCCAAGACAATAGTGAAGTAGCCCCAAATTATTCATGTCAAAGGATTTCTTCAGATCATTCTTTACATCATCTACAAGATTGTCGAACTTCCCGTGATCACAAGATCATCTACGTACAAAACCAGAATGACAATCTCTATTCCTACCTTCTTGATATACAAATTTGTATCTGAGGGGCTACGAGTGAATCCATGCTGCAATAGGTGATCATCAATTTTTATATACCATGCCCTAGGTGCTTGTTTAAGTCCATAAAGAGACTTTATCAGACGACATACCTTGTGTGGTTGATGCTCATCTACAAACCCTTCAGGTTGGGCCATGTACACTTCTTCTTGTAGATCACCATTTAGAAAAGCACTCTTGACATCCATCTGCTGAAGTTTCCATCCATTTTGTGCTACCAGTGCACATACAACTCTGATGGTTTTGATCTTCGCAGTGGGTGCAAAGGTCTCGTCATAGTCAATTCCTTCTTGCTGAGCATAACCCTTTGCAACAAGTCGTGCTTTGTGTTTGTCGATTGAACCATCTGCCTTATATTTTGTTTTGAAAATCCATTTGCAGCCAATGGATTTCTTACTTGGAGGCAGATCGACAAGTTCCCATGTCTGATTCTGAATTAGGGAATCATATTCAGCATCCATAGCTTGTTTCCACTGTGGTTGGTCTAGTGCCTCACGAACAGTGTCAGGTTCGGTGCTCTCAACAACTGAACTCATGAGTGTAAAATTTACCTCATGTCTAGCTTGACTTCGTGTTCTAACTCCCGTAGAAGTACCAGGAAGTGAGTTCAGGTGAGCATCCCTGATAGTACTCTGGACCCATTTCGGACGTTGGTGCTGCTGATGTGAAGATGTGTTTTCCAATGTGCCAAGATCAACGAACAAATCTCCACTCAGCTCTTCTTCTCTCTGAGAAGAATCATCTTGCTCATCATCTGGATGTGTGAGCAATCTATGTGACGAGGTCGGTACTGGATCTCCATTGTGTGGTAGGGAGTCAAAGGACGACTCATCACATACCACATCTCGACTCTCGTAGATCTTCTTCATCTCAGGATCCATGAGACAATATGCCTTTGAGGTAGTACTATACCCCAAGAAAAGACATGGCAGTGTCTTTGGATCGATCTTCTTCCTTCTCTTATCTGGAACATGCATATATGCAGTACAACCAAAAACTCTCAAATGATGAATAGAAGGTTTACGACCAGTCCATACCTCTTCCGGTGTCTTGTTCTGCAAGATCTTCGTGGGTGCCCGGTTGAGTAGATACACTGCTGTCTGGACTGCTTCTGCCCAAAACTAATCCTCCAACTTGGCGGTCGAGAGCATACAACGAGCCATCTCCATGACAGTCCTGTTGTGGCTCGAAAATCCTGTTCATTGGGGCGTGTAGGGTGCGAGTCAAATGTTCTTTGAATGCCATGCTTTGCTTGGTATGCTAAGAACTTCTTTGACACAAATTCCCCCTCGATCTCGAGCGGAGGAGAAGAAGAAGAGCTTCCCAGGCATCACTGGTGGCTTCTTTGGTAGAAGGTTTGGAAATTTGCAAGTGCCTCACTCTTCTTCCAAAGGAAATATACCCACATTTTCCGTGAGTAATCATCAATGATGAGCTGTAAGTACGTGTAAAACCTTGGAAGCTAGGCAGGGGGTCCACACAGATCGGTGTGAATGACCTGAAGATGCTCTAGAATGATAAGAGCTCTGTTTGAATGGACCTCTATGTTGTTTGCCCACAAGACATCTCGAGCAAACAGGTAAGGAATGGGAGAGTGGAGGAAGCCCTCTTACCATTTCCTTCGCACTGAGTTGATGCAGAGCCCCGTAGAAAGATGACCATATCAAAAGTGCCAAAGTGCAGTGGACTCTGCCATTGATGCAAGAGAGAGCAACGCTCGATGAAGTGACCGCATCCAGTGTAAATAGACGGCCCTTCAGAAATGCTTGAGCAATGACTAACTCTCCCTGGGAAATGATGTAGGACTTGACCCCTTTCTCAACAAAGAATTCAACCTGCATTCGATGGTTAAGAAGTTGACTTACAGACAAAAGATTTGAAGTCAAACCTGGAACATATAGCACCTTTGTGAGTGTACATCTTCGTGTTCCAAGAGGAATGATGACATCACCAATCCCTGCTGCAATATACTCTTGATTGTCTGCAATGGTGATCCGATCTCCAGTGGGCCGGTCACTCAGAGTATGGAACAACTTCTTGTTGCCAGTCATGTGTTTGCTGGCACCTGAATCAATCAACCAGACATCTTCTGACGGCTGCGAAGTCTGTGAGACTAGAACAATGTCAGAATGAGTCGTATCTGGTACCTCTTCATCGGAGGTGGCATCCTGCTGAGCAGCAATGTGGCCCTTCTGCCTCTGATTACGAGCATGCCATCGGGATTTCTTGGAATATCCTCGGCCAGAAGTGCTCTCTTCGCCAATTTCCATACTTGCGACCGTTGTAATAACAGTTCGTAGTCGTGTGCGTATCCGTGGAGCAAATGTGGCACCACCGATCCGCCTTGTGATTATGCTACTTCTGGGGTGGCCGCTGTGAAGATGGCTGCTGAGGATGCTGCTTCTGATTCTGGGGGGCTGATTTCCCTTTCCGAGGCTTATGTTTTTGCCTCGTGATGAGAGCCTTGTCTTCGAAGGCTTCTTGTACATTTTGCATGGCTTCTTCCTGCTGGAGATAATTCACCAGGGTTACAAAACTCACCTCCTGTTGAGTGATTGTCAACGTGGTGATCAGTGTCAAACCGGGAAGGAAGAGCTCGCAGGGTGAGCGGGACTAGCAACTTGTCGTCCACTGGTTCACCGAGTGCAGAGAGTTCTACACGTAACTTAGCTACACACCGCAAGAAGGCTTCTACTGATTCACCATCATGCATACTCATCGTATGAAGCTTTGTCTGAAGTTGCAACTTTGTCGTCAGATTCTTAGCTTCGTAGATGGTACACAATGCGCTCCATGCCTGAGAAGAAGCGGTTGCTTCCCGAATGTATGGCTGCACCTCATCAGAAAGACTCAGGGTGATGAGCATTAGTGCTTTCGCATCAGCCTTTTCATATTTTTCCAATAGATTAGCGTCTGTGGGAGGGGCGTCTTTGCTAGAGACGATCCCCCAAAGATCTTCGAATTGAAGAATCGTCCACATTTTGGTTTTCCATGCGGCGAAATTTGGCCCTTTCAAGAGTTGGGCATCGAATAGCAATATTTTTGGAGCAGACATTTTCAAAAACTCAAAAATGTATTTTATTTATTTATTTATTTTCCAAAAATGGCTACAATGCTTACTGAAGGAATCTGTCCCGAAGATGGGCTCTATAGGCTCATGCAGTGAGACGCCGACGCTCTTGTGGGCGTTCTATTTCGTGTTCGTCATCTGCATCATAACCACGTTCAAGTTCTGCACGAATCCACCGTGCTTGACATCGAATGTCGAACCAAAAATATTCCAACAGTCCTCGGCACACAATCTCGTCAAAGAGAATGTTCCCAGTGTTGTGTAGCTCGTTGACCAAGGCAAAGAACAACCCAGTGGTGTCTTCGTTGTCACTCAATGCCCAAATATTTGGTGCATTGCTCGCGGTGCTTTGTGCATCAGAAATTTGAGACATACGCGCACACACAGCTTTGCAATTTCCGGCTTTACTTACACATACAGGGGTTTGGATGGTATTTCACGTGGTTCTACAGGCAGTATGGCAGTCACAACATAGAAGCACGACTCTTGCTCAGCAATGTCTCCTTTCGTGAAGCACGACTCTCGCTCAGCAATGTCTCCTTGTCTTCCACGCTGCAAACTAATACCTCCAAGGACAGCACAGCCACTTCCTCCACGCTGAAGAGTGACAGCAAATTCTCCACACTCAGCGGCTCCTCCAACTGTCCCTCCACGCACTGCAATCCACGTGGGTCTCCACGCCAAACAACAAATTCTTCACGCTCGAGTCTTCTCTCTCGATCTCCATGCACAAAGTTCAAGCCAAGACAAGGGAGTCTCCACGCACAGAAGAGGACGCATTAAAGCTCTCACTCCCACGCACAAGGCAGAGGATGCACCAACAAAGAACAACAAATGGATAGACAAGTAAACAAGCACTCGTGCAACAGTCTTTTCCTTCCACGCAGGCAGAGACCTCTTCACGCACGCTGTTCCTCCACACGCAGGTTCTGAATCTCCACGCCACGCACATTCCACACGAGTTCTCCTCCTTAGCGCATGCCCTTTAGAGTTGCCTTTACAGTCTCCACGCTCTGATACCAATGATAGAGCTCCAATGATATTGTATATATTGCTATCTAAAATGATACAAAGATCACGCCTTTATATAGGCCGTAGCGAGAGCAGCGAGAGGGAAGATCCGAGGAACAGTTATATAACTGTTCACTAACATTCACTAACAACTAATTAATTAACAATGTATTAATTAATCTAACGAATATACAAATCTAATATTTGTGTTGTCGTTGCAGTATGTTTGGTTCCTTAGCCTCATCTGATTTTCTCATTCCCTTTTTAGCACTTTCTTTTCCCTTCTAAAATTTTGATTTTCCCTTTTGAGAAGTTTGTTGACTATTAGCAGATTTTTTAATTCACCAATTATGTGACATAATTGAGTGGGTTCTATGAATTCCATACTTATTTAGAACATTTTCGCATCACATTAGAGTCTTGTATAATTTTCACCATCCTTTATGCAAACATATTTTAATATTTTTTCTTTTGTGTTTCTTTCTTCCTTCATTCTTTTGTAGTAATTGGCAATGGTCTCACCTATTTGACCAAGGTCAACCAATTTCCTCAACGAAACACATCCTTCATATATCTCATCGAAGAATTCAATCTGATTCATTTTCATCAAGACCACATATGCACTTAAAAAAATTAACATCAATTGTTTTATTGAATTTGTTGTGAATTAATCATGGTTGTATTTTTTGGATGAACATGCTAATCCACTTAATCTACACAATTCAATTTTCCCCACTTTACCCAAATATAATAAAGTAAGTACACTAATGTCAACTTACCATGCAAATTTCTTCCTTTTTTATTTCAAATATATATAAGCACTTTCGATTTGTTACACTAGAATAATATCAATAATGTATTATATTTTTTTGTCCAGATATCCCCTAATACATTAGGCTATTATATAGCCATATAGAAATCTCAACCATCTCCTAATAAATAGGAACAATAAACCCGGTAATAGGCATGAGTAACAACAAACCTACGAGAATACAATAACAATTTAACAATATACCCAAATTAAAAATTATTTCCTAACATTCTCCCCTTAGTTTTTACATGGTAAAAATATCTGCTCTTTTGATTTTAGCATGCCACCTTTGTGTGCTCAAGATCAACTTCTCAATTGCAAAGTGCAAAGATCGTGTATGCACAAAACTCGTACATGTACCAATGCACATGTCTTTCACCGATGGTTTCTATGGATTCTACCAACAACCTTACCCAATTGGTTTTACAGTGTACCAATAACCTTTCACAATTGGTTTTACAAGTTCACCAAAAACCTTACAAAATTGGTTTTACAGGTTCACCAAAAACCTTATACAATTGGTTTTCCTGGTTTACCAATAACCTTCACATCATGATTGCTACAATATATTTTGATCAATATTCTACAATGTTTCTAAAAAAGGGGTTACATGAGGAATACTCACAAGTGAACAGGAATTTACATCATCTATTCTTATTTTTCACGCCACACTGAAAAACAAAACTGAAATGAATGTCATCATACTAAAAGTGTGGCCCCATTGTTGATGACTGACGAGAGGTCATTGTCTAACCTCCATCCTCTCGTTGCCTCCATCCTCCATTAGAAAATCATCTAATAGAGAAAATATTCATCACTTTGATTTTCTATATGAGCTATATTTCCTTCCTCTTCATTCTCTCCTTCTTCATCAACAACCATGGCATTATCTTGCAGTTTCCCATCAAGTAAGTCTTGTGCTCTTTTCCCAATTTGTAGATATATGACCAATTTTTTACAATAGTAGCAGGTAAGTTGTTTCTTTGTACCTTTGGAAGTTGAACCATATTTGGATTTTTTCTTAACAAATGCTTTTTCTTTCTTGTTTCTACCATACATTACGCTTTCATCTTGTTCAATGATCATAATTATTAATTCTTCCTCGAGTAAATAAGAAATGAGATCTTCTAAACTAGGATTGATTTTACTCAATGTAAAAACCATATTAGAATAACTAGTTGGCATACTATTCAATAAAACAACCTTTGCATCATCATTAGGTACATCTATTTTAATTCCAGCTAACTGATTTGAAATGGATTGAAACTTACTAATGTGCTCTACCATGTTGTCACCTTCTTCCATTTTGAGACCAAACAATATTTGCTTCAATGCTATCGCTGCGCTTCCATCTTGTGAACCAAACAATTTGTTTAATGTTTTCCAAATTGTATGAGAGGATTTAGACAAATCTATATGATGCAAATAAGCATCAGATAGTCCCAATCCAATGATTGTTGTGGCTTTTCGGTCTCTACTCTCCCATTTTTCTACTTCATCTACATCTGTTGGTTTCTTTATTTTTCCATCAACAATATCCCAAATATCTTTGTTGATTAAAAATAATTGGGTCCGAACTTGCCAAGTATGAAAATATTTGCCCTCAAACTTTTCAATATGACTTAATTTCTCCATGACTAAAATATTTGACAATATGCTTCAATGTAATGAGTTAGCCAATGGTCTCATGCAACGTGGGCAAATGATATGAAAGACCAAACGTGGATGACTAATAGTTTGATTGTTCAATATAAAGTACAGACTTTGTACTTACAACTTGCATACCACCAATTTAGAAAGTTGAATCCATTGATATAAAAGACTTATGAATGTTGGAGGTGTTGCTACACATCAATGAAAGTTACTACTACACATTAATGACAACTGTAAATTGGGCATAACTCGAGCTTGCTGGTAGGTGTGAAGTTCAATGCCAAACTCAAAAGTCGTTGCCAATTTTGAAGCCTTACAAAATATCAATCAGACACATGAATGATCACAATCAGGAAGTCACTTACACATGTATATGCCGTCATGAACTGGAGGTATCCGTAGTGATAGTCAATGTTGAAGTTCCTTTAGAGACTAAATACTTTTGAGAAGAACTTATAATGCACACTTCAGAAAATAGAAATAGAATTACACATAGTACTAAGATTTATTTTATTAGAACCTCAATCTTCCAACAGATTTGATTTGACTAATCAAAACATAGAAGACGTCGATGATATTTAACTATTGTATGGTGCCAACATAACAAACATATGGAGCAGATCCAAATCCTTGATCTGAAAGAGTACGTCGATGATCTGATTTGACAGAGAGTGATAGGATTTTCTTGCTCGTCTTCCACATACAAGAAATAATGGTTAAATCCCTCATCCAGATGCTCAGAAATTAGCACAGGGCTATCATGCATCTGCTTTTCTCGCGACTTCTACCTTGTGAAATAGTTATGAGATTATTCGAATCAATTGCTCAATGCACACAAGGGTGTCACAAATATTTATAGAGATTAAATCCACAAACCAATCTCTAAATGATATCTCCATGGCTCTTAATAATCTTATCAACAAAACTGCTGCCAAACATACATCAAGCGAGTGGGTGTGCCCAACAACGAAGATGGTAGTCTTTTAACTCTTGAATCTTGTATCCAATCACCAAATATTTAGCAAGCTCATCCTCCAATTATAGAAGATTCTTGCCTACGTGATCATCACTCAATCCACAAAAAATTGAATTGAAATCCCCAAACTGCACAAATATTAATACGTTGAAGACTAAAAAAATACTCAGAGATAAAAACATGGTCATTCGAATTGACAACGCATGCCAAAATAGCTAATATAATAATAAAATATTTGAAATCTCTCTACACTCATTTTTCACATAAATAAGATGATCAAATGCTCTATACCAAATCAGGTAGATACACCAAAATAATAGCAATAATGTATTATATTTTCCATCTAGATATCAAAATAATAGCAATAGATAAATATAAATTTGAAATAAAATTATAATACACACCTTCCACTCTGTTGATTGTTCATTTCCCTTCCTGGATGTTTGGGTCTTCCACAACTTATCCATAAATCCCTTTCCTTAGATATATTATCAATAAATTGTGTCTCAACCCACACTTTGTTTGCTCGATTTTGTTGCTTGCAAATAACATATATTGTACTCAATGGAACATTGTGGGCCATGATTCTAGAATTTCACATTTTATAGTGATTGTGCACATCAACATACTTGGGATTTCCAAGTATTTTCTTTTGGGCACTAATAGTGTGTTGCCCATATAATATATAAAAATTGATGTTCTCATCCATGAGATCCTCTTCTGTTATAATTTCAGCAACTTGTTTTGTAATCTTATTAAAAGGAAGAAGTATTACATCTCGAGGAGTTGTAATCATATTTTGTATCATTGAGGCCACTATTTTTGAAACTTCATCTTCATCTAGCTTCTGAATTGGATATCTTTAGGTGTAATTTCACACCTCTAAACATCAATAGAAAACACTTTTTCATCAAACAAGAAATGTTTTACCTCTTCACTAAGTTCTAGAGCCACTTTTAAAAAGAGAGTCTTTGCTTTCTTTTCAACTTCTTTCTTTGATATTTTTTCATCTCCTTGAAAGAGGAAAGAGATATATCTACCTCTAATGAAGATAAATATGATCACTGTGATATGTCATTTTTCTAACAAGTGCAGGATTAGTTCCAATGTGTGAAGAATTTCTATTAAGAAGATGAAGAATTGAAGATGTTGTAGGTTTTCCATACAACCTTTTAAGACATTGCAACATACCTCTATATATTTCTTGTGATGTAGCCACACCTTCCTTATTATTTCTATCAGTTGGGAATGAAAATTCCAACCAAAACTAACACAAGAATATTTTGGCATTTTGTATTGACCTCTCCATTAAATCTTTACGATAGTTGGCCACATAGAGATCCATTTCCAAAAGATAGCATTTTCTTGTGATGTTATCAATTCTCTCAACTTGAACCTTGATCACATATTTATTTATTGGTTTTGTAGCTATAACCATGCCAATTTATGTTACATCATTAACTATCATCTAAAACATCCATAAGTCATCATGGAAGTTATCTAGCTTATGTACTTCAAAAACCATTCTTCATCCAAAATACCTCTTTCAAACTCTCTATCAACTTTTTGTAGTGGTATTTCTACAAATGGAAGTTGACCAAGTGCTGCCATATTGTTCCTACAAATGAGACATTTGAACAAATTTATCTCAATATCGATAATAATGAAAACAAATTACCAAGTGTTACCATAATGCTCATAAAAATGAGACATTTGAACAAAGTTATCTCAATATAAAAAATAATGAATATAAACCACAAAAATTAATGAATACATCCAAGTATTTTTTCATAAAAAATTAGTAGGAATAATAGTTTTCAACCTTAGAGGAAAATAAACCAAAAAGGTAGAATGGGATGTCTCCCATTCTAGTTCATATTGAAAAATAATTATGAGGTAGAAAGGAGCTCTCCTTTCCATTTATTTCTTGTTGATGTATTAGCTAGTGATCACCAAGCTCTAAAAATTGGCATCCCTATAATGCATAGGAAAATATGAGTATCAAAACTATTATCTTGTTGAGGCATAACTAGACCGCTAAGCTCTAAAAATTGGCATCCCTAATGCATAGAAAATATGATTTAATTTTTTATCCTATTGAGGTATTACCTAGCATTGCTAAGCTCTAAAAATAGTTACTATTTTTTGTGTCGGTCATTGTGTTACATAAGGCTAGTGGTTGCTAAGCTACATAAGGCTAGTAAGTTCTTAAGCTACATAAGGCTAGTGATTCAAATAATACATAAGGCTACATAAGGCTAAGATACATAAGGCTAGCACCCACTAAGCTACATAAGGCTAGTGGCCACTAATCCTCCTCAAGGGTATGAATATTTTCACTGTGAGGAGATTTAGAGGAATCAAATTTACCTAAATTTAAAAACCTTCTTATTATCCATAAAAATAAATAATAATTTTTAGGAAGATTGGGAGGCCTCCCATTCCCCTCAATCTAAAAAAGTAAATGTTGTGAAAGAATGAAAATTTCTATTTCTATATCCACCATTTTATTTTTCATTTTTATTCACTTTGAAGGAATAAATAACAATTGATATGGAGAATGAGAGGCCTCCCATTATTCCTCAATGTGAAAAATATAATGAAATATTCCATTTGAGGAAATCTTTAGGGTCCCAAGGAAAGAGAAAATAAAAAAATGCATCATTAAACTATCATGGATGTTTTCCTTGTTTTGATAGTGACATGAAGCCACATCTAGATTGTTTTTCCTATTTTTTCCCTCTTAACCTCATCCAATAATTGATATTTTAAATTCATCATGAATATATCCTCAAGACCTTTCCAATGGTACCAAGTTTTTCTGATTTGGAGTTGTAGAAAGAAAGTTATGCTCATTTGAAGTTTTCATGGTCATGAATTATGCCTAATGGCCCCAAGGCTCCAAAATAGGCCAAAAAAGTGCCTAGTGAGCTAACTCAAAATAGTAAGAAAAAGTTCCTATCATATGCTAGCCTCAAAATTAGGTTAGCAAAATTTCCTAGCAAAGTGGCTAACCTCAAAATTATCCTTGTGACCACTAGCCTTGAAACATCCTAAATGCCATTAGCCTACAAAAATGGCTAAGATAACACATGAAGTGACATCCAATTTTTTTATATTTTTTTCCCTCTTAACCTCATCCAATCCTTGATATAATAAATCCATCATGAATATATCCTCAATACCTTTCCAATATACCAAGTTTTCTGATTTGGAGTTTTAGAAAGAAAGTTATGCTCATTTGAAGTTTATATGGTCGAGTGAATTATTATAATAGTGCCACTAGGCTCCAAAATAGGCCAAAAAAAGTGTGCCTAACGGACCCACTAACCTCAAAATCAATAGGAAAAATTTCCTAGCGGATCCACTAGCCTCAAAATTAAGTCAACAAAAGTTCTAAAAATCCTAACCTCAAAATTATCCTAATGACTAGCCTTGAAACATCATAGCGACCACTAGCCTACAAAAATGGCTAAGATAATGACATGAAAACATCCAAATTTTTTTCCTATTTTCACCTTTTTAACCTCATCTAATCCTTGATATGATAAATCCATCGTGAAGATATCCTCAATACCTTTCCAATGATACCAAGTTTTCCTAATTTGGAGTTATAGAAAGAAAGTTATGCTCATTTGAAGTTTGCATGGTCTGTGAATTATGCCTAGCAGCGCTAGGCTCCAAAATAGGCTAGAAAAAGTGCCTATTAGTGATCTAACCTCAAAATAAGTAGTAAAAAAGTTCTAATGATTAAATAGCCTCAAAATTAAGTTAAAAGTTCAAAGAAAGCCAAAAAATTATCCTAGTGGCTAACCCTCAAAATTCCATATTTTTCACCCTCTATCTCTTTCGATGGCTAATTTGAAACATCTCCAAGAACTTTCTAGCCTACAAAAATGGCTAAGATAGCGACATGAAATGATATATAATTTTTTTAAATTTTTCACTCTTAACCTCATAATCTTGATCTGATAAATCCATCATGAATAGTATCCTCAAAGACCTTTCCAACAGGTAAAAAGTTTTCTTGATTTGAGTTTAAAAAGAAAAAGTTATGCTCATTTGAAGTTTGCATGGTCATGAATTATCCTAGATGGTCCAAAATTGGATAAGAAAAAAAGTGCCTAGCAACCACTAACCTCAAAATTATCTTAGGTTCCTAAAGAAAAAATAAAAAGTGCCTATGGATGATAATCCATCAAAGATATCCTCCTTTCAAAAGGTGTATGAAAAATATCTTCTCATTTGATGAAAAAGTTCATAGGCCATTTTTTCTTTATTTTTATTCACTTTGAAGGAATAAATAACAATCCATAGGGAGAACGAGAGACATCCCATTCTCCATCAATGTGAAAAAATTTAAGAGAGAATGAGATATTTTTCATTCAGTCTCATCTTTGATTTTTTACATTAAGGAAGAAGATCCCTCCCATTCTTCTTATTTATTTATTTTATTTTGAGGGAGAATCAAAATATTTTTTACTAAGGGAGATTAATAGGCCTCCTATTTTTCATGAAAGTGAAAAACTTCCTATTCTCCCAAAAAATAAATAACAATTGATAGGAGAATGGAGGCCTCTCATTCTCACTCAATGTGAAAAATCAAAGCTATGAGACAATGAGATGTTTTTATCCTATTCTTTATCAATGTGGAAAATCAAAGCTAATAGAGATTGAGGGGTTTTTCATTCTCTCTAAGCATTTATTTTTACATTATGGGAGAATGAGAGGCCTCCCATTCTCCTTATTTATTATTTTTTTTTATTTTCAGGGAGAATGAGAATTTTTTCATTATAGGGCAAATGATTGACACAAAAATAGATACATAAGGCTAGCATATAATAAGCTACATAAGGCTAGTGACTGCTAAGTTACATAAGGCTAGTGGCCACTACAATGATTCTATTACATATTTGATTTTTCATATGGAGGGAGAATGAGAGGCCTCCCATTCTCTTTGTTTATAGTTTTATGTTTTCAAGGAGAATGAGAAGATTTCCACTGTGAGAGATTTGGAGGCATCACAATTTACCTAAAATTAAAAACCTTCCTATTCTCCATAAAAATAAATAATAATTGTTAGGGAGATTGGGAGGCCTCCCATTCTCCATCAATATAAAAATAAATGTTGTGAAAGAATGAAAAAAATTTATCTTTCTATATTCACATTTTATTTTCATTTTTATTCACTTTGAAGGAATAAATAGCAATTGATAAGGAGAATGAGAGGCCACCCATTCTTCCTCAATGTGAAAAATCGAGCTAAGAGAGAATGAGAGGTTTTTCATTCTTTCAACATTTATTCCTTTACATTAAGGGAGAATGGGAAGCCTCCCATTTCTCCTTATTTATTATTTTTAGTTTTTCATGGTGTATTCATCCTTTTTTCTTTTTTTTATTTTTATTCACTTTGAAGAAATAAATAACAATCCATAGGGAGAATGGGAGACCTCCCATTCTCCCTCAATGTGGAAAAAAAGTTAAGAGAGAATGAGATATTTTCCATTCACTCTCAACTTTGATTTTACGCATTAAGGAAGAATGGGAGGCCTCCCATTCTTCTTATTTTTATTTTTTTAGGGAGAATGAGAAGCTTTTCACTAAGGGAGATTAATAGGCCTCCTATTTTTCTTGAAAGTGAAAAACTTCTATTCTCCTCCAAAAAATAAATAACATTGATGATAGAGAAATGATTCTCACTCCCTCCCATTCTCACTCAATGTGAAAAATCAAAGCTATGAGACAATGAGATGTTTTTATCCTATTCTTTATCAATGTGTAAAAATCAAAACTAAGAGAGAATGAGGGTTTTTTTCTATTCTCCTTATTTATTGTTTTTTATTTTCATGGAGAATGAGAAGTTTTTCATTTTAGGGTGAACAGGAATGACACAAAATAGATACATAGGGAGAATGAGAAATAGAACTTTACAAGAGGGAGAAAGTGAGGTCTCCCATTCTCACTCATAATGAAATGTTTTTAGAATATTAATTAAAAATAATAATGAATATTCTAAGATGTTAACTTATCAACATTTACCTATAAAAACATAATATTTCAACATTTATCCTAGTTTCAATATCAATAAAGTTATATTGAATAAACATTGATAAATTATTACATTAATTTTACAAAGCTAGTTAATTTAGAACTTTATTTTACAAATGCTATAGCTTCCTAGTTTCAAAATAATTTAAATTTTCAATAACAACATATTAATTTAACATTACTGCAAAAAATATTAAAATTTTAATATAGCATTTTAACTTCAAAAGTTTACCTAAATGACTATACATTAAATAATATTCACTTCAACTATTTAGAACTCAAGTAATTTCTCTCTATTATTATTTAAGAATTATTCATTCTACCTCTTATAATTATTATATTTGACATATGTATATTTTATTATCAATCAATTTTTACTTGTTATTACATCATGTTTATTTTTATTTTTATTAAAAAGGGGTCTAACTATATTTAATCTATTATTATTATTTTAATTTTCGTTTATTTTTTTAATTTTAACTTTCATATTCAACCCCCATCATTTTGAATTTCAAATTAATATTATCAAATGTGAACCCTCCTTTTTTTGTATTCACAAGTAAATATATAAATGTGTAATAAATAATAACTATCCCACCTATTTTTTATTTTCAAAATCATAATGAGGTAAAAAAAAGGTAATTGTATTCTAAAAAAATAGATATCCCACCTATTTTCATTTTCAAATTTGTCCCACCTCATTCTGAATTTGAAAGAGTTTTCTTTTATAATTATTAAACCCAACATGTTTTTTTTTTTCAAATTTTTATCCCACCCAAATTCATTTTAAAATTCATCCCACCTCATTTCCAATTTGAAAAATCTCCACCCAAAACATCTACAACTGCTATAAAAAGGTTTTTTTAAAAATTAAAACATTTTTTCCATTTCATGAATTTAGTTTTTACAGGATTACCAGAGGATGAAACAATGAAATGGAGAAACAAATGCAATGTTACATTCATGGAAGTGGAAGTGGTGAAAATGAATGTCCAATAATGGAAAGAGATCTCCCAATGAGGAGGATTTGAAATCTCTCTCAATAAAAATGAATGTTCAGTAATGGAAAGGAAATCAAAGAAAAAGAAAATGTTCATGGCATGGCACCTACAGATTTTATAATGATCTGGGAAAAAACTAAAGTTTGATCCAAAAAATATTAAGGTCAGCTCAACTACACTGGACATTATTTAATATTATCTTTGAAGTGGAATATATCAGTTATATGCACCTCAGTTCCTAGAAGGAAAAGAACAAATACACAGTAATAGAAATACATGGTTTATAGTACCATTTCTCTACATTTTACACATTTATTTGAAAATGATTAAAGATGTTTAAAAAGAAGAAGAATACCTAAATATTTTCTTCCTCTAGTATCACTTCCCATTTCTATTCATCTTGATATCTTTTCTTTTTTATGTTCAAAAAAAAAAAAATCAGCTCACAATTTTTTATTATGGAGTTTTTCTATAATGCAAAAACCATGATTAGAGATGAACAATGCCTATAAACATCTAAATCTTCTAGTATCTCTTATTTTATGTGTTCAAATATAAAAATAAAACCATCTATTGATATTATTTTTATTATGAAATTTATCTACACTATAATGAACCATTTCCAAACTCCCCATTTTTAAATGCAATGCGTGAGAAACAAAAAAATTAGAACTTAGAAATTGTGGGTTTTTAATTTCATAGTTATATGCATCTTATTATTTAATTTTGAAATAGTGGGATTTTGACTCCATCATTCACATTGACATAAGAATAAATAAATAAATAATATGAATCTATACAAAAAAATATTAAACATATTATTTTATTTGAATAAATTCAATGTTTTCTATTCTCATTAACCAACAACATAATTTAAACATAATTTTTCATCTTGAAGGAGAATGGGAGGCTTCCCAACCTAATAATATCACTCTTAATATGTTTTTATTTTGAAGGAGAATGAGAGCCTCTCTTTCTCCTTCATAATTAATTTTTAATTTGGAGAATGGGAGGCCTCCCATTCTCCCTCAACAAAAAAATAAATAAGAGAGAGATGATAAGCCTCCCATTCTCTCTCAATTTGAATAATCAAATCCGAGAAATATTGATAGAACTCCTACAATGATTATATTTCATATTTTTTTTTTCACATGGAGGGAGAATGGGAGGCCTCCCATTCTCTTTATTTATAGTTTTTTTTTTTCAAGGAGAATGAGAAGGTTTTCACTATGTGAGGAGATTTAAAGGCATCATAATTTACCTAAAATTAAAAACCTTCCTATTCTCCATAAAAATAAATAATAATTGTTAAGGAGATTGGGAGGACTCCCATTCTCCCTCAATCTAAAAATAAATGTTGTGAGAGAATTGAAAACTTCTCTTTCTATATCCACCCTTTTATTTTTCATTTTTATTCACTTTGAAGGAATAAATAACAATTGATAAGGAGAATGAGAGGCCTCCCATTCTTCCTCAATGTGAGAAATCAGAGATAAGAGAGAATGAGATGTTTTCATTCTCTCATCACATTTTTTTTACAGTAAGGGAGAATGGGAGGCCTCCCATTCTCCTTATTTATTATTTTTTAGTTTTTCATGGTGTATTCATCCTTTTTTTTCTTTATTTTTATTCACTTTGAAGGAATAAATAACAATCCATAGGAGAATGGGAGACCTCCCATTCTCCTCAATGTGAAAAAGTGAAAAACTTAATGCAAAACTTCCTATTCTCTAAAAAAAAAATAACAATTGATAGGGAGAATGGGAGGCCTCCCATTCTCACTCAATGTGAAAAATCAAAGCTATGAGACAATGAGATGATTTTATCCTATTATTTTTCAATGTGAAAATTCAAAAGTAAGGGAGAATGAGGGGTTTTTAATTCTCTCTAAGCATTTATTTTTACATTATGGGAGAATGAGAGGCCTTCCATTCTCCTTATTTGTTGTTTTTTATTTTCATGGAGAATGAGAATTTTTTCATTGTATGGAAAACCACCGACAAAAATAGTTACATAAGGCTAGTATCCACTAAGCTACATAAGGCTAGTCATTGAGCTACATAAGGCTAGTGACACTAAGTTACATAAGGCTAGTGGTTGCTTCAATGATTCTATTTCAGATTTTATTTTTCACATGTAGGGAGAATGGGAGGCCTCCCATTCTCTTTATTTATAGTTTTTTTTTTCAAGGAGAATGAGCATATTTTCATTGTGATGAGATTTGGAGGCATCACAATTTACCTAAATTTATAAACCTTCCTATTCTCCACAAAAATGAATAATAATTGTTAGGGATATTGGGAGGCCTCCCATTCTCCCTCAATATAAAACCTAAATGTTGAGAGAATGAAAACTTATCATTCTATATCCACCCTTTTTATTTTTCTTTTTTATTCACTTTGAAGGAATAAATAGAAATTGATAAGGAGAATGAGAGGCCTCCCATTCTTCCTCAATGTGAAAATCAGAGCTAAGATAGAATGAGAGGTTTTTCATTCTCTCAACATTTATTCTTTTACATTAAGGGAGAATGGGAAGCCTCCCATTCTCCTTATTTATTATTTTTAGTTTTTCATGATGAATGCATATTTTTTTACTTTAATTTTTATTCACTTTGAAGGAATAAATAACAATCCATAGGGAGAATGGGAGACCTCCCATTCTCCCTCAATGTGAACATAGGGGTAAGCTACATAAGGCTAGCTATAATCAAAACTACATAAGGCTAGACTGGGTCACTAAGCTAAAAAAGGCTAGTGACCTCTAAGATACATTAAGGAAAGGGTAATGCTAAGGCATAAGGGTAGTGATAATAAGGTACATAAGTCTAAGTTATTAAAGTACATAAGGATGAAGTCAAAGCTACATAAGGCTAGTGGACACTAAGATACATAAGGCTCCAAAATAGGCCATAAAAGTGCCTAGCAGCCACTAACCTCAAAATCAATAGGAAAAATTCTAGTAGTTGCTACTAGCCTCAAAATTAGGTTGGAAAAGTGTTTAGATTTTACATAACCTCAAAGTTATCCCCATGACCACTAGCCTTGAAACATCCTAGTGACCGCTAAATAAAAAATGACTAAGATATCGATACATGAAACGACATCCATATTTTTTCATATTTTTTCCCCTCTTAACCTTGTCTAATCCTTAATTTGATAAATTCATCATGAATATATCCTCAATACCTTTCCAATGGTACCAAGTTTTTTTATTTGGAGTTGTAGAAAAAATTATGCTCATTTAAAGTTTGCATGGTCTAGGTGAATTATGCCTAATGGGGCCGCTAGGCTCCAAAATAGGCCAAAAAAGTGCCTAGTGTCTACTAACCTCAAAATCAGTAGGAAAAAGTGTAATGGCCTCAGCCTCAAAATTTTTAGGTCAAAAAAATTTCCTAGCGGCTACATTTAACCTCAAAATTTATCCTTACGACCTAGACTTGAAACATCCAAAATAAGCTAGCCTCAAAAATGGCTAAGATAATGACATGAAACAACATCAAGATTGTTTTTCCTATTTTTCACCCTCTTAACCTCATTAATCCTTGATCATGATAAATCCATCATGAATATATCCTCAATACCTTTCAACAACGGTACCAATTTTCCTAATTTGGAGTTGTAGAAAGAAATTTATGCTCATTTGAAGTTTGCATGGTCAGGTGAATTATGCATAAAGTGGAAAGTTAGGCTCCAAAATAGGCCAAAAAAAGTGCCTAGTAGTGGCCAACCTCAAAATCAATAGGAAAAATTACCTAGCAGTGGCCACTAACCTTAAAATTAAGTCAAAAAAGTTCTTAAGAACCTCTAAACCTCAAAATTATCCTAATGATCACTAGCCTTGAAACATCCTAACAACCACTAGCCTAAAAAATGGCTAAGATAGTGACATGAAGTAAAATCCAAATTTTTTTTCTTATTTTTCCCTCTTAACCTCATCCAATCCTTGATATGATAAATCCATCATGAAGATCTCCTCAAGACCTTTCCAATGGTACCAATTTTTTCTTGATTTGGAGTTGTAGAAAGAAAGTTATGCTCATTTTAAGTTTTCATGGTCAGTGAATTATGCCTAGTGGCCACTAGGCTCCAAAATAGGCTAGAAAAGTGCCTAGTGGCCACTAACCTCAAAATCAATAGGAAAAAGTTCCTAGTGGCCACTAGCCTCAAAATTAAGTCAACAAAATGCCTAGTAGTCTCTAACCTCAAAATTATCCTAGAACCACTAGCCTTGAAACATCCTAGTGACCACTAGCCTGAAAAAATGGCTAAGATAATGACATGAAGTGACATCTAATTTTTTTTCCTATTTTTTACCTCTTAACCTCATCCAATCCTTGATATGTATAAATCCATCATGAAGATCTCTCAAGACCTTTCCAATGGTACCAATTTTTCCTGATTTGGAGTTGTAGAAAGAAAGTTATGCTCATTTGAAGTTTGCATGGTCGAGTGAATTATGCCTAGTAGCCACTAGGCTCCAAAATAGGCCATAAAAAAATTTCCTAGTGAGCCACTAACCTCAAAATAAGTAGAAAAAAATTTCCTAGAGTTGCTAGCTAGCCTCAAAATTAAGTCAACAAAAGTGCTTACCAGCTTAACCTCAAAATTATCCTAATGACCATTAGCCTTAAACATCCTAGTGGCTATTAGCCTACAAAAATGGCTAAGATAGTGACATGAAGTGACATCCAAATTTTTTTCCTATTTTTCCCTCTTAACCTCATCCAATACTTTATATGATAAATCCATTGTGAATATCTCCTTAATACCTTTCCAACGATACCAAGTTTTCTTGATTTGGAGTTGTAGAAAGAAAGTTATGCTCATTTGAAGTTTGCATGGTTGGTTGAATTATGCCTAGTGGCCATTAGGCTCCAAAATAGGCCATAAAAAGTTCCTAGTGGTACTAACCTCAAAATCAGTAGGAAAAAGTTCCTAGTGACCACTAGCTCAAAATTAGGTCATCAAAAAGTGCCCAATGACCACTAACCTCAAAATTATCCTTACGACCACTAGCCTTGAAACATCCTAGTGACTACTAGCCTACAAAAATGGCTAAGATAATTTGTGATAAGTTATCCAAATTTGCAAGGGGTAAAATTTGGGATAACAACAATTTTTTACACTAAAAAAATCTAATGGAATTTTCTCAAGTCTTAAAATTTACCTTGGTCCAACCAAGGTTACATAATGACTACTAAGCTCTAAATATCTACATTTTTCACAAAAATCACATTTTTGGAATTCTTTTTAATGAAACTAAAATATTAATCCTTTTGATTAATTCAAGAGAGATATGGAAAAATATCACTATGGTTGGATTCCTAGCGTCCCTAAGCTATGCTAAAAATAAATTTGTTGTTTTCAATGAAAGAATCTAATGAACTTTGTCGGGTCTTAAAATTTACATTTTTCCAACCAAGGTTACCTAGTGACCACAAAGATCTAAATATCCCATTGAGGCATTATAATTTAGTAACGACCCTAAGCTCTAAATTTCTAAATATCACTATCATCCGACATCATATATTGTCATTCAAAAATTACTACTAATGAAACCATTGTCAAATGATTTTCCAAACCGTTTGAAACCATTTCCTTCAAATTTTCCATAATTTTGAAAGTCATTTTCAAAAATTGGCCAAGTAATATCTATTGTGACTTTTTAGGTTTGGTCTTAAAATTTACCCTTCCACTAAGCTACATAAGGCTAGCAATTACTAGGCTACATATAAGGATAGTAAGGCTAAACCACTAGGCTACATAAGGCTAAAAACTACTAGGCTACATATAAGGCTAAAAATCATTCTACTATTAAGGCTAGATAGTTTAGGATACATAAGGCCCTCTCATTCACCTTAAAGTGAAAAAATAGTTCAAGTAATCATTCTCCTTCATATTCTCCTTCTTATTGAAAAATAATCAATAGTTAGAATGGGAGGCCTCCCATTCTAACTTCAAATGAAAAAATAGTCAAAAGGAAAAAAATAAAGCTCTTCTATTTTACATCAGAGTGAAGAAACACCAAAGATGTAGAAACAATGAAGAGTTATAATGAGAGGCCTCCCATTCTACCTTCAAAATAAAATAGTCAAGAAGGAAAAATGAAATCTCTTCCATTCTACATCAAAGTGAAGAAACACTTAGGATGTAGAATGGGAGGCCTCTCAAAATGAAAATCAATAAAGATAGAGAACGTGAGGCCTTTCATTTTCCCTATTGTATTTTTAAATTTAAATTATGTTGCAATAAAAAAACACATGTAAGCACCATAAAACATTTTAAATATGCAACATATAGACTAAATTTAGAATGTGTATTCAATATTTTGGTATTTATAAGCTATACATAGAAAATTTCATGTTGTTTAGAATTATAAATTATACTAACAAATATGTTTTCTTTCTCACTTTGATTTTTATTTTCTTTATACTTGTCTCTTTTTTTCTATACATTATGTTTATGTGTATTAATCTATTCTTTTTTTGAAAATTTCTAGATTTCCCACAATGCATCATATATTTGAAGAAGCACAACATGTTGATTTATTTTCACAAGGATTGAAAGTTTGTAGAGGGGAGAGTTTATCCAAGTAGAAAAACTCTACATTGTAGTGTAATGGGAGAAGGTTTATTTTCCATTAGTGTAGATAAAGTATTGGATGGGAAAGATTGGTTTCCTTATTTGGTTGATGAAGAAAAACATTAGCAATAGAAAATAAAGGGTACTATATTGCATGGGATGAGAAGAAAATGTTAGCGCATGATGATTCATCAATACCCTAGATCAATTATATAGATGAAACATTGAATTTTAATTCAATGGATGTAATTGATTCATATGATGTTGAAATTGAATACAATGAGAAAATTAATGGAACATATGAAAAATATCGGATCCAATTTATTGCAGAGAATGTCATACTTAAACAACATTATTATGTGCATGGAGACAATATAGCCAAGGGTTTTATATCAAATGTGATTGAGGACCACATTGTTCAAGGTGAGAAGTTGGGTCCTCTAATGTTTGGTGTGATGGTGGAGAAGATATTGATTTCTTGCAATATTTTTCATCATTAGTGAAACCAAACATGATAATAGCATGGCCAATAGAGAAATTGGTGAATCAAAATATAGGGTCTACACTAAAGGTCAAAAGGAGTGCTACATTAGAATGTTTAGCCTCTTCAAATTCCTATGATCACAACTTGAAATTTAGAGGACTTCAGAAAATTTATCCATCTTTGTTCAAAGGATAAAAAATATGTTGTAGAGGGGACAATTACAAATGTACTTGAAGGAGATATGGTTCATTTTAAATTGTTAGATGGAAATCATTTTGGTATTCTAGTTCAATACTATATTCAACCCTTCTTGTTCCACATGCACCATATCAAAAGGTTCTCTCATATAATGGCCTATGAAAATCAACTAGCATACCTTAGTGGTTCATTGATGGATGTGAAAATAAAGGAAGTTCCAAAGGAGATAGAAGTCAATATGTGGATTGCATTAGAAGAATCACTTCCTCAATTGCATGTCTAATTTTGTTTATGTCTTGAATTACACCTATCCACAACCTTTGGAAAGTAGGCCATATAGATATCACAAACAAGGCCCACTATATTAAAATTCAATGTGTCAAATGTAAGATCTACTAAAGATGAAGATGAATTATATTTCTTGGATAAAGTAAGAAATATGGTTTGTTGCAAAAATAAATGTCTTAGCTCCATAATACCTAGTGGATCAATCACTAGTGGTTGGCACAAGTTTAGATATATGAGTGAGGGTTCAAGAAGATATTTTGTGTGAATGCATTGGGAGAAAATGGATCCATAAAGAGAAAATATATAAATAAGGGAACAGAAATTTTTACCATGAAGTATGACACCGTGATGTATGTATGCTTTGCAAAATTCTTTTTTTAAATGGCATTCATACCTAGAAATGAAAAATAGTTTATGAAAATTTATACTTCTTTAAATATAAGAAATAATTTAAAATGGTGATATCGTGGTGTCATAGTAGTGAATGGTAATGTTGGTTTACAAACCCATTCTCATTGTATTTCATTGAGTTCCATAATAATATATGATATTGCTGCTCATTTGTTTGCAAAGGTTTATGTAAATTTATTCTGGCGAATTACTTTCATATTATTGATCATGGTGTTTGATTAGCATCTGTGTTCTTGGCTTGGTACGATCTGGTTATCGTTCCTTTTAATCAAGTAGTTGTAGAAGTATTAAAATATCATAATGATTACATTACAAGTTTTTATGTAGACTATTATTCCCATAGGACCTGGATTTGAGGAAAAACCTCAAAACATCTTAAGCATTGTGCATGATAATATGGAAAAGATGAATACTTCCATGTTAGGGTAAATATATTTTACCTAGGTTAATTTAGCATAGGTAAGTTAATTATTAAATTGTGGTAAGTTGTTATAAACCATATTTTAATTGTATTTGGGAATAATATTCCCGTAGCATGTTGTTTGTCATTATTTGAGTTGTTATATGGTTCAAACCATATATTTTTAATTATATGTGCACATGTATGTTTATTATTACATTGTTGCAACATCTCGTTTGTCTACACATGGTTGTTCAATTCCTATAATAATTGTAGCACATTCATTGTAATGTTGATTTGATTGATTATTAATTAAAGTATCGAGGCTCCTGTCCTGTTCGATAATTTTATTTGGTACCGTGAGAGAGGTTAAATCTCTCGACTAGGTTGGAGAAAGGTTTGAAGGAATAAAAAGTCTTGGAGAAGAAATCTATTTTTGAGGAGAGCATGTGTTGCCTCCAGCAGCTTCCCAGACATCCCTGCATCCCCACAACCCCTGTTTCATTCCGTGTTTGGAACACAATTTTTTTTTTGCATTATTGCCCTCTGCACTAAGAAAAAGTTGTACGAAAATAAAATTAAAAAAATCATTTTCCCGATTAGGGTTTTGCCTCTAGAATGCTTAGTTCTGAGATAATATTATCTGTATTACCAATTTTGAGGTCCGTAAACTACTCGTAGGTCGAGTGCTTTACATCCCGAGAATCTCTTGGGTGAGATAAGAAGGTTGAAGACCGAGTTTCTCTTGCATTGTATCAGATCTGAGCAGTGTGTTTGGTGGATCGAGTCTTTGAAGGCGAGCCATCTGGTCAGAACTCTCTAACTCCTTGACGAGTTCAAGCTTGGGCTATAACATCAGCGAGTTGGAATATTATTTAGGGATTAAAATCTCTAATGGCTTACCTCCCATATGTCTTAATCAATTTATGGATGATAACTTCCTTTTGGGGAAATATTCTATCCAGGAGGCTTCTAACTATAGGAAGGTGTTGAAAGACTATGAGATGGTTTCCAGGTAGTTTTTCAACTTTCATAAAAGTGTTGTTTTTCATAAATGTTGAGGAGTAGTTTCAAGTTAGATTAGCTCGCATTCTTTGGTGCAAGATTAAAACCTTTCTTGATTCCTACTTGGGTATGCCTCTTGTCCACAAGAGGCCATATCCTTCTATTTGAATAATATTTTGGAGAGAGTTAATAAAAATCTCACAACTTAGAAAGGGTCCCTTCTCACCAGGTGGTAAAATTCAACTTCTCCAAATATCTCTTCAAGGTATACCTATTTATGTTATGTCTCTCTTTAAATTTCCTACAAAAATTATTGACTCTTTGGAAAGGATCCAGAAAAGGTTCTTATGGGATGGAGTGGAGGAAAAGTTTAAATTTCCCCTTGTGGCTTGGGATAAAGTCACTAGACCCAAAATTTGTGGAGGCTTGGGACTAAAGAATATTAAATTAATGAATGAAGCCTTGGTTTCCAAAGCTAGATGGAGGGTGATTAGAGAAGATGGCCTTTGGGTGGACATCATCAGAAAGAAATATCTTAGGAATTTTGGTAGAATGGAAAATTTCTTCATGCAAAATGATCACCCTAATGGATCCAAGATATATTTTTTGCCTCAAAGGAGATCTTGAGTAAGGGTATTAAGTGGAACATTGGAAAAGGAAATAATATCCATTTTTGGTAGGATTGTTGGATGGAGGAGAAACCTCTTTACGTGGAGGAGCCACGAAAATTTGCTCGTAGTACTTTGAGGAAATTGGCAAAGTATGGATCTAAGACTATTGGAATGCTACCAACAAGGACCCAAATGGGTTGTGCTTGCTCCCCCTCCTAACTTCAATGGTGATTTTCAACTCTTCACTGATCTCAATGCTAAACTTAGGAACTTTCACATCCCTAGATTCCAACACCAAGAGGATTCTATTATCTAGAAAGAAGAGGAATCTGAAGAGTATTTGGTTAAATCTTCTTATTTCCTTAACTTCAAAGATTCTATCGAAAAGGAGTATTGGAACAAGCTCTGGAGGTGAAATACCTCTTACCCAAGGTTAATATATTTTACTAGTTGGCAACCCAAAATAAGATTCTCACGTGGTGGATAATCTGAGGAAGTGTGGCATGGTTATTCCCAGTAGATTTTATTTATGTGGTAGGCAGGAGGAAAGTGTTAACCATCTCTTTTTATTGTGTCCTTTCTCTTAGGTGGTTTTCTATCTTGTGATGGAACTGTTCAAAGTTGAGTGGTTGCATCCTAACACCATAGAGGAGTTATGCCTGAAATGGGAGTGCCCTTTAAGATTCCCTATTTTTGTGGCTTCATGGAGGATGAAACACTTCCTCATTTCATGTGGAGTTTGTGGAAGGAAAGGAACATCATATTTTTAGGAATCAAAAAAAATATCAAAAAGGTCAGTGATCGTTTGGTTTCTTCCATCAAAGAAAACACTAAGCTTTTCAAAGGAAATATTAAAACTGCATGTCCTAAGGTGGAGGTTAAAGTCCTCAAATAGTTTTCCTTTAGTCCCCCCTTGATAAAGTTCCTCAATCTGGGATTAAATGGTCTAAACCAGAGGAGAATAACTCAAAATAAACTTTGACGAGCATCAAAAGGGAATCTTGGTCGCAGGATGGAGGGGGATCATCAAAATTCATGATGGAGATTAGTTTCTGGCTTATGATGGGCCACTGGGAATTCAAAGCAACAATGTGGCAGAGGCTAGAGCTTTATTGTGGGGGTCAACTTAGCTAGGGAGAAGGGGATTAAACATATTCAAATTGAGGGGACTCCCTAATCATTGTAAATTCTCTTAAAAGGAATCATATTCAAAATTGGGCCTTGGGTAATATTCTTTAAGATGTTAAGGAACATCTTAAGGCTTTTGAAACTTATAAATCACACATACCCCATATCTTGGTAATAAATACACTGATAAGTTGGGTAATTTAGGGGTGTATAGTCAAGATTTTAAAGTTTGGATGAAGGGTGATGAAATCCCCTTATCTATTAATGATATTATTCAACATGACAAGATCATAATGATTTTGTTACTAATCACACGAGTGATATTATTTGTCACGGTTGTCAAGGTAGTAGGCTCAAGTGTCATGGAATCACTTCAAAGATCATCATCCAATTTGGGCCTAAAAATTTAGAGTCGATTGGTTTGGTGTTGGGGGTGTAATAAAGAAGCCATGGGAGGAGACATAATACAGTTGAACCTTCGAGCCATAGGAGTATTGTCAATAATCCTTCAATGTGGCATATGCTTAGAATTGGGGGCTTCAAAAAGTACATTACCAAGCTACATGGGCATGACCCCTCTCTCACCAAGGATTTTGGCACAACTTGGGATAATGGCAGGTTTTGTTTGGGGAATGGAATTGGAGGTTTTGGATGGAGCAATTCATCCCCAGTCACAGAAATGGAGATGAAGGGTCTAAATATTTTAAGGATCGAATCGCAGGGACCATGAAATCAACACTTTCTTTATAGGTAAGGAAAAATTTCATTATTTTATAGATGAAATTTCTAGGTCCTGCATTCCTAGGGTATGGAAAGAGGTTTGTTACCACATTATGAAGTATATTACTCTTGAAGGAAAGTATCGTAAGATATATACACACCACTTGTCTTTGTTGAATATGTTCAGGCACAAAGTTATGATGAGTATCCCTTTCTTTTTATACATGTCTCTCTTGGTATCTGAGGTATTTTTAGGGGGAGAAGTTGGAGTCCCCCATTCACAAAGGACTCATTCTCCTTTTTTTACAATGGTAAACCCACTATGCCTAAGAAGATGGCTCCTAGTGGGTTGGATGATGATATTACCCTGGAGGAGTTCCTTACCAAGATGTGTGCAGGTAAGGATCCCCAAAACAAAGCTGGGGTGGAGGAAGGGATGCAAGTTAGCATGATAGTTAAATGAAGGTCCTCGAAGGGAAAGGAAAAATTGATGAGGAAGAAGATCAAAATTATGAGGACCTTAAAAAAATAATGTAACATCTAGAGATGATTGTGCAGGTTATGGAAGGGGGTAACTTTGATATGAGAGAAGGGATGATAGACAACATTGAGACCACCAAACAGATCTATATCTCTTAGAGGAACATAAAGCGGGCAATTTCGGAGCTAGAAAGATAGTGAAATATATTTGGACTTAGTTGGAGGTATGGAAGAGGGTCCAAAAAAAGGAAATTTCAACTTTGTATCAACAGTTCCAGGATAAGGATGGGGGAAGACTTAGAAGGAGCTAGAGAGCATGATCACAACCAGTGGATCTCATTCACACTTTGGGAACCCCCCAAATGTCAATATATATAATTAGTTTCTCTTTCTTTTTATCTAAACTTCTTGTTGTCTTATGGTGAATATACTTGTCTAGTTAATGACTATTTTTATATGGTTTCATCTTGTGGTTTGGTTTTTAGACCTTCTCTTTCTTGAGTTAACCTTGTTTAACTCATAATGGTCCTATCTCTTTGTTTACCTCTTTTTGGGAGCCTTCACAATGTAATCTTTTGTTGTATAGCCTCTGGGAGCCGATCATTGCTTATTAACTAATATAATAAAAAACAAATGCATTTCATACTTTAGGTTTCATCTCAATCATACTTTATTAATTTGATGCCCATTTACAATTTTTCATGACTTTATTCATAAAATAATTACATGATTTTTGTAATAAATATCATGTATAATATGATTTGTGGGAGGTTAAAAATATAAACATTGGGAGGTTAAAAAGTACAATATGTTTCGTTGGAGGTTCAAAAGTGAAAATGTGTGAGATAATAAAAAATTATATATTTCTTTTTAAAAGTTCAGAAATTTTATTTCCATCTTTCTCACACTTTGCAAGTGTGAGAAATCACACATTGCAAGTGTGAGAACTCACACTTTGGAAGTACGAGGACTCACACTTCCAAAGTGTAAGTTATCACACATTATGTTTTTTCCCCTTGTCCTCTTGTAATTTTTTATATTTAATTTTTTATTGTATAGAATGAACATATGCCCATTCTCAAACATTAAATATAAAGGAACAATAAATGATACATTTTTAACTTCTATAGAGTTGGAAGAGGACTAATAAAGTCAATCTCATAAAGTCAAAATAGAGGAAGAATAAAAACAATGAATAAGTAGAATGGGAGGCCTTCTAATTTCCTTTAAAGTGTAAAATCAATCAAGAGGGATTACGGAGGCCTCTCATTCTATCTCAGTGAGGGAAAAATAATACCTTCCATTCACCATGAAAGTTAAATGTAAAATAAAAAAGGTAGATTCTTTGGAAAATATTAAAGAGGAAAAATGGGATAAGAAACTCAAGAGATAGAATGGGAAAGTTTAAAACAAGGGGAATAATGGGACACCTCTGATTATCCCTTAAAGTGAAAACACTCAATAATAACACAATTGGTCACCAAAATTCACATGTTTGGAAACCGATAATAAAACAATTGGACACCAACATTCACATGTTTGGAAACCGATAATAACACAACTAGAAACTGATAATCACACAATTGGAAACCAATATTATCAAAACTGGAAACCGATAATCACACAATTGGAAACCAAATTTCATGTTTATAAAACTAATAATCACATTATTAGAAGTCTAGAAAATTGGTGGTTAGTCCAAATTTAATTAAATGGTGGTTCAAAGATATAAAAATCATAAGGTTGTATATGAAAAGTGCTCATGGGAAATACCGACTTTAGATAATGATAAATGATTTGTTGATTAATTGATCTCTAGAATGTTTGTGAATGCTCAATAAATATATATGAAAGATTTGTTTTTTTATAGTGTTAATGGCCTATAATACTTGTGTTTTTAGAGACAAATAAAATCAAATTAGGACCATACTAGAGCCAAAAATCATCACATTATTCAAAGTGAAAAAGAAACAACAAAGAGGACGATTGCACCTTGACTTGGCAAAGTCTAAAGGAAGGGATCAAGAACACTAAGGGATATCTAAACAAACCTAGAGTTTTGGGGTTCTTTGTATTGATTTAGGAGTGTCTTGGGTGGATTTACAACCTTTCATCCACCAAAAAACATGTGTTAGCCTTGGATTTATAATTCCCAAAACTTCTAGAAAATTTCCTTCAAAGAAAATAATGCTTGCAAGTATATGTATGTTTTAAGGCTTTAGCTCTAATTATTCAACCATGTAGGCTTAAGATCTATGTTTTGACAAGGATTTGGATTTGAATATTAACCACAATTTGGTTTTATGTGTTAATAGTAAATCGATGTAGTGTAATCGGCCTTAAGAGTATTTCCATATTTTAATAATAATTTATGGTGGCCATGGATATGTGATTAAGGTTTAACTGACCTTAGATTCTAATATGTAAGCATTTTTATTAATTGTTGAGTCTCCAAATCAAACAAGATGAATAAGAAGCACTCAATGATTAAAAAAATGGATTTTTTATTATTGTCTTTGGTCCTAAATGGAATGATGTGATAGTTTTTACATTGTTCTATCATTTAGAAAGTTTGAGAAATGGACAAGGATTGGAGAAAGACCGTAATATGTGTTGATTATTTTTTGGGTCTAATGATATGGATGTAAGTCAATTCCATTATAGCGTGATGAATATATTAAGTCGAAGCCTTTGAAAAATTATATGGTGGGGTCACTCAAGTCACCAAAATCATATTAGTTTCCACATCACATTATTGAGTGCCAAGTTTTAAGGATGAACATACATTTGAGCCTGGATCTCACAAAATATTGGAAATGGTGAATATGTTCATGAAATATGTAATTTAGGAACAAGGATGCAAGCTTAGAAATTATATTGATATACAATTAATCAAATTACACCATGAGAGTGTTCTAATATTTATAGATATTACACAATAGTTATACAAATAATACTTTATTACATATGCAAAAATATGAATAAGAAATCATACAGAATACAATATGAAAATAATATGTTTTTAACCATACACCATACTTAGCAATTAATAATGCAAGTTAGCTAGGTAACTAACAATTACCTAAGGTTAAAAGTAAACAATGTAAAATTACCTAACTACTAGGTTTTACCTTACATTACCCCCTTAATTTTACATTTTCTCAAGATAAGAGGGGAGGAACTTTATGAACATCTCAATTTTTTTCGCATGCAAGTGAATTAATGAAAACATTTGTGTGTTGTCCAATTTTTGGGAAAAACTGAAGGTAAATGTTGTGTTTCAAAACATACCCATGAATGAAATGAACATGTACCTCTATATGCATCATTCTCTTGTGAAACACCTGGATTATGAAAACGTTTGAAAACACCTTCATTGCATAAACATACAAGGTAGTAGATTTCTCCTATGGTACTCCATGTCCCTTAAATATGTGACACAACCATATCTCTTCATAGACAACTCCACATCCAACATGATATTTGACTTATGTTGAAGAGTGAGAAACAAAATTTTGTTTCTTACTTCCCCATTATATTGGAGCAGATCCCAAAAATAATACAAATCCATATGTAGACACCGAGTTTTCATTATCCACATGTACTCCTCGTATGAACACATTAATATATCAAAACCTATCACTATAAACATTATCTAAATCATCCTCCTCACCTCATAAAATCAATTTTCACCCCCTCATAAATCACATTTACTTACTAAAATGTACCTACCATTCCTAACCTATTTCATCCTAACCTTCTAACCTCCCAAAATCTACTAACCTCTTCCCTAACCATTTTCCCTCATCCCCATACCCAAAAATCCCATTTTGGAAGTGGTTGAAACCAATTCTAAACGCCTTCATGGAATTTTCCAGATCATTGATGATTGAAACAAATCACCATCAATTATAAATAGGAGTTAAAAATCCTGTTTCAGGGATCTTCTGAAACATTTTGGGCACCTATGCAAATTTGTCCTCAATCCAAATAACGAGTCTCTACCACTCCACCAATATCCGGGCCTAAGTAACAACATTAGATCTCCTCGGAAGTTAACACATCAATTTTGTATCGAATTATCTTCAATAATATCTCGAGGAAACCAAAATCAACATTATCATCCTTTACAAACATTCCACATATTTTTTCACACTACAAGGTAATATTCTCTTAATTTATCATTTTCCTTATCTCATAAAATTAAAAAATAATCAATTTAGATCTTTGTTTACATTAGTTTTCCATTTTTCAAGAAAATCGATGCATTACAGGATCATCAATAATTCCTTTGAATCACCCATGATTCTCCTAAATCACCAATAACTCCTTTGAATCACCCTAAATTTCTATCCATTAGCTTTTTTAATCAAACCATAGAATTTTTTCAATCTTTTTCTACATCCTTAGATTTAACTTGTCTATCAGTAAGCATGTCTTTGTTGTAGATGATTGTTCTAAGTCAATCACATCCGATCACAAGCATCTATGATCTCCGATCATCCAACAACCATTCATGTGGGAATAATTTGGCATCCTCCATGAGCTTACTTTTTTCACTATCATATTTGCACCTAACATCGAGGACATTAAGAATCATCTCGAGTTCCTCCATGAAATCCAATAAGCAACCGCATGAGTAGTCGGTATGATTACTTTGAATTTGTCTAGATTGCCCCCACTTTAGCCTAGGCCACCTAAAAGCGGAACAAGATCCATATATTTACCTTGATTTTTATCTTTTATATTTTCCATTCTTGCTATCTATTTTTTAATTATTATCAACTCACTTAATTATATTAAAACGAGATGACATCCTCCAAGGAAGTCCCTTTGGATTCTTGGAATCGACATTTGTCGAGTAGCTCATTATCCCATTTAATCTAATATCTCTTGTTTAGTTGTCTTTTCTTGCAGGTATCTTTACTTGGAAAAAGGAGAACTTATCCACTGTTCTCATTTTATTTTACCGACATTGCGGTTGTCGTGCAAGTATCACTAAACTCTGCCATGTTTTGAGTTTTAGGTATTTTCTGCATTTGATAGTATATACCTAATATCTACCTAATACATTCCCAACACACCGGTGGGACACTATTCCTCTTATTATTCCATTAAAATTAACTTATAATTCTTATTAGGTTTTTTTGTCTCTGTAATCATTAACAATTTGGTAGAATCACCAATGATTTTAGTTATTCGCCTTTGATTCCTTCAAATTGCGATCTCATCTCGTTGTTTGTTTTTGATTACTCACTCAAATCCTTTAGGATTATTCTTTTTTTGTTTCCTTGTTTCCATCTAACTATCACAGGTTTTTACCCTCTAGAGTGCATGATCCTGCAAATCAACAATAAAAATTAAAAATTAAGAAAAATAAAATGCAATCGTAGGCACGTTTTTCTTTGTTATTTTCCCTCTCAACATTGTATTTGTCTCATGTCTTCATCAAATTAATATTTATTTTTGAGACTTAAAATGAACCAATCATATTTTTCTTGATCATATAGTCCAATTAGGAAGTTAATTGATTGCATTCACTTAATTTCCCTCACACATAACCAAATCATATTCAACATAATTTGCATCAAACACTCCTACCTAGGTGGACCTACTTGAATTTCATCACCAAGAGGCTAAGCTAACTTTGTGTTCTAGAAAAATATAAATAATTTGGTGGGTGGTATAATGGATAAGCACCCGACACCCTTATCATTGTGGGACTGTGAAGTGAGGGGTAGGCCCCAATACCACGCCTCGTACATACACCAACACAGATTTGGGCCTCACGTACCTTTGGGTGTATCAAAGACTCCAACCTTTAACATTACATGAATCTAACCATATATTTCCATTTTCTAGGACCTCATAATTCATTTTTCACATTTCACCTTTTTTAAATCTAATCAAGATAACAAAAATATCTTGTATAACTTGTTTGATTAAAAAAAATCTCTAGATTTATTATTCATTATAGTGATTTTTTATTTTCTTAGTTCTAACTCGACAAAATCATGTCAAAAAACTCATAAAACATGGCTAAAGTTTTCCAACAATATTTAGAAAACATTCAAACCCGTATTAATGACACTCCGGCATCTAATCGACCAACATTGAGAATCTTTATCACCTCCAACACATGATTAATAATAATCATCATCCTCACTAGGTCCCTCATCTAGCTCTGCCTCATCTTAAAAAACACCAACATATCCTCATCCATGTTGAGTCCTTTAGTCTCCTCCATGATCCAAACACATCTTATAAGTTCAATGGACATCTCATTAATCACATCCCAACCTATCTCATCTCAACAACCCACATCATCTATTCAAAATGTATTCATGTCTATCCCAACATCTACGATAATTATTAATATGAGTTCCATCTCTATTGTTCACCCTCTTCAAAATAATCATCAACCAACCCTATCTTTTCTCAGCACATACCTCAATAATCTCATACTCTCATCCGTGTTTTTATTCCTTTCTAGCACGTGCCTCAACAATCCCAACCCTTCATCCACACTTCAATCCCCTTCAAACATATACCCCAACATTTGTAACCTCTCTTAAACACATCCATGCCCATTTAATATCAATATATCCAATCTTCACAACCCATAACAATATTCTTATGAATACCCCTCTCCAACATAATATTCCTTTTCCTTACCAGCCATACCAACAATCAAATCCATCTACATACAATCAACACAATCCTTCATCTTTCACTCCTCAACAATAGCCATTATAAAATGACCCTTTATAGGAATTAATGAAAATAATTTCTATCCTTGAAGATTCCTCTATGGGTCCTAAAAACAAACTATCTTACAAAAAAATATACAATGAACCCATCCACCCATCCATACCATACAAAGTATATCCTTCACATTGGGAAATCCCTAAGTTCCTCAAATTCTACACCAAATGATTCGTAAACTTCCTAACTTAACAATCGACATATCACTATGCTCGTGAATATGAAAGGAAATTTTCTTAAGTTATTTTAACCAAACTAATGTGCAAATTATTCACACCATTAGATTGCAAAAATAGAGAATAAAGACAAGATTGAGACATGATTTATCCTAGAGAAACACAATGTGGGAAAATACTAGGCTGAGTGAGAAAATAAACTCCCCTTCCACTATGTAATCTCAAAATGATACAAAATACTTTCGATTTGCCTTCAAGAAAGTTGAATAAACTTCCTAAATTGTATCTACTTGCTCAATATTCTCTAGCACTTAAGAACTATGCACCATGAACATATACAAGAAGAACAACACTTCTCAAACTCTTCCCATAGCTGAATTCCTTCAAAATCACTTGCTTAATCCCCTCGACATGCTCTTATTTATAGATTCTCAACTCGGGAAGGCGTGGAAAAACAAAATGAACCATCCTGGAAGCCCAAACATTTGCAACTATTGAGATTCCCACATTTCTAGACCATTAATTACAAAACCGTTGCTTTATGCAAATTGACGGTTACCCTGGTACTGAGACTAGTGTTACAAAATCACCGCCTAGTGCGATCGAGCAGCATAAAAACGCCACCTTGCACTGGGGGTGGTTATGTCATCATGTAAATTCTGCTACCTTCCGGAGGCCAAAAATTTGCATATGAACTTGAAATCGGGTGTCGTTTTTGTTGAACTTGCACGGTTTTTTTAGAGGAACACAAATATGTAATCAAATTTGGATTTTGATGACATATTTATGGTGTTTAAGTGGCCCAAATTTCATTCAGAGGTGTCTGGATCACCCTCAGCATGACTAGACCATCTTGTCAAGATATAAAGGTGTTGAGAACCTATAGAGCAAGTACCTGATATAAAGATTACGTAGAATTTGGCTATTCTTGATCCATTTTTAGGATTTTAAGTCCCTAAAAGCTTCAAGGACTGATGAGGTGAGGAAATTTCTTCCTCACATCTTCTTTAGAATACCACTCCTACATCTGGAGGTGTATCTGTTGGATTGTTCCAATGAACATATCCTCTTTGTGGAATTTTATTCCAATTTTTCTATTGTCTCTATATGATAATCTGAAACCACATCAACTCGTACTCCTAGGAAAGTAACAAAAACATGTCTCGTAACTTCCGACAAGTATCTGTCATAAAAAGTGACAAACCACCCCGAACCGCATCACCTTTTAACCAAATATTGTAATTGTTGTTTCTTTTCATAGGCACCTTGCATGGACTACTTGTGGAATCCCAAGTCTGGAAGTGAATCATCGGGTAACAACTGTATCACATGCTCAATGGGCCTATTTAGGGCAACCCCATAGGCTCTTCCCTGAACTGCTGAATAAAATCTCCCATCTGATTCTGCTCTTTGTTAGTAATCATGTTATGAGTGGTTTCTGTGACAACTTCCTCAACTTGTCTATCCCTTAGAAGAAGTAAAGAAAATATTCCACTAGCATTAAGTTTCCAGACTTTAGTGGAACTTACCAACGAAATCTTCGAGTCTCTTGCAAAGGCTGAAATGATGTATCTCTTACCATCCTTCACCAAATGGTATTGGATATTTTTGTGAAGATGTCATCTCTAATATACAAATACAAACTACCAAACACCATGCCACACACATCAAGGGGAACAACATCCATAGTGACTTCATCAATATTTTTTTATCAATACCAAAAGTAATCTTACACTATTTAGTAACCTTGATGTCTACACCTTTCTTTACCCAACCCAATGAGTAAGGACTTAGATGATTGTAAGTTTCCAACATCATTCTATTAACTAGATCTTTACTAACCAAATTAGCTTGTGAACAAGAATAAAAAAGAGCATCCACTTTGGTCTTCTTCAACTGAATTTTTATGTGAAAGAGCTTAGTAAGTTCATTCTCTTGAGCATTACTACTATTACCCAAACATACCTCTCTGCGGATGGAGGCACAACACATGGTCTCATCCACCTCTTCGTTGTAAAACACTTCCTCTCCCTAGAGGGCAGCCATCGCCTTCTTCTTATTTTCTTATTCTTGAAGGGATGTAGTTCCAGGTGGAGCTTCCAACATTTTTCCTTGGAATGAGTGTCAACATCACAATGCCCACAATGAATTTTAGTATCCTTTTTAGAAATAAAAGTAGCATTCTTCTTACCTTTCCCTTTTCCTTTTTAGAAATAGAAGAAGTAGCATTCTTCTTACCTTTTCTGTTTAGAAATAGAAGTAACATTATGTTAATGTGGGAAAACTCTAGGTGGGTGAGAAAATTAACTCCCTTCCACTATGTAATCTCAAACCGATACAAAATACTGCCATTGACCTTTAAGAAAGATGAATAAACTTCCTAAATTGTATTTACTTACTCAATATTCACCAACACCTAAGAATTATGCACCATGAACATATACAAGAAGAAAAAGACTTCTCAAACTCTACCCACAACCAAATGTTGAGTTTTGGAGCTTAATTGCTTCACTAGCATGCTTTTGCAAAAGTTCCTGGAATACACAAGAATCGACATTGGTTGACGAACCACCTTCGGTCACCCATGGACCGGTATCAGTCAAGTAAGGAGGAACCAACATCGGTTAGGGCTAACCAACATTGGTTAAGGATAACCGGAATTAGTTACATGTTTGTGACTACTATAATTAAGTTACGGGATTAGATCTATCTTTAATTATAAAGTAAATCTAATGGTTGTAATTGCATAGCTAAAGTGACCTAAGATTGTAGATGCATATATAAGCATAAAGCTAGGGTTTATAAAGTGGAATTCAATTGAGATTAGAGAGAAGTTTCCTTTTGAGAGAAAAAAGAGAAATTTATAGAAAGAAATTACACCAAGAAGGTGTGGAAGATTGGAAATATTCATTGTATTTCCCCTGTGATAATAAATTGGTTGTTTCTTGGTGGACATAGCCCACACTGGGTGAACCGCGTTAAATATTGTGTATTTTTCTTCTTGTTTATTTCCGTATTGATTGTTTTATGCTTAGATTTGTTTAATATATATTTACAATCAAAAGTGTGCTAACCCCAAAACTGTATTAGCACGTCTTTGTTTGAGGGTTGTGTGTGTTGATAGATTTACTCATAGAGGGATTTCTAATTGAGTGGGAGAAAATCAATGGGAGAAGAAGGAAAATTTAGAGTAGATAAATTTGATGGTCGTGACTATCTATTATGGAAGATGCATGTGGAGGATTATCTATATCGAAAGATTTATACTTACCATTGGATGAGAAGGAAATACCTATAAAGATGACTGATGAAGAATGGAAAATTATTGATAGAAAGGCTCTGGGATCTATAAGATTGAGCCTGGAAGCATTTGTGGCTTCAATATTACCAAAGTAAGATCTACGGTAGAGTTGATGAAATCTTTATCAAATCTATATGAAAAACCTAGTGCTTCAAATAAAGTTTATTTGATGAAAAAATTGTTTGATTTAAAGATGCAAGAAGGTGGATCTGCATCAAATCATTTTAATGATTTCTCGAACTATTGTAAATGAATTAAAATTAATTAGTATTACATTTGAGGATGAAGTGAAATGACTTTTATTATTATGCTCTTTTCCAACTAGTTGGGATATCTTGGTAATGGTTGTTAGTAATACAACGTCTACTAATAAATTTTTAAAGTTTAATGATATCGTTAGTATAATCCTAAATGAAGAAATACGTAGGAAAAGTACATGATACTCATCATCTAGGAGTGATTTGAATGTTGAAAACAAGGGAAGGAAGAAGGAGATATCCAAGAGCAAGAATAATAGGAAATCAAATTGTATGAATGGTAGATCTAAATCTAGAGATAGAGGTATAATCTACTGGAATTGTGGAAAGAAAGGTCATGCAAAGAAGGATTGTTGGTTCAAGGAAAAAAAGAGAATGTACGAGAAAGGTAAAGAGGAAAATGTTGCTCTTTGCAAGATGCCCTAATTCTCTCCTTGGATAATAAAATTGAGTCATGGGTTTTAGATTCAAGAGCTTCTTTCCATATAACCCCTAATAAGGGTTATTTCAAAAATTATGTCTAGGGTAATTTTGGGCATGTTTATTTAGGAGATGATGAACCATGCAATATTATTGGTAGAGGTGAAGTTCATCTTAAATTGCAGAATGGAAATACATGGATATTGAAAGATGTGAGGCATGTTCCAAGCCTTAAAAATAAATCTAATTTCTGCAAGACAATTATGTGAAACTAGTTGCATGGTTACACTCACAGCTGAATATTAGAAAGTTACCAAGGGATATCTTGTTGTATCAAGAGTCAAGAAGGTAGAATAATTGTATTTATCTACCTATTAATGATTCATTTTTTGTTCCATATTCTTTAGATTCATATGCAAACATGTGGCACAATCGGCTAGGCCATATGAGTGAAAAGGGAATGCAGATTTTAAAGGCAAAGGGTAAGTGATCAAATCTAAAACGTGTAGATATTGATTTATGTGAGCATTGTATTATTAGAAAGCGTAAAGAGAGTGATATTTCTCAAAGTTGGGGCAACAAAGAAGAATCATAAATCAGATCTTGTACACCTGTGTGTGTGGGGACCAACCCACGTAGCTTCTCATGGTGGATCCCAATACTATGTTACTTTCATTAATGATGCCACAAGAAAGGTATGGGTTTATTGTATTAATCATAAATATGATGTTTTTAAAACTTTTAAAATATGGAAATCCCTTGTTGCAAATGAATCAAATTCAAAGTTAAAGTTCCTTAGATCTAAAAATGGTGGTGAGTCTTTAGAACAAGGCTTTTCAATGATTATTGTTCAGTAAATGGAATACGCATAGAAAGGATGGTTCCTAGAACACCATAGGAGAATGGTGTTACAAAGAGAATGAATAGGAAAATAATGGAACATGCTAGAAGCATGAGGATACATGTTGGATTACCCTTACAATTTTGGGTGGAAGAAGTAGACACAATAGTTTATTTGATTAACCATGGACCTTCAAGTGCACTGAATGGTGGAATACCAGAAGAAGCTTAGACTGGAAAAGAGGTAGATATTTCTTTTCTTATAGTATTTGGCTTAGAAGATTTTTGCATATTGATAAGGAAAATAGAAAGAAATTGGATGCAAAATCCAAAAGATGTACTTTCATTAGTTATGGATTTGGTGATTTTAGATTCCGGTTTTGAGATTTAGAAGGTTCTAAGATAATTAGGAGTCATGACATTGATTAGAATAAAAAGATAATGTACAGGGATCAAGTTTTGGTACCTAGAGGTGAACTGGTGGAGATTTTTGTGGATGAAAATGAATTCTCGGATTCAAAATTAACACCTACAAGTTTACACAAGAATCAATATCGATTTAGTCGACCGACATCGGTCCCTATACTAAGCATCGATTCTGCCAGAAGATACGAGATCGGCGTTAGTTAGCCAAACCAACATCGGTAGAAGGTGACTAGCGTCAGTCACTATTAGAAGTAGATACAAATCTACAGGATGAGCAGATTGAGCCTCCGACACCCCAAATCTTAGTGAGAAGGTCATAAAGGGTAAGTAGACCTCTAGAAATATTTTCACCTTCCTTGTCTTATTTATTATTGACTGATAGTGGTGAACCAAAAAATTTGAAGAAGCAATGCAGGATAAATCCCACAAGTAGTGGGAGCATGGCATGAATGAGGAGATGGACTCCTTAGAGTAGAACCAGACATGGAATTTGGTTAAGTTTCCAGCAGGTAAAAGAGCATTGCAGAACAAGTGGGTTTACAGGATCAAGGAAGAAGAGGGTGGACATAAGAGATACAAGGAAAGGATTGTAGTAAAGGGATTTGCATAGAAATTAGGTATTGACTTTGGTGAAATATTTTCTCCTATTATTAAGATGACTTCTATTAAATGCTTGTATTGAGTTTAGTTGTAATAGAGGATTTGTATTTAGAGAAACTGATGTTAAGACGACATTTCTTCATGGTGATTTAGAGGAAGATATTTATATGAATCAACCGCTTGGATATGAAGTCAAGGGTAAGGATAAACTTGTGTATAGATTGAAAAAGAGCCTATATGGGCTCAAGAAAGCTCCAAGGCAATGGTATATGAGGTTTGATAGTTTCATGCATGAGCATGGTTATTTGAGATGTGAATCTGACCATTGTGTTTATTTCAAGATGCTTAGAAATGGGAGCTATATTATTTTGTTATTGTATGTGGATGATATGCTTATTGTAGGATCTAGTATGTAGGACATTGGTGAGCTTAAATAAAAGCTAGCTCACACATTTTCAATGAAGGATTTGGGAGCTACAAAGAGAATCCTTGGCATGTAAATTCACAGAGATAGGAAGAATAGGAAGTTGTATTTGTCTCAGGAACATTATATCAATAAGGTGTTAGAAAGGTTTAATTTACAAAATTCAAAACTTGTAAGTACACATATGGTTGGACACTAAAAATTGAGCAAAGGTCAGTGTCCTACATCACAAGAGGAGGTTGAGTACATGGCACGACTTCTATATATACCAAAGGCGGTGGGTGCTAATCCAGACTAGACATGGCTTGATGTATACTATGGTTTGTACTAGACTAGACATTACATAAGTAGTGGGAGTTGTGAGTAGATTTATGGATAATCCAAGTAAAGAGCATTGGAAAGTAGTCCAATGGATTCTTAGGTATTTGAGAGGGACATCCAACATGTAGTTATGTTATGGAGGGTCAAATACTTATTTATGTGGCTATGTGGATTTAGACATGGCTGGTGATTTGGATGGTAAGAGGAGCACCAATGGATATGTTTTCATAGTAGGTGGCATGACAATTAGCTGTATTTCTAGATTGCAGAAGGTTGTGGCCCTGTCTACTACAAAGGCTGAGTATGTTGCAGCTACAAAAGCTAGCAAGGAGATGATATGGATGAGAAGGTTCATGGAAGAGTTGGAAAAGAGCAAGAGGATTACAGATTGTACAATGATAGTTAAAGTGCGATTCATATGGAAAATAAATCAATGTTTCATTCTAGAATGAAACACATTTAATTGAGATATCACTTCATATGGAAGGTATTGGAGGATGGGCAGCTGAAGTTGGAGAAAATTCATACAAAGGAGAACCTTGTGGATATGTTAATGAAGTTGTTGACAAAGGAGAAGTTGGAGCTACACTCCACTTCTATTGGTCTTCGAGTTTGAGACTTGAAGAAGAAAAAATAGGTCAAAAGAAAGGATCGAGCATGGATTTGTACATGACGGTATAGTGCAACAATTATCTCCAAGTGGGATATTGTTGACTTGTGGAGATTAATCACTTCACTGACATGCTTTTTACAAACTTCTTGAAATACACGATGTAACCAACGTCGGTTGAAAAATTGTCTTTTATCACCCATGGACCGGTATCGGTTAGGAAAGGAGGAACCGACATCGATTAGGGCTAACCAACATCGATTAAGGCTAACCGGCATCGATTTCCTATGTGTGACTACTATAATTAAGTTGCAGGGAATTAGATCTATCTTTAGTTTGTAAAGTGAATCTAATGGTTGTAATTGCATAGCTAAAGTGCCCTAAGATTGTAGATGCATATATAAGCATAAAGCTAGGGTTTAGAAAGTGGAATTCAATTGAGATTAGAGAGAAGTTTCCTTTTGAGAGAAAAAAAAAATTTGTAGAGAAGAAAGTACAGGACATTCAGAAGGTGTGGAAGATTGCAAATCTTCAATGTATTTCCTCGGTGATAATAAATTGGTTGTTTCTTGGTGGACATAGTCCACACTAGGTGAACCACGTTAAATCTTGTGTATTGTTTCTTCTTGTTTATTTTTGTATTGATTGTTTTATGATTAGATATGATTAATATATCTCTACAACCGGTGTGCTAACCCCAACATTGAATTCCTTTAAAATCATTTTCTTCTTCCCCTCAATATGCTCGTATTTATAGATTCTCAACTCATGAAGGCATGGAAATCCAAACAAACCATCTGGAAGCCCAAACATTTGCAACTGTTGAGATTCCCATGTTTCTTGACCATTGATTACAAAGCGTCACTTTATGCAAAGCGTGATTTACAAAAACACCACCTGTGATGATTACAAAACCGCTACCAGGCGTAGTAATTACAAAACATCCACCTTGCATGCTGTGGTTATGTCATCATACAAAGTTTTCTACCTTCCCGAGGTGATACATTTCCATACGAACCCAAAATCGGGTGTCATGTTTTTGAACTTGCACGATTTTTTGAGAGGAACACAAATATGCAATCAGATTTGGATTTTGATGACATATTCATGGTGTTTAAGTGGCCTAAATTTATTTCGAGAGGTGTCCCTTGTCACCCTCATCCCTGACTAGAGCATATTGTTAATATATAAAGGTGTTGAGAACCCAGTAGATCAAGTACACATATAAAGATTACATAGAATTGGGCTATTCTTGATCCATTTTTGGATCACCAAACCATAGCACATCTAGGCCTTCCAGATACGAACTCAAAATCGGGTGTCATGTTTTTGAACTTGCACGATTTTTTGAGAGGACCACAAATATGCAATCAGATTTGGATTTTGATGATATATTCATGGTGTTTAAGTGGCCTAAATTTATTTTAGAGGTGTTTGTATCACCCTCATCTTGACTAGAGCATATTGTTAATATATAAAGGTGTTGAGAACCTGTAGATCAAGTACTTGATATAAAGATTACATAGAATTGGGCTATTCTTGATCCATTTTGGATCACCAAAGAATACCCTCAATATCACATCTAGGCCTTCCAGATTCTTTTTACCTCATAACACACGATCAATACCTTATGCCGAGAACATTTCCTATCTCCTTAGTCAAACTTACTTTAGATCAGTTTAACATTATTCTTCGATAGTCACTCTTCTCATTCGCTCAAATCCTATAGCTCTTCCTAGAACATTTCTCAATTAACATTACATGTAAAATCACTATCACCGATCTGTATGCCATCAAGAAATTTGCAGAAAAATCTATCACGTATTTCTTCACCGTTTGAGGGACATTATCAATTAGTTGTCATTTTCCCTCCCACAGACACAAGTTAATTTCTTACTCGTGTGCTAGACACATATCATCCACATTACAAATATAGTCCTTTCAAATGTTTGATGAATCCTTCATTATGGCTCACAAAATTGAGCTTTTCTCTCTCAAAGATGGTAGGGTTAAAATCATATCAAAGAATCCTAAAATTGAATCTTCATTCAAACTATCTTCTAGTCATGAAAAATATAAGACACCAAAGAAATGCAGTCATTGTCAAAATGCATCTAAAGAAAGTTTTACCTTTGAATGCACCATTCATCAACGTAATTACACATTTATTGGTGAGTCCTACAACACATTATTTGATAATATCATCTCTGCTAATATGATCACCCTTACTCCCATCCACCCCATCAACATGTCTATTTCAAAACCCCTCGGTATAGAGAGAATGATTACTATAAATACCATATGGTCAAAGGAAACAATATTGAAAGGTGTCATTTATTTAAAAACATCCTTCAAGATGTTATTAAAAAAGGTGAGTTGTAATTGGATAACCCAAATGTGCCTCCGAATAAAAATTTAGATGTTTTTAAATAACCCTTTCAAATCACCCCCATCTACCAGTCAACCACAATATAATGTCATCCACTCTCATCACACCATCAACATGATCAAAGATCAATAATATACACCCTCAACATCAAGTAGTTTTATCATAGAGGTTTCATCGATTTATCCACAAAAATTTTTATTACAAAAATAAAAAACGAACCATCCACTACATATGTTCCCATGTTAGAAACACCTATGGAATAAGGAACATCTCCTAGTATTATCTTCAAAAATTATGAATCCATACATATCTATCTCATCCTCTTCAAACCCATCTACAAGATCTTCACAAATTTCAGAAAATAAACCTATTTTATAATGTGTGAAAATCTCTTATGATGACCATGTCACTCAACATTATATATGTAACCTTAAAAATATTTTATACAACCACACACCCATCCATCTAAAAAATGACAATTATATCATGTGACCATCCAAGTGCATCAACACAGAATCTAAAATCTATACTTTCTATCTTAGGAACACACCCTCATTAAAATTATCATTCACTCTCACACAATCAAAAATCATCCCCCAATAGGCATCTAGAAATATCACACAAAAATGGTCCCTTCGACACCTGTGAAATCTAAGGAATCATCGCTTCTATTGACCTCCACCTCGAAAGGACATTATGTACTAACCCTTGAAAGGATTATCCAATAGTTGTATCATTACTTTACCTCCTCTTAAGTCATATGAATCGTGAGGGTGGAACCCATCTTGGTACAATTTTGAAGCATTTTGTGATTATCATCGCATACTAGCAAATTATACAAAGGTTTGTAAATCCCTTCACATTGCTATCAAAAGCATTGCTAACAAATTCCTTCTCCTATATATCTAAAACCATCAAAGAAAACCCATCAAACATCTAAGATTGCTACATCCAAACCATTACCTACCTTCACATCCACGAAACGTGGGGAATCTTCCAACAAAGTATCACCACTAGAACATGTACCCATGACCCTAAGATCTGTGGATAAAAAAATTAAAAATTTCCATCCCGCTCACTCTTGATTCATCTCGATCCACCACCCCATGTTAAGGTTAAGGTATCCATCCTTGTCACTCCACAAACATAATCTACCACTTTTGTACAAAAATCATTATCAAACAAAATCACCAAGATATAGTAAAACATTTCCTTTATCATATTGTTCAAACCTCACCTCAACATCGAAAATAAGTGATTGAAACACTACAATATATATCGGTACCCTCAGATGACCCTTAGCCATTTCCAAACCTAGTCAAGACACTCCTAATGTCTACTAGTATTTATTTTTATAACTAAGAAATTCCATCATTACAACCAAAGGACCACAACCTCCCACTTTTCATCACTACCCAAATCAATGATACTCTTATTAAAAGGGTCATGATCAAAAATGGTGCAAAAATCAACATCATATCATCACATGCCTTTGATTAACTTCAACTACCCAAAACCATTGTTTATCGGTCACCAAACGTGCGATCGAGATCTTTTAATGACATCGTCACCCTTACATTAAGCACAATTATCTTCCCAATTAAATTCGGTGTTAAAACCCTTCATGAGATCTTCTATCTGGTAGAAGGAGAGTTTCAATATATCATTATATTAGGTCATCCCCGGATACACATATGCGTTGTATTCCCTCTATATCCCATCGATGTCTCAAATATGAACATGAAGGTAAAAATTTCATGGTCCCCACAGATCCGAACCCTTTTAAAGCATACCACATGACATATTGACCAAACAAAATACTCGTTCCCAAAACAAACTCGGGATCCTCTAATGAAGCCTCCACTATTTCATCCATCACCTCATCCAAGTTTCTAAATGGTGCTTCCTTTAACAATGTTATGCAACTCCTTTCATTGGGGAGTATCATCTCCTTACACTTAATTCTCTTCCTACACTAAAGACATACAAAATACCTGATAAATAACCATTTTAGAACCTTTTTTGGGGATGTTATCTCCTTCGGTCCACCACATCTCAAAACCAACCTCATCTATGGAGGGATCGATCTCCCTTCTCCACATCCTACTAATCAATGTCATGCCAAACCATTCATATTATATTTCACATTCCTATATAATCAATCATTTGCACAAATGTATCTCCATCATTATGCCTAAATGGTTTTAGAATCAAACATTATGAACAGGTATCCACAACTTAATCCTTGACCACTCTAATAAAATGCATGAAAGATACATGTTAGATTTCAAAAACTAGACTATGATTCTTCAACATCTAAACCCATTATAGAATTGGGACCATCTTCCCCATCTACTCATGATGACCCCATGGATATGGATGACACTTTTTCCATCCCATCTAATTTTTTTTAGTCAACACTATCACTTTAGGACCACTGAATTATCAAACTAGCCATGGTACTGAAACCCTTCCTCTCGTTTGGCCTAAAATGATAGAAGAGGATTCACCCACCATTGACATCCTTCAATGCCAAGATGACCAATCCATCCTCTCTCATATGGAATCATAGGACTATTACCTTAAAAAAACTCTACAACATGACACATCAAAACTTCTCAATGAATCCACTATCAACATTAATATAGGAACTCCACATGAACCTCACATAGTTAAAGTTAGTCAATATTTAGATTCACAAGAGTTAAATGACTTCACCACCTTCCTATCCAAACATAGTCAAGACTTTGCATGGTCATATAGTGACATGTTAGGTGTTTACCCTAACATCGTTGTTCATAATATTGTCACCCGGTAAACATGTTAAACAAAAATTACGTAGGATGCACCCTCACATAGCTCTTCTCATCAAATAAGAGTTACAATGTCTTCTCTCTACTAATTTCATCATACCTATTGAATAACCATAACGGGTTTCTAATATCATGCATGTAACCAAAGCCTTAGGAAAGTTACACATTTATACTAACTTCCAAGACCTCAACCTCGCTTACCCTAAATATGATTTTCCCATTCTAAACATTGACCAACTCATCAATCTAACCATTTTCCACGAGATGATCTCCCTTATGGATGGATTCTCTAGCTACAATAAAATATTTATCACTTCCAATTACCAACCACAAAACGCCATTCATCACTTCTTGGGGAATTTATATTATCAAGTAATGCCCTTTGGACTTGAAAACATTGATGCCACTTATCAACACGCAATGACATATATCTTCCACAATATTATCCACGGGACTTGTAGAAGACCATGTTGATGATCTTTTAGGTAAATCAAAGTAACTAAGGGATCATCTCACTGTCCTTGACATAATATTCACATAATTTATCCAATACTTTCTTTTTCTCAACCCCACTAAGTGTGTATTTTGTGTCCTCACCAAAAACTCCTAGGGTTCATTATTTCTATTCAGGGAATTGAAGTAGACCCCACCAAAATCAAATCCATCATCACGGTGAATCCTCCATCAAACTTAAAACAAATTCACAACATTTAGGGTAAGCTTCAATTGATTTTCCATTTCATCGCATAGCTTTTAGACTCTTCATTTCATCCTTTTCATCATCTCCTTGAAAGGATGTACATTTTAAATGGGATCACAACTATCAAAATGCCTTTGATGACCTCAAACAATACCTTATTTCTCCTCTGGTGGTTACACCTCCATGTGAGGGGGATCCATTCTACCTCTACATATCCACTACTAATCATGCCTTGGGTGCCATGCTCACTCATCGAGACAAGAAAGGTCATGAGTAGGTTGTTTACTATATAAACTATACTCTCTCTATGATTATGAGACTTGTTATACTAAAGCCAATTTTTTTATGTGTCTTTACTTTGCAACATCCAAGCTCCATCATTACTTAATCACAAAAATTACATCATTACCAACTTCAATCCCCTTAAAACTATGCATTCCAAACCATATCACAATGATCACATCACTTAGGTGGTTCATTCTCATGATCGAGTTTGACCTCAAATTCATCTCACGTAAAAATCTATCAAAGGAAAATCAATCGCTTGATCAACTCATTGAAGCCCTTTTTTATGACAATCAACCACCTCATGAATAATTCCTTACAATATATCAATATTATCGATCATGAATACACCCCTCTCAAAATGACACTTTTCTTTTAAATATCTAAGTGTCAACAAGGGGGAGGTGTTGGTATTGTTAATATACCACCTTGAGGGACTCCTATCCATCTATCTTTCAAAATAAACTTGGAATGTACTAATAACATTTCCAATACAAATCTCTAATCATGGGCCTCTAAACCACCATGATGCTTGACGTTCAAATCTTGGACATATATGAAGGAGCTCACAACTTGTCATCAACCAAATCAAAGGAATTTATCAATGTAAAAATGAGATTATACAAAATATAAAGCCATTGTTGAATTCCTCTTAAAATCCATTGATCGTTACACCATCCAAATAGTTCCATGATCTTCTAATAAATTCACAAAAACCATGGCTTCTCTTTCAACTCTCATCCCTCTATCAATCGAAGATTATAAATTATTTATTGTTGTACATAGACTCGACCAATCATCACATAAAAATGAACTACCTTCTATCAATCTCATCGAAAACAATCTGATAGTCTTCTAGTATACTCATATATTTGACTATCTTTCAAAATCAAAAACTCCCTCCAAATTGTCTAAAAATGCTAAGTGTTCTTTCCTCCAACACACTACCCGATATGTCATCATAGGTGGTGTTCTATATAAACGTAGATTTGATGGCCTCATTTTAAGATTTCACAAATCTCATGAATATACTAAAGTCATTCAAGAAGTCCACTATAAAATATGCAATAGACACTTTAACAGGATAGTTGCTTGTAAGCGTGTCCTTCGAATGGGCTATGATTAGCCTACTATAAATCAAATTTATGTGCATATGTTAAGAAATGTGTTAAATGCCAAAAATATTTTAATCTCATTCACATTCCTATCTAATCATTACATCCAAATCAAGATTTATGGCCCTTCTCACAATGGGGGTTAGAACCCATAGCCCTCATCAAACCTTGTTCATCACAATGACATCACTCTATCATCACACATCTTGAATACTTCACTAAATGGGTAGAGGTTATTCCTTTAGTATCTATTAAAGAAAACAAAATCATCAATTTCATCTATCAATATCATATATCACTTCAACATCCCTCACAAGATAATCATTGATAATGGAAAATATTTCAAGAATAACGAAGTTAGGAAATTATACGACACATTCAACATTAAACTAATATTTTCATCACCTTATTATCCACAAGAAAATAGAAAAGATGAGGCTTCTAAAAAAACTTAACAAAATTCTCATGAAAACCATAGATCAAACATGTAGGAATTAACATATCTAAATCCCATTTTACCTTTGGGATTATCATACTATTATCCATACCCCTACAGCACACTACGCCATTTTCTCTATTTTATGGCTCGAGGTGTTCTTACCCCTTGAATTTCAAATCCCATCACTTTGTATATCCCTAAGATATTTTATCCTTGATGAGGATTATCATCATGTTAGATGAACAACATCTAACAACTCTAACAATCTCTACAACATCATGTTTATCAAGAGTGCATCAAGCACACATATAAAAAACATGTCAAGGAACATGAATTTAATATAGGTGATCTCATTCTCAAAGAAAATAAAAATTTCACTACTATGGAAAGGAGTAAACATGGAAATTTTTCCCCTAACTAGATCGGTCCATATGTCATCACTCACAAGTATGGGTCGGGAGCTTACCATCTAGCCTCCCTTGATAGTACACCTGAAAATAGCCTTTGAATTCATTACACTTAGGCCATTCTATTGGTAACACATCAACCATCATGATTTTAGTCACATCAAAGATCCTATTCGACCATCAACTTGTCATTTTATCATTATAATGATTTGAAAGCATGTGGTTTACCGTCACTATCCTCAAAACCTTAAAATGAGTATCATGACTTTGTTCATCGCATATTTCACATGGTAAAGTTTCTCCTTAGTAGGAACCCTATAATCATTACATCCATCCACCTTATCTACCAACTGAAGACATGTTACATGACACACATGTGTAGTTTGTGCACACATATCTTCCCCTCCTTGAGATAGTCTATTAGGCCTTCCTTTGGCATAAAAATAAATTCAAAAATATATATTGATGCACATATTATCAAAATAAATAGATTGATCCCTCCAAGGATAGCTATTAAATACCTAAATCATATTTTCAAATAAATGAGATTGATCCCTCAAAGGATAACTACCTATTAATTATAGACATGATCCCTTAAAAGGCCTACATCCTAGTTAAGCAAGTTCCAATTAGAGCAAGCTTTCCACATCGATCAGTTTGCATCAAAAATAAAATATATAATGGGGCATGAGCTTATGAAACCATTGAAAGGAGAACCTACTCTCCCACACAACCTACATATGTCTACCCTTCCCATGTTCTAGGAAGGTATACATTTCACTTTCATCCCTATCCAAGGTCCTACATGTAACTACCCATTTTAGTCATGTGTTAACATCTGTTATAAGGCCAAAAAGTGCAAAGTGCCTTCACTCTACATTCTACCATCACATATGTATCAAATCCAGTCTAAAGGAAATCATTTCACATTTTATTCTTATCCATGAATAAGACACATTTTTTGATATATAGTTCACGATCAAATATATATCTTAAAAACATCATATCAAAATCAACATCAATATAAATATCTAACATCAAACATATATCATCACATATCAACATCTTGATCACCTCTAAATATTATATCCAAAACATCACATTAAAATAAATCAACACAGATCAAATTCAAAATCATAATCATATATCATATCAATATGTCACTATACATCATCTAGAGTCTCAAAGCTCCATTTATCAAAACTATACATCAATATAGGATTCACAAAGATCTCAATACATATCAAAAATATCACATATACTAGGTAAACTAGACATCTCACAACCGGATACCTCATCGGGAACTAATCCCTTGATCACCACCAGACCTCTATCTAGTCCTTTGTCTCTCAAAACATTTTCCATCACCTCTTACAAGTCATGCATCTATAGGTTGAAATCCCATTGGTTCCCTATATCATTTGAATTCTCATTTATGTAAGCCAAACTTTGTGGAAACATCATATTTTTTTCCTTTGACCTCATCAAACATAATTTTAATCTTCCTTACCATTTTTAAGTCATATTTCTATAGGACACAAACCCATTGGTTCCCCTATCACTTTAATTCTTGGCCTCGTAAGCCCACCTTTGTGAAACATCAAACCATCATTCTCATTATCCCTTATCCAACTAGCATATTTTTTCAGCATGTCCCCCTTTTGACAGCCCCAATACCTTTACAACATTAATAAACCAACCAATCAAATGACATACTTGTTAGTAGAAAGTTAGTTCCAAACCTTGTCTCTATCAAAAATCCATCTAGGATTATTTTTTACAAATTTTAGCATTGGTAAGCTAAATGTTTATAGGATGCAAGCCCATTAATTCCCTTATCACTTGGCTCCCTCGTCTCAAAAGATGATCTTTATAGCCACATCTCATCCCTATGAATCATATGTATATAGGACATGAACCCTTTGGTTCCCCTATCACTTGATTCCATGGCAACACCAATCTTGTTTCTATACCTCATCTTGGGGAAATTTAAAATGAAATGCACATGTCAAACCATCCAATCAACTTAATCAAACTGGTGATAATTTCACGTTCTCACAATCACCCCCAATTTGAGGAGGTATCACCCATCCAAACACAAATTAAACCATCTCAAACCATTTTTGTCCAACAATTTTTTTTTTCTCATAAACCACTCAACAAAAAGGGGAAATGTAGACATGGGTTTTCGTCACCCACCTACTCCCACATACGCACATTACTCTATCAAAACATATCACTATAAACATTATCTAAATCATCCTCCTCACCCCATAAAATCAATTTTTACCCCCTTGTAAATAATATTGACTTACCTAAACCTACCCAACCATCTCTAACAATTGCTAACTGATTTCATCCTAACCTCCCAAACTTGCGTAGCCTATTCCCTAACCATTTCCCTCATCCCCATACCCAAAAATACTGTTTTGGAAGTGGTTGATACCACTTATAAATTTCTTCTCCTTCTTAATTTTACGGATTTTTGATGATTCCAACAAATCTCCAATGATTATAACTAGGAGTTCAAATTCTTGTTTCAAGGATCCTTTTAGGTGCATGTGCATCTTTTTCCTCAACCCAAACAAAAGGAATCTCCACCACTCCAAATATCTAGGCCTATCAACAATATTAGATCTACTCAAGGAGCTCAACACAATCAATTTTTGCATTGAAGTCTTCAATTATATCTCTAGGAAACTAACAATCAACACCATCATCCTTTGGAGATGTTCCATGTCTTGTTTTTTCACTACAAGGTAATATTCTCTTAATTTATCATTGTCCCTATCTCATAACATTCACAAAATAATCAATTTAGATCTTTGTTTTTGACGCTAGTTTTCCATTTTTTAATAAAATCAGTCTTTTTCTAGGATCTCTTCACCAATTCCTTTGAATCACCTACAATTTCTATCCATTAGCTTCTTGTAATCAAATAATATCATTTTTCAATCTTCATATACATTCCTAGATTCAACTTGTCTATTGCACACATGTCTCTATTGTAGATGATTTTTCCAATTTAATCACATTAAATCACAAGAATCTATGATCTTTTGATTGTCTAATATCCCTTTATATGGGAACAATTTAACATCCTCCATGAGCTCACTTTGTGCACTATTAGATTTACACCTAACATCGAGGAAATTAAGAATCAACTTGAGTTCCTCCATGAAATTCAACAAGCAACTACAGACTACTCGTATGATTACTTTGAATATGTCCATATTACTGCACTTTATTATGGTCCACCTACAAAGAGGAACATGATCTACCTTTTCACCTTGAGTTTTAGCTTCTATATTTTTCATTCTCATTATCTATTTTATCATTATTATCAAAGAACTTAATTTATTAAAACAAGATAAAATCCTCCAAGGAAGTCCCTTCGATTATCGAAATTGGCCTTTGTTGAGAAGTCTTGTCATCCCATTTTATCTAATATATCTTTTTAGTTGTCTTTACTTGTAGGTCTCTTCATCTTTAGATAAATGAGGAGTGCTTATCCACTATTCACATTTTATCATCTCAACATTATGATCACAACGAAGGTATCACTAAACCCTACCAAATTTTGTGCTACGCCCTTAACCTATTGCTTGTATTAGGATATGAGTAGCCAACTTGTGGCTTACCATATCATTTTATTATATCATTTATACTTTCTCATGCTTAATAGGTTGGCCTTGGTGATGGCCATAGCATATGAATAGTATATATAGAGGATTGTAGGTAGTAGTTCATTATCATTTGAGCATTTGAGTCTTATTATATGGTTTGGAGGTTTCCCCCTCGAAGTGGTGAAGCTATTATAATTACATATTGAGATCATTATTCTGAAATATTGTGTTATTTTTATTCTTTTGTTTCTCATAATCTTAATTATACAAGTAATTTCATTACTGTGTAGTATCTAGACTCTGGGCAAAATAAGGAAAAACCCTAATTTTTGTTGTTTCCCCCATATATTTTAACCAGAGAGAATTGGTGGGAGATATTTTTACTACAGTTGTGAAACATTTCAAGTAAGGTTCCCTGAAAATTTCAAACTTTTGATATTTATTTTGCAAAATTTATTACAAATTTAGGGTTTGTCATAAAATCACTCCCTAGGGTGCAAATTATGGAATTTTTTCAAGTTCTTTACATTTTTGGAAATCTCTCAAAAAACTAGTATTAGTATCTTCTTTGTCTTTTCGTTTAGACCAATTGGTATCAAAACCCTAAACCCTAAGGTTTGACATCATGTCGGGCCTTCCACAAGAGCAAAAAAGAATCCAGTTACTCCGGGTAAAACCCTAGATAAAGATGGGGTAGTGATTGAAGAGATGGAGTCAGAAGGGGTAAATAAAGATTCCTCAGCACTATGGTTTACCTCAATTGATCATAAGGTGAGCCAACTTGAGTATGAGATACAAAATGTATAATCTAAGATGGCCTCTAAAGGAGACATAGCCCAAATCAATCAATAGTTAAATGATATCATGCAACATGTAAAGGGTAAATAGTATGGCCCAAATCTGCCCCATATCAACCAAGGAGGATCTTCAGTTCAAAATCATGGACAAAATAACCATGTTGGATCACTTTTCCAGCCCAATCAAAATCCAACTTATTCACAACCACGAACATGATGCCAAAAGTGGATATGCACAAATTTGATGGTAAGGATCCCCTGAATTGGATAAATCAAATGGATAACTTCTTTGAGTTACATCAAACACCATCAAGATAAAAGGTGACATTGGCATCCTGTATCTTAAACCAGACCAATTCATTTGGTATCGATGGTTATGTGCTCAGAGGAAGAAGAATGGTCTCGGTGTCACTTGGACAATTTTTACCAAGGAGTTACAATTGCACTATAGTTCTAGTGTTTCAGAACTACTTTAGTCAATTAGCAAAGTTACGGAAAACAAGATCAGTCAAATATTATGTGCATCAATTCTAGAACCTATCCTTAAGGGTGGAGAATATTCCAGAAGAGAATTTGAATGACCTATTTCTTGGGGTCTTAAGGACCACATCAAGCATGAGGTACATATGTTTAATCCACTCAAGATTTTTGATTCTATTATCATGGCACATCGAGCAGAGGAAAAAGTTATTTGTAGTAGGAGGCCACCTTTCATTAACACCAAAGACCATAATATCTCTTCCCCTTCATTTTCTAGGCCAATTAGACTGAATCCTCAACAAATGGAAGAAAAGAGAGCAAAAGTATTATGTTTTAACTGTGATAGAAAATATAGATTGAGACACAAATGTGTTGAGAAGAATTTGTTCTATATTGACGGAGGTAATGAGGATGATGAAGAAGCTGAAATTATAGGAGAGGCTAAGGAACCAGTAGAAGATGAAGTAGAGGATCACCAACCTACAATTTCTTGCCATGCATTGTCAGGTATTAGTACTCCTCAAACACTCAAGGTTATTTTCTATCTCAAAAAACATAAGGTGATGGTGTTGATTGAATAGGGGAGTACTCATAACTTCATAAATAGTAAGTTAGTTACCTGCCTTAATTGTTTTATTTACCCAACTCTAGAAATGTAAGTTATGATTGCGGATGGTGGGACAATTAAGTGCACAGAAAGTGCCATAGTATCAAGATTTCCATGGGAGACTACATGTTAGACTCTCATATGTTTTTTATTTCTATGGCAGGGGAAAATATTGTTTTGGGTGTCGAATGGCTCACAACCTTTGTACTATAGAGATGAATTTCCAAGAATTTTTCATGCGATTTCTTTTAGATGGAAGGAAAATATAATTGAATGGGATGGTATCTAAGTCTCCATAGATTATTAGCTCTCATTAGATGCATAAGATTCTCGAAAATGAGTAGATGGATTTATAACAAATTATTTTCCATAGAAGTAAAAATACAAAGTCTTCAATGCCACCCGATCTTCAGAAGATTGTTGATGCTCACTCATCTATTTTTGATACAATTCCAAAGGGACTACCAAAAGTTAGGGATCATGATCATGCCATTCAGTTGATTCCAGGGAGCTAAACACCTAACATCAGACCATACAAATACCCATATTCCCAGAAAAGTGAGATCGAGAAAATGGTTCAGAAATGTTGAAGGCATGTATCATCAGGCATAACCAGAGTGCATATTCTTCACTAGTGGTCATGGTACGTAAGAAGGATGAAACATGGAGGATGTGTCTAGATTACCGAGAACTCAACAAGTACACCATCAAAGATAAGTTTCCTATTCTAGTAATTGATTATTTACTTGATGAATTACATGGTGCTATTTATTTCACAAAATTAGATCTTCATTTGGGGTACCATCAAATTAGAATAAAAGAGGAAGATGTTCATAAAACGGCTTTTAGGACTCATGAGGGTCATTATGAGTTTTTGGTAATGCCTTTTGGTCTTACAAATGCACCCTCAACCTTTCAAAGCTTGATGAACAACTATTTTTAGGCCATTTTAAAGGAAATTTGTATTAGTTTTCTTTGATGACATATTGATTTATAGTAAGACATGGGAAGAACACTTACAACATGTAAATAAAGTGTTGGAAGTTTTGGAGAAACATACTCTCTATGCAAAGCCATCCAAATGTTCTTTTGGTGTATAAGAGGTAGAGTACTTGGGTCACATTGTATCCCATGAAGGTGTAAAATTTGATCCTCAGAAGATCAAAGCTATGGTGGAATGGCCAAGGCCCAAAACTCTCAAAAATCTTCATGGGTTCCTAGGAATAACAGGGTACTACAGAATATTTGTGTGGGGATATGGTAGAATAGCAACCCCACTCACTGCATTACTAAAGAAGGATGCCTTACATTGGATAGAGCGTAACCACTAAATCCTTTGAGTAGCTGAAGGAAGCCATGTGTAGCACCCTAGTTTTGGCTACTCCCAACTTCTCAAAAACCTTCATTGTTGAATGTGACGCTTCAGGATCAGGATTGGGAGCATTTCTAATGTAGGAAGGAAGACCAATTACATTTTAGAGTCACCAATTCAAAGGAAAATATCTGCTCAAACCTGTCTATGAGAAATAAATGATGGCTATTCTTCATGTGGTCAAGCAATGGAGGCCTTATCTCATGGGTAGACACTTCAAGGTAAAAACTGATAATGATAGTCTCAAATATTTTGGAGCAAAGGTTATCATCTGAGGAACAACAAAAGTGGGTAACAAAAATGTTGGGTTATGATTTTGAAATCATATACAAAAAGGGTAAAGAAAATGTAGTAGCTAATGCATTGTCCAGAAGGGATACATCCACATATGCCTTACTATGTGGAATGTCCATGTTGATGGCCGATTGGGTGGATGAAGCAAGATTGGAATGGGATCAAGAAAAGGATACACAATCTCTAATATAGAATATCAAGCAATGATCTATGACATCTAAAAAATTTGAGTGGAAAGGTAATTCCCTATGGTACAAGGATAGGCTATACTTGAGTAAAGATTCTAAGTTGAAGCATAAGATTCTTGCAGAGCTACATGCCTCACCTGTTGGAGGACACTCTGGGTTTTTGAAGAGATATCATAGAATAAAAAGAGAATTATTTTGGGAAGGACTCAAGGGGTTGTACAAAATTTTGTATCAGAGTGTTTAGTGTGCCAACAAAACAAAGGGGAAACAATTAAGACACCAGGTTTATTGCAACCCTTACCAATTCCTAGCCAGAGATGGGAGGAGGTCTCCATGGATTTCATCACCGGATTGCCTTGTTCAGAGGGTAAGAATGTTATTTTCATGATTATGGATAGGCTCACAAAATATGCCCATTTTTGTGCCCTATCACATCCATTTGCAGCCAGTATAGTCGCAACTATTTTTTTGGAGACAGTTCAAAGGCTACATAGAACCCCAAAGATAATTGTAAGTGATCGTGATCCTATTTTCACAAGTAATTTTTGGATGTAATTATTTTCATGTTTGGGTACTAAGCTAGCTCACAATTTCATCTAATCATCCTCAAACTGATGGGAAAATGGAAGTGGTCAAAAATGCTTAGAGGGGTATCTACGTTGTTTTGTATCAGTTAAGCGAAAGGTGGATTAAATGGCTACCACTTGCAAAATGGTGGTATAACACATATTTTCATACCTCTTCTCAAATGACCCCATTTTTAGCATTATATGGTTACCATCCACCTTCTATCACTTCCTCCTTGAGGGTGCAAACTAAGGTCATACATGTTGAGGAACACATTCAACATCAACAACAGGTTTTGGCTAGTTTGAAGGAGAATTTAGCATTAAGCAACAAACAAGCCGAAACAACAAGCAGATCAACACCGTAGTGAAAGAAATTTTGAAATTGGTGACTAGGTTTTTGTACAACTTGAGCCTTACAAAAATAGATGTCCCTAAAGCAAACAAAAGTATGACAAAAACTTGCTCCTAAATATTATGGTTTTGTTTAACCAAAATAAGCTCCATCTTATTTTGGGTTAACTAGCTTCCTTTTGTGCTTCAACTTCAATTTTCACATATTGCAAGCACTTCAAAATATTATGGAAATGGATTCATGAGATAGGATTTTTCTTCCCCTTTCCAGAAAGGTAAATAAGTCCTCCTAACTCCTTGTATTTTTTGAGTTATGGCTTAGTGGGGTTTGAGGGAAAATTTGTCAAGGCGGACCCGTGGAAAAAATTTTGCACTTAGCCTTTTGGCTAAAAAACTCAAGGGAAAATTTCAGCCCAAAAGCCCGCAGAGGAAAACAAATTGTTTTAGGCCCACAACTAAGAAAAATATGCCATGTGTCAAGGTGGAGTGGTAGGGGGCGGAAGGAATTTAAAGTTTTTGGCATTTGGTCAAAATGCGTCAAAGGCAAAAATAGAAGCGCATCCCCGCCAAGCAATAAAATGATGCCACGTGTCCATTCAACAATGAGAGTCAGGGTGTCAGAGGATTTTGGAAATTTTTCCAAAGTGGTGAAAACACAAAGGAAAAATTTGAACCGCATCTCCACATAGAATCAGATGGTGCCACGTGTCCACATCAGTAGCGGCGAGCGGGGCCACGGAGAATTTTGGGAAAATTTTCCAATTTTGCGCAAAAGGGGAAAAATGTTGTTTTGAAGCCGCGGACTGATCAACCAGAGGGTGCCATGTGTCATCGTGAGGAGTGGGCCATGGAGTTTTTTTGGAAAATTTCCCAATTTGAAAAAGAGGGAAAAGTTCAAATTTTGGCCCGCGAACCCAATTTTTTCCTAATTTTTTTTGCCCTAAATCTTCAGAGGGCATATCTTTCGCACCAGAGCTTAGATTTTCACATTTTTTGTATCATTGGAAAGATGGTGAAATTATCCACATGATGGATGGTTCAATTTTGATTTTTGATGGAGATTTGTGGGAGAAAAATGGGAAAATGTCTCTAGCATGGGAAAATGGCAGAAAACAACCCCAACCACCAAAATTAATGAAGTATGGGCCTCTTTCTTGCTCTGCGAAGCAATGTACTTTGAAGTATGGGATTTTTCATGGAAACCCATCATTTTGCAAGCCAATTAAATGGATCTTGTCAGTGGTTAGAGTTCTAAATAAAATTTTCCCGCGTTTTCTCATTTCTTTCATTCTGTTCGAGCGATAAAAGCCAGTTTTGGCTCATTTGTAAAAAGTTGTTCATCCTTCTTCTCTACCTCTCCCTTATTTTCTTCCCTAGGGTTGAAAATGGAGTTTGAACCTCCTCCCCTACTCTGTAATGGCATTTTTTCCTCTTACCCGTGAAATGATGATTCTGTGCAAACTTCTGGAGCAATAAAAACATGTTTTGTGATGCATTTGTCCATCCTTGCTCATTTTTTTGGTTGTTTTCTTCTTTCCTCTCTTCATTGCAGGTATTTGTGCATGTTTGGATGTTCATTGTAGGTTTTGGAGCTGTGTTCATGGAGTTTTGGAACATTTTTTTGTGTGAAATCCATCTTTGGTCTATGATGCACTTGTCCATCCTTCCATTGCTCACCTCTTCTTGTTCCATGGTAGTTTTGATAGATGATTAGGACTTTCCTTCTCTGGTGTATCACCATTTTAGTGTAGGCTCTATTTTTCTATTTTTTTCTCTCCCTATCTCCTTGGAAGTTAGATTAGGATTAGATTAGTTTTCCTACACTGGAATAGCTTGTGGCAGGTAGTTTAGGAAGAGGAACCAACCTTCTCTGAGAGCTTTCCCCATTTGCAAAGGTCCCACACTTTGGGAAAGCTCAATGTTGTGCAATCACACCAAATGACATTACCTTAGAAAATTAGATCCATAACTCATTTGGGGGTGCTTGTGAATTTGCACTAATAGTTTTGGCACACTAGGTGGGAGCTTAGAGGTCTTCCACTTCATCTTTTGTAGGTTGGTGTGTTCCTGTGAAGATTTTAGCATTTGGAGGCATTCTCAAACACATCTGGTGACTCCATATGGTCAAAAACCCATCTCTGAAGTTGTAGACCTTCCTTTTCATTCATTTCCATTCCTTTTTCATTCATTCTTCTTTCCATCCCTTTCCTTATTTTCCATCCCATGAAGTTGTGCAATCATGACTTCATTTCCATCATGGAATTCACATCTACAACAACAACAACACATTCCAAATCCAAGAAGCTTTACAAATCCTTCAAATCAAAATTTTGAGCAAATCCAAAATCAGCATGGCTACCCCTATGAGCAGCAATACCAAAATCAGTTTGGCTATGAAGCATATCAAGCACAAGGGTATGTAGATTGTGAGGGAAATCAAGAAGAAAATGTAGATTTGTTGGAGAAGATCCAAAAATGGAGATTGACATGGTGCAATCAAGAGGGCTCAAGCACAAATGGAGGATTTTAGAAATTGGTTGCAGGGCACCTTGTCCATGGGTTGGCCCTTTTCCAAGACACTTCAGCCCTCAAGAGAAGCTGGACTTCATGATTGAGATGTTGCCCCAACTTGCACAATGGACAAAGAGATAAAGGCCTATAAATTTGGTGCTTGAACAACCTTGTCAATGGGTAAGTTCTACACCATCATCTGGTTTTTCTCTTTCCATTCCTCAAGTAGCACCATCTCATTTTGAATTCCAAATTCCAAATCCAGCCCATGCTTCCCCAAGTGTTGATTTCATTTCTCCATCCCCTAGTCTTCCACCTCATCTCAATTCTTCTGTCCTTTTCCCTTCCAAATAGTCATCCCCTCCAAACAAACAAGAGTTCCACCTCCTTCCCACCACAAACAATTGCAAAACTAGTTGAGTCACAACCCACCCTCCTCTTGCATTCCCAAATCCATGTTGGGAAGAAACTCAAGAATCCAAATCAAGGAAAATAAAGAAGAGCCCAACAAAAGAAATGACAGACAATCTGAAGAGTTGGGCTGCCAAATTTGGGTTTACAAAGATCCCCTTGATGGTCAAACCAATGGAGGAGGTCAAGGTTGAAGAACCAGTGGTGGTTAGGCTGAGTTTTATAAGAGAAAAGAAGAGCCAAACAAAGAAGAAAAAATCAGAAGTTTGGTAAGCTTGGCTCTCAAATTTGGGATAACAAAGATCCCCTTGATGGTTAAGCCTTCAGAGGAGATTAAAGTTGAAGAGCCAATGGTGGTTAGGACTGATTTTGTTGCAGCAAAGAAGAATAGAAAAAGAAGAAGAGATCAACAATCAACAATCAGTTTGCTCATAATGTAGTGTCCATGTTGGCACTCTACTTGAAGAAAATGCTGGTCCAATCCAAGTTGCACAATCAACCATGGAGGAGGAAGAACAATCAGCTCCAAGTCCCATTGAAGAGGAGCAACTGGAAGAAATCAAATCAGAATTGGAACTAGATGAAGGAAGCATTATTGAAGATTTTTTTCTTTCATTTGAAGGGCCTGATTTGATTGATGAATCCATCATGGAGGTGACCAAAACAAATTCAGAGGCACTGAATCATGAGCAGGTTGCACAAGAAGTTACAGATTTCTCTCCCACTTCATCTCTCCAAAAATCTGATTTTTTGGATGAGTTCGAGCTGACAAGCTTCATGTTTGAAGATGAAGCTCCACATGGTGAAAAAAATGCAGATTTGAAGGTCACCATACAAAAGGGAGAGACCTTGCTGCAGCAGGACATTGAAGAGTTTGATTTTCCATCAAACTTAGAAGAATGTTTTGATGAGAAGGAGCCTGTAGAAAATGCAAATTTTCTTTCTTCATCATTCATTCTTCAACCACAAGAACCTTCTTCCATGGAAGAGAACATGCAAGCACCATCTCTAGTTTCCAACATGCCTCTTGAATCAAAGTTGGAAGAATTTGATCTTCCAAAAGCTACAATGGAGGAACTCCTAGAGCCAACAATGTATTGCAGTAGGTTACAATAATGCAAAAGCAACTTCATTGGATGTTGCAATCAATGATGATGAGCTGCATATTATAGAAGAGTTCCATACTGCCATGAAGGAAGGAAAAGAGCATGAGGATTCCATCATCTCTTCCACACCATTCATCTAGGAAGGTCTACAAGAGAAATCCATTTTTGGTGTTGAATTTTAGAGCTATGGGCATATCAAATGGATCAGACCTTGCCCAATCAGGTATTTGGCTTCATTGGAGCCAAAGGAGAAGCCACAAACCAGTCATGCTTACTTCTAAGCATGAGGATGAGCTACAAAGTACCAAGGATCAACTGCAATGCCTCTTCAATCCAAATGCAGAGCAACTAAAAGAGGTATTTGATTTTTTTTTTAGTTGACACCTTGATGATTTGGGTGGAGGACCAGATTCTTCTCAGTTTTCCACTCATACTAACAGCCATGATTAGCTCCAAATCATTTGCATGGCTGCCAATTTTGAGGAAAGGAAGCTATTTTGCACAACCAGTTGCAGGCTTTGTTTGAGCTCCCTTTGCTCTTGGTTAGAGTAGAGTAGGTAGGTTTTCTTTCAAAGAATAAGTGCTTGTGCACACTCTGCATATCCCACTTGGGATATGTATGATTTCTAATTTTTTACATAGTTTTTGGTGTTGTTGTATTGCTCTTGCACAATCCATTTTAGTGGCATTTTGGTGAAGATCAACTCCAAGTTTTAGTGGGTTTCCAAGTGGCTCAAAGGTCATATTTTCATGGTTCAAATCAGAATTGGTTATCAGGCTTGACTCCATGCCCAATGGATGCTTCAAAGGCCACTAATCATTCATCTAGCAGGCAGATGACCCCTGAGAGTCGCCAAATTGTTAACCAAAATAAGCTCCCTCTTATTTTGGGTTAACTAGCTTCCTTTTGTGCTTCAACTTCAATTTTCACACATTTTAAGCACTCAAAATATTATGGAAATGGCTTCATCAGATATGATTTTTCTTCCCCTTTCCAGAAAGGTAAAGAAGTCCTCCTAACTCCTTGTATTTTTGAGTTATGGCTTGGTGGAGTTTGGAGGGAAAATTTGCCAAGGTGGACCCATGGAAAATTTTTGGCACTTAGCCTTTTGGCTAAAAACTCAAGGAAAATTTCAGCCCGAAATCCCGTAGAGGAAAAAAAATTGTTTGAGGCCCACAACTAAGTAAAATATGCCACATGTCAAGGCAGAGCGGCGGGGGTGGAAGGACTTTAAAGTTTTTTGGCATTTGGTCAAAATGCGTCAAAGGAAAAATAGAAGTGCATCCCCGTGAGCAATAAAATGATGCCACGTGTCCAGTCAACAGTGGGAGTCGGGCGTTAGGAGGATTTTGGAAATTTTGCCAAAGTGGTGAAAACACAAAAGGCAAAAGTTGAACCGCATCTCCACACAGAATTAGATGGTGCCACGTGTCCACATCAACAGTGGAGGGTGGGGCCTTAGAGAATTTTGGGAAAATTTCCCAATTTTGCGCAAAGGGGCAAAATGTTGTTTTGAATCCATGGATCAACCAGAGGGCCACGTGTCATTAGAGGAGTGGGGCACAAAGTTTTTTTGGGAAAATTTCCCAATTTGAAAAAAGAGGGAAAAAGTTCAAATTTTGCCTCGCGAACCCGATTTTTGCCCTAATTTTGCCATTTTTTCCCTAAATCTTCAAAGGGGCATATCTTTCACACCAGAGCTCATATTTTCATGATTTTGGTATCATTGGAAAGATGGTGAAATTATCCACATGATGGATGGTTTAATTTTGATTTTGATGGAGATTTACAGGGGAAAAATGGGAAAATGTCTCTGGCATGGGAAAATGGCAGAAAACGACCCCAACCACCAAAATTAATGAAGTATGGGTCTCTTTCTTCGCTCTGAAAGCAATGTACTTTGAAGTATGGGATTTTTCATGGAAAACCATCATTTTTCAAGCCAATTAAATGGATCTTATTGGTGGTTGAAGTTCTAAATAAAATTTTCCACATTTTCTCATTTCTTTCATTTTGTTTGATCGATAAAAGCCGTTTTGGCTCATTTGTAAAAATTGTTCATCCTTCTTCTCTACCTCTCCCTTCTTTTCTTCCTGGGTCAAAATGGAGTTTGAACCTCCTCCCTACTCTGTAATGGAATTTTTTCCTCTTACCCGTGAAATGATGATTCTATGCAAACTTCTGGAGCAATAAAAATGTGTTTTGTGATGCATTTGTCCATCCTTGCTCATTTTTTTGGTTGTTTTCTTCTTGCCTCTCTTCATTGCAGGTATTTGTGCATGTTTGGATGTTCATTATAGGTTTTGGAGTTGTGTTCATGGAGTTTTGGAACATTTTTGTGTGAAATCCATCTTTGGTCTATGATGCACTTGTCCATCCTTCCATTGCTCACCTCTTCTTGTTCCATGGCAGTTTTGATAGATGATTAGCACTTTCCTTCTCTGGTGTATCACCATTTTAGTGTAGGCTCTATTTTTCCAGTTTTCTTTCTCTCCCTATCTCCTTGGAAGTTAGATTAGGATTAGATTAGTTTTCCTGCACTAGAATAGCTTGTGGCAGGTAGTTTAGGAAGAGGAACCAACCTTCTCTGGAGAGATTTCCCCATTTGCAAAGGTCCCACACTTTGGGAAAGATCAATTTTGTGCAATCACACCAAATGACATTTCCTTAGAAAAGTAGATCCATAACTCATTTGGGGGTGCTGTGAATTTGCATTAACAAGCCCTTATTAGGTTCTACGAAATTGAAATGTTGCTTATACTAGAGTTGCCTCCATCTTCACACATACACCCATTATTCCATGTTTCATACACGAAGAAGGTTATTGGATAAAAATTTGAAGCCCAGACAGAGTTACCAAAACTTGATGAGGAAGGAAGAATCATTTTGAGCCATAGAAGATTCTATAAACACGTACTAAGAGGATGAGAACCAAAGACATTAAGGAATATCTCGATCAAGTGGAAGAATATAAGCATAGTAGATACAACCTAGGAGGATGAAGGTTTTCTCACGCAAAGAACATCCGGATTATTCCATGTTGAGGAAATGTTGGTTCGAAGGGGAAGGGAATGCTACACCCTTAACCTATTGCTTATATTAGGATGTGAGTAAGCCGACTTGTGGCTTACCATATCATTTTATTATATCATTTATACTTTCATGCTTAATAGGTCAGCTTTGGTGATGGCCATATCATATGAATAGTATATATAGGGTATTATAGGTAGTAGTTTATTATCATTTGATAATTTGAGTCTTATTATATCATTTAGAGGTTTCCCTCCAAGTGGCAAAGCTATTCTAATTTCATATTGAGATCATTATTCTAAAATATTGTGTTATTTGGTGTTCTATTGTTTCTCATAATCTAAATTACACAAGTAATTTCATTACATTTTGTAATTTGGTACTTTCCGCATTTGATAGCATATAATTGAAATCTACCTAATACACCATAGGTAGATTTATCGTCATTAATATTTTCTCGCATGATCTAAATCAATACCTAGTCAAGAAGAATTAATCATTATTCTTGTACTCTAAAAATGCATAATTCCCTTTTGATATATTAAGATCTACCTTGTTGCTTTCAAATAAAAATTTGGGTTCCTACATGAACCATGAAAGATAGTGTTGACTATAAATTTGATATCCGGTCTAGTAAATGTCGGGAAATAATAATCCCAATCAAATGTCAATAGAGAGTTACATTTATTAGTGGAGATGGATCGATACAAGACAACTTAATTATTATCTCCATAGGTGTAGCGATTGGTGTTTAATCTTTATCCTAAATTTCTTGAGTGTTGTCTTGGTTTTTATTAGTTGATAAAACAATATGATTCTCCTCCTACGCCATACTTACATCTCAAGACAATAGTGTGGGAGCATAAGATATGACATTTGAACAATTGATTAATATTTTTCTTTGTTGTATCGATCATCTTCAATGTGTTTCCATTAATGACTAGATCATCGAAATATACAACTATAATAATTTTTCCTCCTTTCTTCTTGAGGTAGGATTGGGATTATATGGATTCCTCTAAAATCTATGTTGAATGATATGTTTATAAATCTAGATGTACCAAGCCCAAGGATCATATTTAAGACCATGTAGATATTTAATGAGTCTATATACCTTTTTTCTACTCTAGGTACAATAAACAAATTTGGTTGAGTCATGTAGAATTATTCTGTAAATATCCATTTAGAAAGACACTTTTCACATCCATTTGGTGGACTTTCCATCAAACCTTGTAGCTAGAGAAAATATCATCTTGATCATTTTGATCTTATTTGTGGGATAAAATGTCTCTTCATAGTCTATACCTTCCTTTTGAGCATAATCCTTTTCTAAGAGTCTCACTTTGTATTTGTCAATGGTCACATTTGCTTTGTACCTAGTTTTGAAAATCCTTCTACAACTAATGGGATGTTTTCATGTTGAAAGATAAAAAAGATGTTGGGTGTTATTATTCATTATTAATTTATACTCATCATCCATGGCGCTTTTCAAGATTTAGACTAAGGGATTCTTGAATAGTAGTGGGCTCAAAATATTGAACTATTCTACTCATCAAGGAAAAATTTACCTAGATTCACGAGATTTCTTGTGATTCCATGGTATAATAGTGGATGTTTTCAAAGGATCATCTAATTTTGCTTCTCAAATCATGTTTTTATACCATTTAAAGATACATTTAACTATTCCCATGGGTTTTGGTCCTATCTGATCATCACCATCATCTCCGTCATCAATTTTATAGTTAGTGAGAATATCAACTTATTTTTTTCACAACAAGCGTTACATTAGGTGAGTATGTGGAAGGAGCCTTATCTTATTTATTCTCAAAGAACTCAACATGCCTCTGGTATCAAATTTCCTCGTCTTTGGACCTATCAGTTGGTACCCAAGACCTTCTTTAGTGTATCTAATGAATATTTATTTTTCTACTTCCATATCCAACTTATTTCTTTTCTACTTGGGTATATGCATTCTAGTTTTGTGCCCGAATAATTTGAGGTGTGAAATGGATGGTTTTTTTATGACCATGCCTCATGTGGAATTACTCCATCAAGATAAACTATGGGAACTATGTTTAACATGTACACTATAATCTTCATTGTTTATTCATTGAATTTCTTTGTCATTCTGAATCATAAATCATATAGTGTACCATCTCCATCATAATGTAATTCCTTCTCTTAACAACACCATGTTCTATTATGTATGTGGAGGAGCCATCTATCGACAAATTATATATGTTTCCAAAAGTATTTGAACTCATTACTAGTAAATTCCCCCTAAATATAAGTGGAGAGATATGATTTTGTGACCAATTTCATTCTGACCAACCACTTTCAACTTCTTGAACATCCTAAAAGATTCATTTTTAGTATAAAGACAACATATATAAATTTTTCTTGAATAATCATCAACAAATAACATAAAATACTGAAATCTAGAATGAGTATGTTTCTTCGGATCGAAAGATCAATGTGTACCAAATCAAGCTTACCTAGAGCTCAAAATGTACTCTTCTAGAATGAGGCTTTCTGTTGTTTTCCTACAATGAAGTTATGACACTTAGCTGTATGCTTTTTGAGAGATGGAAAACCTCTCACCATGTTGTACTAGAGAAGTGTGTTGAGATATAAAAAACTTATGTGACCAATTATCTATGCCACAACTTTGTGGAGGATTCATTTATAGCCACATGTGCTTGATCATCTCTATGGAAAAAATCAAGTTGGAACATCCATCCCACATTTGAATCTCTTGAAATAAATAATGAGGTTATGAATTTATTTCAAATCAAACATAATTTCTTACTAGATGTACAACCAAAATCAATCTTCAAATCATGATCTAGTTGACCTAATGATATCAATTTTTTTGTCAAACTAGGGACATAAAAAACATATGATAACCTACAATTTTGTGAACCAAGAGGTAAATAAATGTTCCCAATACCTTAGAAGTTATAGGAAGAGTATTCACCTAATGAAACATGATTTTTAGAGGGTTTTTATATCATTATGGATGACGATACTCTAAATCCAATCAAGTGTCGAGTGGTTCTTGAATCAACATACCAAATTGCACTAAATGACGTGGTTGTTTCACTAGAATGGGTAGTGTACAAGAATTCCTTATCCTAAGTGGTATTATTGCTCAACAACATTTCCTTACTGATGGGGTTTCTTTCTCCAATTCTCCTTATTTTTCCATTGCTTGTAATCTATATTCTCCTTGTTGTGATTGTTGATTGTTAGGTCTAGAATTGCTAGATAATAATTTGTTGTACATGTTATAACAAAAATATTTCAACTCGTGTCCTATACTAAAAATAGGACATTTCTTCTTTGTCTTGTCCCCTTTTTATTCTACTCATGTGACTTATTGGAAGAATGAGATTTGTTCTTCCCTTTCTAATGAGAAGACAATGTCTTCTCTTCTTCTTCATCTTTGTTGTATAATGACTCTTCCTTCTATAACAAGTTATTTAGATTCTCAAAATTGATGGTTTGATATGGTAAGTTTATTGTCATCACAAAAGTACTTTGTATGAGGGAGGAATTTCTCTCAAAATAATGGGAATGAGAGCATCATCTGGTATTTCCTCTCCCATGGTTAGAAGTGTATTCCTCAATGTTACATCTCTACGTGAGAAATCTTTAATTTTCTCATTATCCTTGAATTTCACAGTATGTAGCTAACTCATCAAATTCAAGATAGTGTTATTTTCTTGGCCTCATACACTTTGTTCTCAATTTGTCCCATGATGGATGTTCGAAATCTCGAATGTGTGATTGTACTTTATAAAAAATTGTGAACAAAATGATCTATTTGTACTTTTTATTGGCCCTATCAAACTAACGTTGTTGAGTTGCATCATCTGGTGACATGGTTACATAACCATTTACAACATTCCATATTTCTTCAAACTCGAGTTGAGTTTGAATTCTGGTCTTCCATGTGACATAGTTATCGCCATGGAGAAACTACAAGTCAGGAAAAAAGAATTTGGGAGCATTATTGGCCATAGTGGGTTGTTATAATTTCCCAAATAAATGACACGTTAGCACAATACAAATGATTACAATACACTGAAAAAATGAATTTAGCCTCTTGTGTGCAAAAATTGAATGACAGGTATTTTCTTTTTGTTTTTGGGGACCTAGTGGCCTTCATAACTCTTGTAATGGCTCAAAATGTTGTTGGTGTGTGTTATTTTCCACATCATTAGGTGAGTCATCTCACTTAGGTGAGATCGTAGGTCCATGTGTCATTTAGGGGTCATTATGAGATTCTCTTATGCGTCAGTGCATCATATGCGTCATTGGGAGTTACACTTCTATTCTGGGAATGTAACTCCCTCTCTACTCGAGTTTTCATGATTAAAACCGGGGTTACTCAACACCTCCTATATGTACACCCCATTTGATCTATGAGATAGAGGAGAGTTTTATGGCTTAACCAGGTTCTGCCCATTTGTTGAATCTTTGCATGCACATTTGGTTGATGCTCGCTCCTTGAGGTCTCTTCACCTTTGCCGTTCACACGCGTCCATTAAATTGCATGTCGTCCTTGTGATCCTCGCTTGCAAGGTTTTCAAACCCTCTTTCATGGTATCAGAGCGGATCTTGTGGATCCGTGCACTCATCGACATTTCTGTGTGTGTTTTTCAGCTTCCGGCGTGATTTACGGTTCTCATTGCATGTGTCGTAATGGATATTCCATTATGTGCTTCAGTGCATTGATTTCGGGTGTTTATACCTCCGTTTGGGTTGTTCGTGGTTTGTTTTCGGTGTTCATAGTTTTTTCCACCTTGCATGCGTGTTTGGAGGTATCTTACCGTTTTGGAGCATTTGCAGGTTGCAGATCTGAGTTTTTTTGTGCTAGTTTTGTGAGTTTTTAGTGTAGTGCAAAAGCTGCCCTAGCTCGTCACTACCCTCAACTCGGACTGTGCATTTTGTTGGCTCGATGCACCTTTTTTTGCTCTTATCAGGGTTTCTGCATTGGCCTTTCTGGCTCAACGTTTGGCTCAAAGCCAGTCTGCCTTCATCATCGTGTATGCATTCAACGTGGCTCTGCATGGTTGATTGTTGCTCGTGGCACTTTGTGTGTTTGTTCCTTCTACCGCAGGATGGAAATCTCACACCTTGCCTACGTTGAACCCCACAACACAGCAACAACACGCTATAACCATTTTTTTGCAAGCACGTGGACATTTTTTGCACACTCAGCCACCTGTGTTGGACCTGTTTGGGACCTGCGTTGAAAGTTTTCTCGCCGTTTGGATCTGTGGTGGTGTTCACTGAAGGAATCAGCTGTGGTGTTCGCCATTTGAATCTGTTCTTGGCCGCATTGTTGTTCTTGGCCGCATTGTTGTTCTTGGCTCACCGTTTTTTGTTGTTACTATTGCAAACCTGCCTTGTTCCCTTCAAATGGCTCCTCCAGCGTCCTCTTCCATTGGAAAAACGTTTTTTGACTTTGCTCAGCCGTTTTTGGGCATTTTTTGGCGTTTGGGTCTTGAACGGCTCCTCCAATGCGGACTGCAACACCTACTCCCAAAGGCACCTCTCCAGGGACTGTTTCACATCTCCAACAACTTGCAACTGCTGACATCATATTCAATTCAGCTCGGTCTTTGCTTGAAATGTTTTTGGGCGTTTTTGGTGTTTTGGGTGTTTTGGGCGTTTTGGGTCTTCAAACGGCTCCTCCCACTTGTGCATTACTCACCTGCCTTCCCAGCACCTTCAACGACCTCCCACATGTCTGCGTAGCACCCTCATTCAGCCTCCAACGACCTCCAGTGACCTGCACATTTGTCTTTTGGGCGTTTTCTGCACAACCAAAGACGTGGTCCTTGGCGGAAGCTTGAGCAGTCCACTCTTCCAACATGGGCCCTCTTTCCATCCTTTTTAATGTTTTAAGATTAAAAAAAAAAACATTTCTTGGCATGTATTAATTTATAAGGTTGTTTTTGGCTTGATTAATCAACCTTCCTACGCTTTGTCGAGACGGAGGGCAAGGTGCAGGGGTTGGCGGGAGGCTAACCCCCTCGCAATAAAAAAAAAAACCTGTTAAAATTTTGTGCCATTTCAATGAGTACCCACATGATACCCTTTGCAGCCATCTCGTGTACTTTTTTAATGCGTTTACAACATCTAGTGTATTTTTCCATCCGTTGCGGGAATAGTTTTAATGCTATAACTTTTGACTCGTTGCTCAATTTTTAGTGCTTCTTTAGTCAAAGTTGCATGATTTTTCACACTTTACATGATGGAATTTCCAATTTTGTAAACATACTACTTTTATAAAGTGCCGCATTCAGGGGTTGCTTGTACTCTTGGATCGACACACGCAGAGATGCATTATCGGCCGAGTCCGACGTCTTGATTTTGTGCATATTGCATTTTTCATCATGGAGAGTGCTCTTTCCAAATGTGAGCATCATAGGATCGCCTTACAACCTCCGCCACTTCTCACTGGGAGAGAGACCTATTCAGCTTGGCATGCTTCCATGGAACGTTACTTCGCCCACGAGGGTCTTTTACCCTTCTTGCTTGGGCTAGTTCCTGCACCCACTGATCATCGTCATCTAGAGGACTTCCTCAACACTTGTGACCATGTCTTTGGTCACATGATGATGCATGTCTCTCGTTCTCTCTAGTTTCACGTGGCAGACTCAGATCCACCTCACCGTGTCTAGAGCATTCTTCAGTCCTTCTATGGAGACCCTTCACATACTGCAGTCATTGTTCCTGCTGCTGATTCAGTTGTCTCCTCTTCTTCGTGTGATATGGAGTTCCACCGACACTGAGCTTTTAGTTCTACTTCGATGACATTTGAGGATTGTACCCGATTCTTGTTAGGAAATAATTATATTAGTGCTCCATTATCAATCATTATTATTTGTTAGGTCTTTATTATATTTGTTTATATGTGAAGTTGTTAATAAACAACTCACGTGAATAGAAGTTTGGTGAGAGAATGAAGGAGTGTTGTTATATCTTTTATAGGAATGACTTATTCCTATATATTTGTAAGAGTTCTCATATGGAATATCAAGAAGAAATCTATGAATTATTATTGTGTTTATTCATTTAACTCTGTTGCTACTCCTAGATTTGGTATCGGCGATCATATGTCATTCTTGAGATCTAGAATATAAAAATGAGAGGGTCATTACATAGTTTCTTTTAAGCATACGGATTTGTGTATTGTTGCAACTCGTGGATCAATTGTATACACAGTTATGGATCAGGCGTGATGTAGGAGTATGCGACCTGATGTTGGTCTACAATGGTGAACAACAGATAATTTGTCGTGTGACTTGCACTCTCGGCGATGAATGTTTGAAAGAAAATGCAGGTATAAATCCGGGAGGACCACTAAAATGTTTGAATGTCAATAAAAGCAGTCACGGTATTATGCGTGTGCGGATCAATATGTTAAACGGTTGAGAAAACGCGAGTCCAAAATCATTGTACTCAAATCTTTGCTCAAAATTGTTTTCCTTGGATCGACAGTTTATGATGCAAGTTTGAGCGGTTCGTTGGACTCCATTTAAGAGCATTTGTTTCTTTGTATCAGCTTTAACTTTTATTTAATGGTTACAAGTCCCGTCGATCCGTGTAGATATTTCTCTTGAGATTGAATTCCAATTCGGATATTGGTAGTGCATTCATCTAATTATAATTGTGCAAGCATGGATTCAGATCTAAAATCACGGAGTCCAACATCTTGCTCTTCCAACTTGCGTGTGGAGAGTGTGCATATTCTTTGTTGAAGACCCGGTCTCATATTTTGCATCGTACCTGTCACTAGAGTTCCTGTAGATTCTTGTTTTGACAGAAACTTCTAAATTCAGTTGATTTAGCATGTTTGGCTCTTGATCCATGCAAATCCGAGCTCCTGCCGACTTCTATGCACCATTTTTTTCTCCAAGTTTGAAACGTGTCTCCATATTTCCATGCGTAGATATGCCACGTATGTTGTTGCTGTCAAATTACCTTCAGATTCATTACATAGTCCGTGTAATTTGATTTTATTTGTCCATATGTAATTTGTCTTTTATTTCATTGTCTCTCTATGTTTGTAAAGTGTCATAACTGAATACTTTAGGTTATTTGATAATGTGTCATGTATGTCCATCAAGATTTGGTATAATATTATAATATTATAATATGTACCATAGTTATAATATTATTTTTTGTGTGTCACTCAATGTTTGTTTTGAGTCGAGTCTATGAGTGTCTACTCAGTCAAGTCAAAATTAATATATTTTTCATCATTGTATCGTCAAAATATGTTTAGGTGATTTTAGGATTTTTTTATCGAAAGTAATCAAAAGAATCAAAGTTGTTATCATTTTTTCAAGTTATTATTGTCTTGTCAAACGTCAAAAGTGTTGTTAGAAGTTTTTATTTTTATTTCTCTCCATCTCACAATGGAAGTCCTCTAGAAAAATTCAATGGGCTCAATTTTCATACTTGGAAAGTGAAGATCCAGGATGCGGTGATGAATAAAAATATCACATGGATAGTTGATGGAAAAGAACCTAAACCTACAGATCTAACCAAATTGGCAGAATGGGAAATGAGAGATGATAAAGCCAAAGCCATTATTGGTCTTGCTCTCTCAAATACTGAGCTACATTATGTTGATCTCGAGAAATCATCTCATGAAATGTGGGAAAACTTGAACAAAACCTTTGGTGCTAAAGCGTTGAACGCAAAAATTTTCTCTCAAATTGTAGTTTTCAAGTTAAAAATGGGTGAAGGAACTACAATGTCCAGTCATATTAATGATTTACGGTCTCTTCTCCGACAAATAGCGAAGTAAAAAGATCGGTAGACGATGAAGATGCAAAAGCTATTACATTAAATAGTTTACCTCCCAAATACAAATATTTTCTTCACACTTGGTCGATGCCTTCCAACTCATTGGAAGATATGATATCAACTCTTCTAGTTGCGGAAAAAAGGACTAAAGAAGATGTAGAAGAAGAAAGCGCATTGTACCGAAAAAGAAGTACAAGAATTTCTCCAAAATAAGGAGGAAATTGAATGTTTTTATGAGAAAGGGGCATAAAACTCCATTTTGTAAAAAAGCGAGCTCGTGATCTTCTAAATGGAACAATCAAAATAGAAATAGAAGTAAATATGGGCATAGGCGATTATAATTATGAGGAAGAACAAGTAAATGAAGGTGGCTCAAAGACTTCTTGTTAAGTGTGAGGCAAGCTGGAGGATGGAGGCAAATGAAGGTTGGAGGTCATTCAGCGACCTCTCGTCGATCTGCAACGATGGGGCCGCATATCGGCTTTGGTGATAGGTGTGTGTGCATTGATTTTAGTGCTTCCCGAGTGTGGTGTGCCTCGGTTTGCGGTGATCTGTTTTGATAAATGGAAATTTCACATTGAGGGGGGAGTGATCGATGTTCCATTTCGGTATGTCGGCTTTTTCTATGTATGTACGAGCAACATATTTGGTAAATTTCCTATGTTATTCCTGTAGTGAGATAGTGATGAGAGTTGTTGATACTACGCATCATCATGATATCGTGATTGTTAGTTATCCATAAAAACTATCCAGAGTTTGTTGGTACTTGTCCTCAAAAAACCATATGTTGTGTGGTTGTTGGTTAACCACTTGGAAAACCATCCGAGAGGTTGTTGGTATTGTCCTTGAAACCATCCGGATCATGAGCATGCTACGTAGCGGCACATTAAGGTACAAAGTTTTCCCATGTTCGCACTAAGGGGGAATGTTAGGAAATAATTATATTAGTGCTCCATTATCAATCATTATTATTTGTTAGGTCATATTATATTTGTTTATATGTGAAGTTGTTAATAAACAACTCACGTGAATAGAAGTTTGGTGAGAGAATTAAGGAGTGTTGTTATATTAGATTCCTATTTTATAGGAATGACTTATTCCTATATATTTGTAAGAGTTCTCGTATGGAATATCAAGAAGAAATCTATGAATTATTATTATGTTTATTATGTTTAACTCATTGTTTTACTCCTAGAGTTCGATGTCGAGAGTACTACAGAGGACTCTTCTCCTCTTTCTCTCACTATTCCAGAGAGTGTTGACACTTCCCACATCTCATCATATATCGAGCAGTCTCCTACTCAGTCTCACACATTCATCACACCCGCCTCCTTTCCACTTCTAGTGTACGAGGCCCACTTCACTCCTCTACCTTCATTGGATGACTCATACCTATCTGACATCGCTCTTCTGTTTATTGAGCCCCCTCATTGGGACGAGTATCTCCTTCTTTTCGAGAGTCTACTTGTGATGCACTACAGGTCCCTCATCCATCTACAGGTGTTTCAGAGGAGTTCATCATCTCCATTGTTAGGAGTGCCCTTTCTGATTCTTACCACTTAGGGATTCTTACCACTTCCACTTTTCCGGAGACCTTCATTGATCCAACCTCAGCTATGGATCCCTCTTCTGTTGTGGAGGATGTTTTGTTCCCTTCACATCACTTAGACATCCTTTCGTAGGTGTTCCTCTTCACTCCTCGACGACCATTACTGCGCATGTGGCATTACCTTCGGTTCCTTGGCACTCACTCGCTAGACCTATGTCACACTTTCATGCACCGGACTCAGAGTTCTTCGTGTTGCTACCTTCAGTTTCCTTTGTGGAGTGGGCGGACTTCCAGGACGCGTCATTTCTGTCCTTCCTAAGGGCAGGTGCAGTTCATTGTAGGGGTGCCTCTTCTCCACCCGAGGTAGAGGATCTCGTCATCGACATTCTTCTGGGAGACCTCCTAGAGCTGCAGAGTTCAGATCCGTCCATGGCATCTTCTGCATTCCTCTCGTCTCCCTCTTCTTCTCTCTTCTTCTTCTTTCCGAGAGATTTCTTGTTTGTACATGGGTACCCTTTCAAGCTTGTCTATGGCCAGGACCCATATTTGGCATATTTCTTAGATTAGAGAGTGTTTTGTTCTCTTGTGGTGGATGTTTTTCCCACTGGGGTTTTCCTTCACTTGCTTGGGATCTTTTTCTTGTACATGGGTACCTCATCGGGCTTTGTCAACCCATTTCTCATTTTGACTTGCCGTCTCATCCTAAGTTACGATGAAGGGGGTGTTGGTGTGTGTTATTTTCCACATCATTAGGCGAGTCATCTCACTTAGGTGAGATCGTAGGTCCATGTGTCATTTAGGGGTCATTATGATATTCCCTTACGCGTTAGTGCATCAACGACATCAATGCGTCAGTGCGTCATATGCGTCATTGGGAGTTACACTTCTATTCTAGGAATGTAACTCCCCCTCTCTTGAGTTGTCATGATTACAAAAGACTTAGGGGTTACTCAACACCTCCTATATGTACACCCCATTTGATCTATGAGATAGAGGAGAGTTTTATGGCTTAACTAGGTTCTGCTCATTTGTCAAATCTTTGCATGCACATTCGGTTGATGCTCGCTCCTCCCGAGATCTCTTCACGCTACCGTTCGCACGTTCGTTGATGTGCACATCGTCCCTCGTGATCCTCGCTTGCGGGTTTTCAAACCCTCTTTCAAATGCGAAACCTCATAAAAAAACTACAAAATGACCTTTTAAGGACAAAACCTCTTTAAGAAAGTTGCTCAAAACACTTTTCTATAAATTGGGGAAATGTTATTTACGTCTAAATAGGGTTTTCATCGCTAAAATAGTAGTGGATTTAGTTATGGATAATGAATTTGGTGGGGTTTTAAATTAACAATTATACTAAATGTAACAAAAATAAAAATTGACTGGAAATTAGGTGGCTCATCCAACTCGATGAGTTGAAGTGGCTCGGTTGGGTGATCAAGTAATATGGATTAGGGTTTTACAATTTTCATAACACTTTTTCATTGATTTTTGCTACTTTTTTAAATTTCTTTTGCTTCATTTTTTTCTTGTTTTGTTTCGTAGCATGGTTTAACTTGTTATGAGCTGCAGTGTGGAGAAGTTCATTTCAAGATCATCACACACTATGGAAAGGAAAGATCAATGCCAACCAACCATCTCGATAGTGTCGTATTGGATCCGACTCAGATGGAGGGTTCATGTCATTCTAAATTTATGTAGAGCTTGATGGATGGACCAGGGTACAAAGATGGCTCACTCAACTCACCCACGATGTTTTTAATGTGTTTTATCTGAAATGATGAAAAATAGATAATTTTTGAACAATGTGTGAAGGTGCACGTGGAAGAAAAAGGGAGAAATATCACAAGTACTAGGTGTGTGAGGGTGCATACAGAGGCAATAATAATAATATGCATTTAAGGTTCACACAAAGAGCAAGAGATCACCAAGAAATCAAGGATTAACTAAAAATAGGAAAAAAATTAGTTGGCGTGATAATAAAGATAGAGCTATAAGTGGGAAATGTAGTGCTAAATAAGGATAAAACACATGTAGGGAACTAAATAAAAATAAATTACACATGTGTAGAGATAATTAAATATAGCATGGCATGAGTAACAAACAAACTACTAATAACACATATGGAAATAAAAATTCAGGTTGAGGACTAAGGTGTAAATAAAAGGAACATGCATGATAAATATATGGATAGTTTATTGATATATTAAAGAATTGTAAAGTGGTGAAGGAAAATTTCCCACCAGCTATATATAAGATTCATGTTTGTGTAATAAGAGAGGAATCATGTAATTAAGATCTCCAAGATTAGGAGTGATGGACATGGTATTACTGGCATTTAGATCTTGTTGTTGATTGTATATCTTGAGGAATAAATGATCAAATCTCATATTATTGTCTTTGCTTATGATTTATGTTATATTGTCTTCTATTCTATGTTATGCAATATCAACTATTAATTATAAATATTAAATGATATTAAAAGAGGAATGTGAGGTTGTGCGCACTTCTTAGAGTGAACACTTGGGCATCATCCTAAGTGATGTGCCAATGTGCCTAGATAAGTGGTGTTAACTTTCATGGATAAATTTTTGTCCCACTCTAGGGACCTCTTTTATTTATGTTCATCAAGATGTGTATACATGTTGTTCTGGTTTTCATTTGAGAAAATTGAGCATCGGTACTATTTTCATGCATTTTTGTAGGCCTAAAATAAAAACTTGAACCATGAAAACTTAGCTAAATGTGAAAACATACTTCTAAACCCTCCTAAAACCATCTTCGGGTAAGTTTTCCTTCCATATCTCGATGATCCCAACCTTTTAAGACATCATAATAGACTACATAATTATCTTTGATTATTAAAATGATGTGATAAGGTCAATTCTTTCATCTGACAAAGTTCAATTGAAGACTTTCTCTGACAGGATTAAAAAGGCCAATTTTGGCCATTTCAAGGCATGTGTGCATCTCCAAGGAAGTATTTGAAAAATTATACTCATTTAGAAGTGGTTTTAGAGAGCCTTGAAGGCATTTTAGGTAGTTTAGGAATATTTAGGAAAGGTTTGTTGGTTTAGGGACATATTATGCAAAAGTAGACTTTTCAGGTGTAAGTGATAAGTAGTCAAATCATGAACCGAACTTCTCCGATGATTCTCATGAGCTCCATAAGGATTTATAAGGAAATAAAACATGAATTATAAATATTAAATAATTTTCTACATTTTAGAATCATTACACTAGTTTTAATACCTAAGTGCTTTTAAGGAAGTTTGATCTTTGCAGGTACACCCTATTGTCCAAAAGAAAAAGGAGCCATTTTTTGGATATTAAGGAATAATTACATTTTAAAAAATATTCCATTGTTCTTATAATGTATTTTGGAGTAGGAATAATTTACAAATTCATCTCAAAATACCTCTCTAAGCTCCGAGAGTCAATTTTTCAAGTTGTTCTTAGTGTAGAGTGTGTTTCTCATACTTAGCGAGATTTCCAACTACCACATGTCATGATTTCACTTGAATAAATCATTATTATCTATATTTTCCATTTCCAAAGGTTACATAGGGGAAATAATGGTTCACCCATGCAATCCCCTTTCCTAGTTCCTCATATGACCCTCCCCAGCTCCATAAGGGGCTTATTTGGCTATCTTCAACTCTTGTGCACTAAACCAGATCTCGCCAAGTGGCATGATATTTATAAGGAACCAATTTTTAAACCTATTTTAAATTTTTCTAATGGGACATAGGGGAAATAAAATTTAATCCCCATTCAATCTCCCTTTGTGGTTCTCCATATTACCTTCTCTGCATGAAAGAAAGCTTAACCGAAACACCCATCTTGTGCACACTCCACCACAGGATGCCAAGTGTCATCATCTCTCCAAGGTGAAATTTTCCCCTATTTTACCTTTTTCCAATGGGATAGAATATAAAAAAATTGGTTCTAATGAGCTAACCCATATCTAACCCGGATTCCACCACCCAGGTTAAACTATAGTTAATGGGACAACATGAAAATACAAGTGAACTTGTTGTTGAGTTGATTTATATGCATAAGTCTACATATCCACCATTTTTAATTATATATAACCTAAAAAATTAGAGTATGAAATATATTCTTAAAAATACCTTCCATAACATCGATGACCATGAATACTAAGTGTTGCACACAATTCTCCATCCAAAAAATCAAACACGAGATCCCTGTGTGAAGTTGAACACAAGTTGAGCTCACTTTTTTCACATAGTTGGTCACTTGGATAAAAAAATTCTATCAAATATTCAAGCCTCCATTAATGGATTCCATGATACAAAATCTAAATAAAAACAATTCTCTTCTTCACTTCCCGAGGATTTGACAAGCGAATCACTTGAAAATTTGAAAAAATGATCCTAGAAAAATTTAGTTTCACGTGAGCTGGTTTTCATGCCATGAATTAACTATATTTTAGGGATATTGAGTACTATTTATCTCAATAATTATTCCATCCTCAAAATTTTTTAATTCCCCAAAGATCCAAAGATGTGAAATCATCTAAAACTTGGAGTGAATGATCCTAAAAAAATATAGTTTTATTTGAACTATTTTTCACACAATGGATTTGTTGATTTTTAGAGATATGGAGGATTTATTTTTTCATTATTCTAGCCATATTATGAAAAAAACATTTACACATGAAGGAATCATCTAAAATTTGGAAGCAGGGAATCTTGGAATAAAACCCAAAATTTTAAGACCAATTTCACAAATCCAACACTAACAATGCACTTTATAAAAATAACATGTGTCCATGGTGGGGTAAGTTTAAAAATAATAAGTGGCCAAACAAGGTAAAATTTAGAAATTCATGGTCCTATAGACTGAAAATAAATATTAGAGAGTGAAAATAGGGAAGATTTGCTAAAAATAGCAGTCTTGGCTAGGACCTACTAAAAATAAAAGGTTTCAATTTCAGTCCAAAAAGTTGTGGAAACTCCAATTTTGCTTATATTGTTTCTTTTTTCCATCATCGCAAGGTTAGTATTTTTATCTTGTGGTCCAAACAAGGAAGAATGTCATCCACAAAAGGAGCATCGTGAGGTTTAAGGCATTAAAAGCTTCATTTGAGTCCAAGTCTTTAAGTGGATGATCATCGTGAGCATGTTTTGTGAATCTCAATTTAAGTGAAGATGGAGGCCACCTTAAGAAATGCATAGCTCAAGAAGTGTTTCAAAACACTTGATCCATACTTGATAAGGATCTCACATCTTGGATTAGATCGGGTTCTCAAACAGATTGATAGGGTTATTTTGTCCACTCAAGACTTTTTTCTTATTTTGAATACATTTATTATTTTCCTATGGAAATGATGCCAAATTTCATCCTTTATGACAATCTTCCCATCATATTTCATATCCCTTGGTAAGATAAGATACCCTTTTATCATAAGGGTTGACTCTTCCTTAATACGACCCTGATGGAGCACATGAACACACTCAATCATATCAAGTGGGTGTGGAACTTACTGCCTCAACCTTTTTACCTACATAATTATCATCTACCTCTCCTACCCATTTGGACTCAATGGTGGGTGACGCGATGAAAGGACTATCAGGTTCCTTACAATATATAGGTGACAACTAGTCAATATTAGGTAATTATCTTATTTGGCTACCTCCTCCGCACTTATCGAGTAGTGGTGGCACTTGAATGAAATCCCTTCTCTAAAATCCTACAATTCCGGTGGTTAAGATCGACAAAAATCCAAATTACTAACAATAATAATGCTTGGGGGCATGAATCATGCCTTCCCCGCATTGGCTTAAATTTGGGGACCAAGTTTCAAAAGAATTTTTCAATCATTCAAATCCAAGAATTCCTTCCAAAATTTTGATCCATCTATGATGGCATAACCTAACTCGCAGATGCCCAATGCATGTTGTAATATTTTTCAAACACTACATGCAAGTGTTTCAAGCCCAAGTTCCTTTAACGGGATGTAATATTACCTTAAACCAATGTTTGGCTATTGTGTCATGCAAAGTTTCTATGACATACAAATTTCCTATGATTGCCTACTCTCTCTAGAGGATAATTTATAGTAAGCGGTCATGCAAATGGCCAATGACAAAGTTCCCATTGCGATGGATTTCCCTATGAATTTTACAAAGCTCTTTGGGACACGGTTAGTCCAAATATTCATTAGGTTTAGATAGAGGGTTTCTAGTCTTAGAATCTTGGCCCCCATATCAACAAAGGTAATATCAAATTCATCCCTAAACCTAGAGACCCCAAGTTGATAAGTAATTGGTGTCCCATCACTTTTCTTAATGTGTCATACAAAATCATAGCCAAAGCTCTTGCCATTTGGCTATGACATATCCTTCCTACCATTGTACAACTTGAACAAAATGTCTTCATCCTCGTTAGAAATTGGAACACTAAGAGGGGGGTGAATCAGTGTTCAATTCAACTTTTAACAATCACAAACTTAAGCACTTAATATCAAATAAAATTCAATGGAGAACAATCACACAAAAGGGAGAAAAGAAATGTAAGTGGGAAACCCAAATAGGGATAAAACCCACTAAACCATTCCACTATGTGTTAAAGGTCACAAGAATTTTGTTGAGCTACAAATCAACACTTGAGGCTACAACCTTAGTTTCACATAAGCTACAACTTGGTGAAGGAAGCATCAACCTCCTGAATAATTTATCTAGCTACAACTATCCTTCTACAAGATCCTACTTGCAAGGAAGCTACAACTCCCTAATATATAACCAAAACAAATATGATCACATTACAATTGATGCCTTGAATCATCTGATCATGATCCTAGATTTGCACTCAAACTCACCGCCTTGTTTTCCTTGTCTTAATTAAATCAATCTTCTTGTTTCTCCACTATCCTTAAACTTTCTTCTCACACCTTGAAATGTATTTGAAATCATCCAATGAATCAAACACATGTATCTCTATTTTTCTCACTTATAGAGGTTCTCAAGATCATACTTTCTTTGCCGCAAAGAACATACCTCACTATTCCATTCACATCTCAGTCTCATACATGTACTAAACTCCTTCTTTTTCACTAAATTCTCTCTCTCTCTATATCTCCAAAAGTAATCACATATACTAACCCTTTCAAAAGCAACTCAAACACTGATTTCCATTTCTCCTATTCATCCCTTCAATCACTATTTTTTCTTACTTGAAAACTATCATCACTTCATTAAATACCATACCTCACAAATCATATTATCTTCTACTTATTTTTCTAGCTTACATTTCTATTTTTCACACCTTGATTTGCATATAGACAAGTTAATATATTCAGCAAATTACCCTCATTGATCATTGTCCTCTATGTGTCCGATTTCAACTATTCAAAAAAAAACTCGCTTCTTGAGACTTCAAGGTTTATGGATTTTATCTCTACCACAATATTCATCAAACAATGCTTTTACACCCACCATAAATCAATCTCCACCTTGATTGTATTTTCATGTAACAATGCTTTTATCCTCTCCAAGAGCTATTATTACTCTCTATTAAAAAAAAACCCGTAACTTCAATCTCTTTCTCTATATGTGTAGACACCTATAATTTAGCTCAAGCAATTTAAATACTTAAATTGAGCTAAGTATACCCTTTCCAGCAAATTGATGACATATCATCAATATCGCACATTTTATTTTCTATCGTTGTTAATTAATTACATTACGTTAGTTAATTAACTCTTCATCCTTCCATTAATCACCTATCCCCTTTCTATCTAGATTAATTAATTATTTATAATTAATTAATCTCCTTTCTATCTAGATTAATTAATTATTCTTAATTAATTAATTCTCTCTTCTATTTAATCAATAAATCGTCATTTATTTGATTAAAATCCTCTCATAACATAAATCATACTAATTATTCCTCTAAAAATATTCTATAAGCTTGCACACCTATTAATTAATCACTTTGGTTAATTAATAAACCCCCTCAACTCCCATGAGTCACTAGAGGACAAAATAAACTCTCCTAAAGTAAACTCAACACTTTTAAACCATCCTTATCCACAACTAACTCAACCTTGCTATTATCCCACATGTAAAGGGATGCAAAGTTTCTTTTATCCATTAGGCTATATAAGAAGCCCTCCTCTTACCATTCTACTTACACCTAAATGAGAATAGAGCCTATACTATAGCCATTTTATCATCTTAGATAATTCTTCCATTAGAGGAGCTAGTTATCTTCATTTCTTGCATTCATCCATCCAAGTTTTGAAGTCATATGGAGATATGTTAAATGGTCTTTTAGCGATGGATTGACAAGACTCCATTCTTGAAAACCTTAGGATTCAAGCATACAATCAACCCTTTTGATTTCTAAGGATCTAAATAGGTTCATTTCATTAGCATTCAATTAGAGATAGAGGTTAATTTTTTTAGCATGTTAGTTTGAATCTTCATTTCATGTTCTAATGCAAATATGTTAATAGATTAGCTTTTCTTAAGCTCTAATAATGATGGTATATTGATCTAGTTAGCATTGTATTGAAGCTATTAGGTGTTAGATTTGATTTCCTTTGCATTGTTAACTAATTCATATACAAAATATGCACTTACTAACTCATCGCACTACACACACCCTCAATTGAATAAAAAGTCTCTTTTCTTGTTTTATAAGACAATTACAACATTTATTTTTAAAATAACTTATTCAAGTCAATGTTCCAAGTTATTGAACTCTGTTAAATCCTTTTAAATTCTTCATTAGATCTCCCTCACATAGTTCCATGACCTAAGATTCTTAACACTAAAACAAAAAGGCGTCTCTTCCTCTTCCTCATTAAGCAAACAAGAAGTTGAAGGAGAAAAGACTTAAGGTGACTTATCCAATTCTTCAAGCAATTCCCTAAGCTCTAATTCCAACTTTTGAGAAGTCTTTTATCAACCTTTCTTCAAAATTCCACATGATTGAGCTCTCAAGACATTATACTTTCAATTGAAGTTCAACCTTTTGAATGGGGTGGCATAATATTGATCGTTGTTGAGAAATTTGTTGTACTTTGAGCATAGCCAGTTGAATTCATGCAAACCAGATAATATCCAAATCCCGTAGGCTTCCTTGATGTCATATATCAATAATAATTAACTCATTTTGCTCAAGTTTTTCAGGAAAAAGAGAAAATAGACCTTCACTTTTCATAATGCACTGGAAACGTTCCTTGGAGCACTTGAACACTGAACCAAATCAATTTGATCTCAAACACAATCACTTATGTCTTCATTAAACTTAACCTTGTATTTATATCTTGAAACAATCGAAAAAATATGCTTTGTCATTAAGAAAATTCAAAGAGAAAGTGGTGATAGTCGTTCTCAACAAACTATGGAAGGTTTTTGGAATTTCTATCAATGAAATCTTTCACCACACTTTATCAATTGCCTCCATTCCTTTTGTAAACACTTCTAAATGCCCTAGTATAGATATGGGAAATGTTTAGAGCAGATTGGCTAGATAAACTTAAGAAATCAATAAATTTTCTCTCAAAAACCTAAATTAGGTAAAAGAACATTTATATACCCAGAGTTCTAATTAAGTTGTTTCTTCAATAAACATGCATAGATTTCAAATATGAAAACCTATGAGGGTTCTTGAAACATTTTCCCATCTTTTCAAAGTAAATGAGTCCATGACTTGATGGAATAAGATTGTACCTAAACCCTGTTGCATGCACAAGTTGAAAGACTTGATCATGCGAGTTGAATTGGAGGAAACAAATTTGATGGAGAACATAATCACTTCTACAAAAAGTGAAATATTTCAAATTGGATTATGTAGCCTTGAAATTATCCATTTCTAGGTGGATTTTTGTCTCACAACATTTATTTATGGACATGAGTTCGCACGATCTTCAATCATGACAATGAAGAGCTCCAACTAGTAAACTTGAAAGTAGTCAACTTATACTTTCAAACATATCAAATAAAAATGAGTGAACTTGTATTCAAAACATATCCATGGTCTTCTAATTCCTAGTATTCAAGTTGACAAACTGATCAAGGCACTTCATTTGGAGATAAGACTCCTGGAGCAGTGTTCTAATGTGCTTTGAGACCAATGCCCTTCAAGGCAGTATGTGCCATCATGGATTGCATGATTTACTACACCAAGAAGAATTAAAAGAGCTCAAAAACATTTTCATGTACCTGTGGAAGTTTTTTGAGCACTTATTGAGAAAATTCTCCATTTGAAACAACTATACATTCATATGCCGATGCATTCATACTAAGACATGGTGTCAAGAGAAACTACCTGTACCTTCAAGAAGTGAAGCCTTAAAATGCTATCTCGAGCATGATAAACCTCATGAATGAATTGTTAAAATACTATAGAGGTGATGAAATAATACTTGGAGTCCAAATTCACATTTTTTCTCTTATCGATTTGGTGCACACCTAGGAGAGAGAAAAATGCTCTACCAAAATGCTCATAACTTTTCAACCAAACCTCATTTTGAGAAAATTATTTTTCACATGATTTTTATGCCAATTTAATCCAAAAATTCCTTCTATGATTTATTCAAAGGAGATTGTATAAGTTTTTTGAAGGCTAAGAAGCCAAGAAGCTCAAAATGAGTTTTTCAAAAGTCTGGTTTTACAAAAACTCACATAACTTTAAAATATGACCTAAAATTTTTCATGAACCATCATGAAACCTTCCTCCATAATATACCGTGATTTATTTGAAAAGTACAGGGTCTAAAGCTTTCTAGCCCATCTCATTTGCATGCCATAACAATGCTTGTTCTCAACACCATTCCTGACCAACATACAAAATTGACTCTTGGAGCCAAAATGAGTCTAGAATTTTCTCACACATGTTGTAAATACACTCTCAATATCTATCCCATGATTTTTATGGTCTCTACCATTATGTTTCACTTCATTAGGCACGTGAAACCACCCCGACATGACACTAACTCACAATTTCCAAGAACATGTCTTCTTGAAACCACATGAAGTCATCTTGATCCTTTGAGAAACACATGAGAAACATGCTATTACACTCTCCCTTTGAAATCAATGCCTTTGAAATCAACAAAAACAACTAGAAAATCAACAAGGTGCAACACATTCAAGGGAAATATATCCTTGAAAATATCATTACAGTCCAGGAAGACATGGAATTGGCATACAAATCCAATTAACAAGAACTATTCATTAAAATTGACTTTGAGAAGGCTTATGACCGAATAGAAATTCCTTACATTCTTTTAATGCTCAAAGCCTTGTGATTTGGCCTAAATTTCATTCAAAATGTCAATATGTTCTTTGCACATGCCTTAGCCCATATCACCTTTAATGGGAAAATTTCAGTGTCATTTGGTCTTTTCATATCCATCCGGAAAGGATGCCCCTTGCACCCACCCTCTATTTTCTATTCGTTGAAGGATTTGATTACTTTTGTACAAAATCTCAATCCCGAGAGGCTGTCAATGGCATTTCTCCACCCTCTACCGATGGCTCCCAATTTCTTAGTGGCCATTTCATAGATGATTCCTTCCTTATGCTCATTGAAGAAGAAAATAACATTAACAATGTTATGTAGTTCCGTAAAACCTTTTGTTTAGCTTCTATCTCTTATATCTAATAGCACAAAATGCAATGCTATAGATAATCCTTCCTTCTTACACCCCACTTTGGTTGGCTTCCTATGATTGTAAGATGCTCAACCATGGAGAAATGTTTAAGTTTATTAGAATTCCTTTTTCCTTTCAAGATTCTCCTGTGAAGCTTTGGAAATATTTCATGCAATGGGTGGCTCAAGGTGGAATAATGGATTACCAAGCCAATGTCCTTAGCATGAAAATTTCATATTTGATCAACAGCTTATTGAAGCCACACATATGCACTACTCCTTCGTTGGGTTCTGTCTAAGAAGTATGTGAGAAATCTTTAAGAACTTCTCAAACACTTCCTCTAGACCAATGCCTCAACCAAGAAAGAATTTCACATATTTGCATGGGAAACTTATTGCATTCCTAGACATTGAGGTGAATTAGGCCTCACTAAAATCCTACATCAAGGGAAAGCGCTTTGTGAAAATGGATAATTTGAAGCATAAAAGGAAAGGAATCATGGAAGTTACTTCGAAAATGGTATTGTAGAAGGCTCCCCATATGGCCACGCTTCCTGAAAGGCATTGGATTTTCCAATATTCTCATTGCCCCTATTCTAGTCAAAGTGGTTGGTACCTTTGTTCTCAAAATCATTTGGAAATCTAGGAGTAAATCAAGCCATAGCTTTGGTGGAATGGGAATGGCTTCCACAACAACCTTTCATTTAATCATCACTCTATATGGTGGTCTCTCATCATTCAATTCCAAGATCGTTGTCTAGCTAAGGTTCCTTATATTCTTGCTCTCCACCTCTTCAAGCGTGACATTCACACTATCCAAGACCTCTTCTATAAATGCACCCAATCTTGGATATCCTCGCAAGAGCTCAAAGTGCGTTCAAATTAACTCTCCTAGATAGAGCCCTCATCAATGACATCATTTCCTTCATGCCAGATCACATGATCCACAAGATTTTTATTCTTTCATCTCATCCTTGGTGGATGGACTAGAAATGGTATGTGGACACCCCGCTTTGAAATTACTTAGCTAACCAAGGCTATGCCTCGGCTTTCACCTCATTTACCCATGGTAGGAAAGTTCAATACCTGGTATGGAATTTGATCCTCACCATCAATATGGAAAGGATATTTGGCATTGTTTGGTCCACTTGTGCATAATCCAAAATTGTCCATTTCTGTGGTGTGTTCTACACCAAGAATTCCCACTTGGTGCTTGTTTGGTTCATCTAGGAGTGTTTGTCCCCAAATGCCCCTTTTGTGGTCATCTAGAAAATTTATCTCACCTGTTTTGATATTTTCACAAATACCAAGGCTTGCAATTAGTTTCATTATTTCTTCCTCCCTTTCTATCTGGAGTGTTTCACTTGGAAGCATGTGCTATTAGGAGACAATCCTCAAATGCCTCAAAAATTTTCCCAGATTTGGCATTCTTTTAAAGGGGAAATCTTATTCTAGCTTTAGAAAGAAAGGCATTATTGTTTATTTTCTAATGTTGAGGTTGGACACCAAATATCTATTTATAACAAATAGGGGTATCGTGAATGTCTTTCTACATATTAAAGTTCAAGCCAACAAAATGGTGATTGAGGCAAAACATTCGCAAAATCTCCCACGTCATAAGGGGGATGCCCTTACAATGTTTCTAGAGAACTATCTTCCCCTCTCATCACTCCCCTCCACAAGGTGGTGCTAGTGGGCGCCTAAGAGGTGGTGGTCATGGAATCTGCTCTAAATGTCACTTCTTTAGTTAGGCCCACTAGTCCCCTTGCAGCTAGCCTCCTCATAGGAGCTTCTCTCCTTCACCTTCATCTCGCTACCGAGGATGGGATGTCACCCCATTGCCCAGCCCACTCAGCCTAGGGCTCACCAAACTACCCCGAGTTGCGCATTCATGACATGTGCACCCTACACTCTAGCACACTAAAAAATATAATAACCTTTTAAGAAATGTCATTTGTTCTTATAACTTTTTTAAGGCAACAATTTTTTTTTTTTCGGCCTTGCACATTTTGGGTTTGATTTTCTCAGTAGGCTTTCTCTTCACTTTTATGAGCTATAGGATTGTAATTTTGAAGTAAAATTCTCACATGCTTAAGTCATGGGAAAGATGTCCACTTATAAAAGGAAACCACTAGTGTAGTATCATCTTTTAAACTACTTTTATGTATTTTTAAACTAGTTATATTATCATATTTATGATATTTTGGCGAGAATATCAATAATTACGTAGAAATTTATTTTTCATGTGTTTTCATGTAAATAGAGTTATGAACAAATGAAAAAATATGATTAATTTAATTTCAATTTTTGTGAAAGTCCTTGACTACTTAATTTATTGGTAGGATTTTATTATGTTGATTTATAGGTAATAAATTAATGGTATGCATAAAATATGTATATAATTGCCACATATAAGGATGAATTCTACAACATTTTTTTAGTATCCTTCCATCAAATGCCAAAATAGAAGCTTTAATTACAATGTTGACGTACAAAAATCGATGAAAACATAAATTAAAATGTATTTTAATATGAGGTTGTAATATGTAAGTATACAAACTCCATGGAAATTTCCTCAAAGGTATATGTGAGGTCTTGAAATGCTATGATTACAACATGTGCACAAAATGGTGTTTGTGGTGGCTTTAAATATTTTGAAATAAATGGAGTCTCATGGTATGGTATACTAGCAAAATAATATACAATCAATTTTTCAAATTAAGGCCTAGCATTTTCAATTAATCAATTGTAAAGTGTAAGTTTAATATTCATAAATTCTTTTAGTATGTGTTGAATTTTGAACCCTACAATGTGCAAGGCAATCTATCAAAGCATAATGAAATTATATTTTTATTAGATGTTGCATTTGTAAGTATGTTGGTATAAATGTGTATGCAAAATGTAGGATAATAGATGTGGCAAGTGAACTATTTAGCAAAATACCTTAAGATCTAAATAATTTTTAAAAATATATTTACTTTTTATGTACACTTCATGATTCTTTATTTTTGTAAAGCATAGAAAGACATCGCCGATGATTACTTTTCCTCAAATACATTCTCATTTTATAGAATCTTAATTTATAGAATAGAGATTGTTGTGATAGTAATCTCATTACTATAATATAAATTGCATGTTAAATTGATTACGATCATATAAATTCATTCATGATCTATATTATCAATAAATGTGTTTTTTTATAAATAGGTTAATAATTTTACATTAATAAATGTGTGCCTTCTACAAACACCAATGGATAATGTTACTAGTTTTTAAAGTGTACTTTGTTATCATCTACCTAAATTCATCTTAGTCCCTTTTTAATATCTTTTAAGATTTTTTGTTTTTTTGAATGCCATAATATGCATACCCTTATCATTATTTACACTATTTAGACTACAACCCTTTCAATGTCTAGTCAGTTTTTTTAGATTTTAAAAATATTTAAAAAAAAAAAAAAAAAACTAATTAATTAAACTTTTCTTGACCAACTTTAAAAATTCTTTATGAAAGAGAATTTGCATAAAACATGTGTACATTTGATTTTAATTTTATTCAATATATGCATGCATTTGAACCGTGAAAGACTTTATTTATATTGTACTTGAAATTATTCCAATAACTTTAAACTTATTGTAATGATAACGATAATGGAATTGTTTGAAATGATTCCATAATCAATCTTTATTATTTACTAAAATAAAGCTGAAAAGAGCACATAGCAAAGCTTAACAAGAAAAAAACATTTGAATTAACATATTTACATAGTGTAGCATTACAATAGATGGAAATACAAAGTTATTGCAAACGGATAGGCTGGATTTTTTTTTTTGGGTAAGTTGAAACAGCTCAGGTTATTGATAAAGCATAAAATTTTCTGAAGGTATCAAGTTCTTAAGAAAGCATACAAAAAAAAAATGATATTCAAACTCAAGCTTTAGGAGACAGTCTGCAAGTACTAGTAGGGGATCCGACTTCATGGGGAGCATATTTTTGTGGGAAATATGGTCCTCTTGGAATGCACTCCATATTTTCCAACAAAAATTTCTGGTTTGGTCTCTTCCATCCATGCATCAAGTTTTGGCTTCTCTTGGAAATGGTTAAGCTTTTTGCTTACATGCGTCATGTATTTTGCAGAGCCTTGAGTGCGGTGTGTGCATTATTGTTTGATTGAGCAGCATTCCCAAAGGGCACCATGGCCATGGCAGAATCACCACCTCGTGCAAATGTTATAAACTTGAGAGAATCATAAACATTTCTCGATGGAATTCCTTGAGGTGAGCATGCAGGCTGCATGAAATGAAATCTCAGGCCCTCTTGATAGCCATTGACATTATGATTTTTCTTATCCTCCACCATATCAGCCCATGATTCCCTCTTTATAGAGGAATCAAGATGGACCGAGGAAGGGAGTGTCTTTTTTTGCTTGTAAGATGAATTCTCAACAGGGACTGCTTTAGATATCTCTGTCATTGTCAGAAGACAATTTGAAAGTAGAGCAGGTGCAGCTGAAGATGAAGATCTCCTTTCAAAATTCACGCAATTCACCTCTTTAAAGCTGTTGCATGAGAAAGCATTGAAATCTAGATGAATTAAATCTTCTCCTCCCTCTGAGCCTCCACATTTTTCGCTCATGGCTGCTACTTCCTGTTCTGCTCCTCTCTTTTGACTTTGCTCTTCGATGTACACACTCTGCATTAATGGAAGGCTGATGTTGGCTGCTGACAGTTTTGTGGGTCTTGATAATTTCACTTGTAAAATGTTTTTAAGCCTCTCTGACACAGTTTTTTGTGAAGATCCATCCACACGAGAAGAATTGAAAGATTTTTGGCTGAGAAAGAGACTGGGGTTTTTAATTGAAAAGAAAGTCTTTGGTTTTCCAGGCTTCTCCTCCCATTTGAATGGAACTGCCGCAGTGGCTCTGTAAGTGTCGGAGAAGGGAGTAGAGATTACAAGTGGGTGATTGATGAATGATTTTTGGGCACACCAGGGACTTCCTCCCACTGAAATGGGACTGAAGCACAACTTCTAAAGGGAGTGGATGGAAGAGGCTTCTTTTGCTCTTTTGTGCATGGCACTTCAACTGCTCCTTCAAGCATCATCCTTAAAATCCTTTCAATGGTCATGACTGTTTTTCGATTCGGCATTAAGTATTTATTTGGGTTTTCAGTTGGTAAGAGTGAGGACTTGGTTTTTTGTGTTTTTAATTGCGGACAAGTTTTGGCAGAAATTTGGGTGCCCAAAGCAGGTACTATTTTGTTTTGTTTTGTTTTTGTGCTATGTTTTGGACGGATTTGAACCGCCAAATAGTTGATAGCTCCATCAGCCCGTTAGGTATATAACTACATATGTCACCTCCATATCTGCATGGAACGATTTGGAATACCTACCTAATATACAATTGGTTTCACCACGAGATGTGGAGTGGGAGAGCAATCCTCAATAATAGTGCATTAGTTCTACGTAGCTCCTAACTCAACATTACATCACGTAAATCTACATTATCCGGATTTTCCAAAAGTGATGTCAAAAAGGTGCTTCGAGCATAAGTTTAGGATTTCCTTCTAGTGTAATATTTTATATTAAAAGTTATATATATATATATAGAATCACCTAAATTTATATTGTCGACCTTTGAACAACTAGCAATAGTGAACCAGCCCAAAGCGGAACCGAAGGCACCCACTCATGTGCAAGGGGAACTCCCCGGTCGTGAGCAACTCATGAAGATGTTGGAACTCCTGAGCCACCTTCTCAACTTGCCCCCGAATTTGAAGGTAAACAACATAAATAACATTAATTCTATCATTACATTCAAAGTGTTTGGAAATAATATCATTATTAAGATAGTTGCATTTCTAGCTTTCCATAACTAAAAAGGGATGATAACTCTAAAAGATTTCCACAAAAGGTAATGTAAGTAGATCATTGAGAAGAGTCTCCAAAAAGGCCATCCTCTACCTAAGAGGTTCGAGGTGATAGGGCTTGAACAATGAGTGTATCCAAGACTAGGTATTCGAGCATGAGGGTAGAATCAAAAGATGTGCTTAAATTTCTAAGAGCTACCAAAATGTTCTTGAATAATGTGGAAGAATCTTATCAATTAGCTTTGAAGGAAAAATAAAAGAAGACTAAACTAGATTTTAGAATATTTGAATGACCAAAAGAGGACAATCATATCTAATAAGGGGAGGAGTTGGGTATAATCACACAAGAGGAGAAACATCTCATAAGTGACAAGAGGATAACATAGAAGGTTTCCATAACCAACAAAAATGAAGATGGACTAAGAGATGGAGAGACTATGAAAATAACAATTGTGGAAGTGGAAGAGGATGGGATGGCCCATGTAGACCTTATGTTTGTTATAGGTGTGGTGAAGAAGGGTGTACACACCAAAATCTACATAAAATCAATATTACATCATGCTTTTATTATATATATATATATATATATATATATATATATATATATATATATATATATATATATATATATATATATGAGTTTTGAAATGTGAAACAAGGTCTTAGTGGCATCAATCTCTTGTTGTATTGCTCTTTATGGCTTGATTTAACCCTATCTCTTACTATTTCACCTTTTTGGTTTGATTTTGAGTTACCTTACAAAGATCTCTAACAGTTCCCTTTTACTATTTTATTGTTTTTATGCATGTTCCAATATTGTACAACAAGGTCGACCATACATATGGTCATAACCCTTCTATATGGTTTTGATCCTCTTGTTTTATTTTTTTCTCTTTATGGAACCACTTGTTACTCTTTGTATGTTTCAAATTCTATTATTAAGTTAGTTGTTCCTACCACTAATGTATGTGTTTCAAAGTAAGAACTCATATATATACAAGTCTAATGTAAGCATTTATTATCTAGCAAGCACCTATCTATCTACCATCTACTAAGCTAAGGAAGCAAGAGATACATCTACATACTACATACATAACATATGAGGAACATATGAGGGCATATATATGAATTTTTCATCTGCACAAAAGGGTTTCTATTGAGATGAAGTATCATATCCTGCTATTAGTGTTGAGGCACAAGGGTAAAAAAGAGCAAGGGATAGTTGCATGCACATCAACACAAAGCACTAGGAGAACTACATTGAGTCTGAAATGTAGTGTAATGCTTGGTGACTCACAAATGATGTGACAATGAGGTTAGTCATAATCAAGCATTTGCATATTTATTTTTAGATATAATTATTGCTTGAGTGTGTTGCAATATAGCTAGGGTTTTTTCATGTTTAGGTGTGATATCTAGAGTTTTGTATGAATTTTAAGATACCAAAGAGTGAAAAATAATGACACACAATTTGACACTAGAAATTATAGATTCTTGTTCTCTGCAAGTGCAAAACCATACAATTCGGTCGGATAGTACATCTAGTCTTGACCATTTAGTACAATCCTTCCTGGAAGCTCTAGAACCACTCAACAAAATTTTTGGTCTAATTTATAGAATTTGTTCGTGTTTCATATCACCGATCGAGACATTCTAACAACCTTTGGAACTAGCTAATTACTTCTTTCTTTCCCAATTTCACTTCTAATTGCATATATCAAAATGTTATTTTGATTGCTATGTTGTATATCTCTCTTGCCGATCTTTGGTATAAATTTGAATATATTTACAATCTTAGTTATTATAGTATTAATAAAAATAAACCTAATTAAAATTATTTAGGATTGATATATTTGGTGAACCTGATTTTTATTGAACCCTTCACCTAATTTGGGATCCTAGAAATTCCTTTACATTAGGCCTATTGTTTTCCCAAACTCTAGGGCTAACTTGGGGCATGTGCATGATTTTTTTAAGTACCTTTCTTGTTCTTTATATCACAATGGCTTATTGTAGGTCTTTGCAAAACCGCAAGGGTTATCCATACCACTTCTAGTTTTGCATAGTCTCTTGATCTTTCTCATCTAGTTCCTATTTTTTGTATTTTCACAAATGGCTCTACCACTTGGTTTACTAATAAGAGTTTTATCTATGAGGGCATCTCAAACTTGAAGGTTTATCCTAATGATGTTCCTTCATTCTCTCCTACTAAGTATGATATCATACTCAATTATGATCAAGAGGATAATCCCATTGTGTTTTAAGACAAACCACCTCATTTTACTAATACACCTAAGGCACTTTCTTCAACTCCATCTAGTACACCACCAAACTGTAGAGAATATATTGACACTTGTATTCCACACACTCGACACCACTAATACTACTTCTCCTAACCTTGAGGGTAGTGTATATGTTTAGGAAATTTATTGTGAACAACCACCTCCCCTCCACCCATAGATGCCCCTCCCAATTCCATAGAGACTATCTACTCTATTTATGATGAAATTATTTCTAGTGTACATGAGGATGGTATTCCTTATATTTATACATTGATTGGTGGTGTTCCTTATGTTTCGATAATGATCTAGAATTTGTTCATAGTGAATGCCCTAGTGATGGAACATGTGATGATGATTATTTCTATTGGAGTGACCTCTAAGAATGCAATTGGAATAATGATGCACTTGAATCTTGAACAAATCAATAATGATGAATGAGAAAGTTGTTTTGTGATAGAAATCGAAGAGTTGAAAACAATCCTAAATAGTTTGAATCGGAAAACAATGCTAAATTATTTCTTGTAAATATAAATATAATAGGTGTACTATATATGTGTAATAAAGTGTAGCATCTACCTAAAATCATGGAGAAAAATGTATCCATTAAAGATTAGTAGAGAATAATCCTAGAATAGAATGTAACTTCCAATTAGCTAATAAATACCTGAAAGTTAACTCCCAAAGACTAATGAACACCTAAGCAAGATAAATCTACATGTGTAGGAGTAATCTAAATAAATAAATAAATGGAATAATTAATATCCTACACTAACACCCCCTGAAACATATCTTAGGTGGGAACAATAAATGGCTCCCGAACATGATGCCTAATGAGGTACTCAAGTACAATGTAACTCTCATAAAGTGAAGAAATGGAGAAAAGCCAACTCTCATAAAGTGAAGAAAAGGAGAAACACACTCAAAGCTAACTATAACCATGTAAATCCAAGACAAGGCCCCCTCAAAAAAAGAGAGAGAGAGAGAGAGAGAGAGAGAGAGAGAGAGAGAGAGAGAGAGAGAGAGAGAGAGAGAGATAGCCACCATGTATCCTTCAAGAGAGAGGCCCATGTGAGAGAGAGAGAGAGAGAGAGAGAGAGAGAGAGAGAGAGAGAGAGAGAGAGAGAGAGAGAGAGAGAGAGAGAGAGAGAGAGAGAGAGAGAGAGAGAGAGAGAGAGAGAGAGAGAGAGAGAGAGAGAGAGAGAGAGAGAGAGAGAGAGAGAGAGAGAGAGAGAGAGAGAGAGAGAGGTTAAATGTATAATGTTGCATGGTAAATTTTGTAGTAGGTACCTCTTAAGCAAATAGTGTCTCATCCTTTTAGAGGAAATAAACCATGAGCAACCAAACTATTTAATTCCCACTCAAGTGGAATGCAGGTAGGAATTAGGATGTAGAAGTATGGAAAATGCTCAAATGTCTCCAAAAGAGTGCTTAAATTTTTTTAAAGTATGCTAAGGAAATATAGTCCTAACTATAGAAGATGACAATGCAGAAGGATGAAATGAATGATAGAAATTAGGAGGGTTTATAAGTATCCTCATTACATATAGAGATGAAGATGCAACTCTGTCGAGTAGTCATAGATAAGATAAATGTCCTTAATGGTGCTATCTAGATTTGAAGCGTCATACTCTATAAACAAGGAAGTAATTTCTGGTAGAAATGTGTCCCAGTGAGGTGAATCCAAAAGACGTGTGATCCTACTTCAAATAATCATTAGAGGATCTTGATGAAATGAGAAAAACTCCATAGTAGTAACATGAGGTGGAGGAGGTAAAGATACCTCATCCATGCGACACCCAAACACGAATCCACTTAAGGAGTGGAGCATAACTCATCCATAATATGAGTAGGTGGTGATGCATCATTCACAATCTCGATAAATGATTGTGTAGGTAAATCCTTAAGAATCATGTCCCCATAATCAATAAAATGGGTAGGAGAAGTATAAAATGTGCGAGGATAAATGGGTGCATCAAGAAAACCACTTGTAAGTGTGTCCTCTCTAGAAGGAGAAATACATGCAATAGGAGAAGTAGGAGAGGAGGATGCCAAAAGGTCCTCATATAAATCACCGGAAATATAATAACAACTAAATGGATGAGAAGGAAATGGAAATATAGGAATAATAAGAGGTGGAGTGACATTAGGCTTCCTAAACAACACTACAAGAACATCTCAAGGTTCCTTTGGTGATGGCATGTGAAATGTGAGATTACAAGTTATCTCGAGACATTAAGGAAAATATTAAAAATGTCCTCAACTTAAAATGACTCAAACTATGTAATATTTTCCTCCTTGGTGAAAATGGTGACATGTGTGGTGTCAATAGTGACTATACTAAAATGATTCATCATCAAATGTAGCCTCATTATCTCCTTCCATGTGTCATAGTTAGAGGTTTTGGGGGTTTAATAGACCATGAATCCATGTTGTAAGAATAATTTCAAGGAGGATGATAAATGTCCCCCACAAATATAAAATACCTCTATCTCAAGTCACCAAAAACTGAAAAAATAGAACAATGTGGATGTCGCGCATAAAATTGAGTATACATCTAGAATATGAAGATACAAGGTGATAAAAGGATCCACGAAAACTTGAAAACAACTTCAAGAAACCCCCTAGAATGTGGCACTTTATATTTTATTGTGATTTATAATTAAAAAAATGGGACCAATTGATTGAGAATGGAAAATATTCACTTTTGAATAAAACAATGAATTTCGAGATACCAATCAAAATATATTAAAGAAATTATTTCCCATCATTAATAGCCCATTTAAAATAAATTTGAACTAAAAATTAAAAAAATTGTTAGGAAATTAAATATTAATGTTTACATTATAGTTTGTTAGTTAATATTTAATATTGTTATATATTAAATATTAGGTTTGAATGTTTATTGTTATAATATATTGTTTCAACAATATATTATTTATAGAGTTTTGTTGTACCCGTAAAATTATAAACGGGTAAGTTGTTTGATACACTTCCTATTTTATAGGAAGAGGTTAGTCTATTGTAATGGCTATAAATTAGCCTAATTCATTGTGTAATTGATGTAGCAAGAATATAGAGAAATAATATAATTATTCATGCAAAAAAGGAAAAAAAAAAAACTATCGGTGGTATCGAGCGAGTTTCATGATCCTCGAAGGTAAACAAGGTTTCTGATGGATATTTAGGCTACTTTCAAGGGCGTCCATATCATCTATTGCCCCATCGTATGCATCTGGTGAGACTAGACTCTATGTGCAGATCACAGAATAAATCACGCCTACAACAATAGCATTTTGTACATGTGTTTCTCGCATTGAAACACACTCATTATTTGCATCTACATTTCTTCGAAGACTGATAAGTTTGGGGTAACTATTTTGAATGTGATTTGGAGTCGACTATATATATGTTCTATGTTCATATTCAAATATGATGTTGTCGTATCAATCTGACAACCGTGATCTTAAGAATTGCATTGGATAGTCCTCTTAACACTTGGCATTTTTGTATATTTGTGTGCGTTCGTTTGTTCTTCTACTACAGTCACGGATTTTCATTGGCCTACTCAGATCTGTAGCTATCCTCTTTAATATCGGCATTAGCGAATTGGCACCATTCTATCCAGCATTGCATCGAGATAAACTCTTGATCCAACATTCCATAACTGTAACTTCAGGCCATGCGTTGACATACACAAAGCTAGCGACCTGACATTGCATTCGGATCTCCTATCAACGATCTTTCCTAGTCACGGATTTTCAGTATTCAGGTTTTGTTCATGTTTTTTTAGATTATTGAGTCAATAGTTGATATTGTAAATTTTGTAATGTTAAAATGCATGTGTGTCTATAGTCTAAAATTTAAAAAGTAATTAAATATTATTTTTTATTATCACATTTCTTATTATATTATAGTCTTCTGTTAATAGTCTATTTGGGTTAAAAGTGTCAAATTGTTTATCATATAGAGTCATGAAAGCCAAGTTTTTCATTATAAAGTTCAAAAGTTTAATTATTTTTAATTATCAGTTTTATTATCATTGTGTCGTTAAATTGTGTCTATCATTGTTATTAAATTTGAGTCATTACCTCCTCTTAGAGTCTAATTTTGAGTTGTTATAAATGTCATTGTAAAAATTGTAAGTTGTCATCCAGTCTAAACTTAGAGTCATTTTAAAAGTGATGAGTCCCTATTACTAAGTCAAAAACATCAATGTATTGTCAAGTCCATGTCATTGTAAAAGTCAAAAAGTCATTCAAGTTATATTGTTAGGTTATATAGTCATTATGTCATCAATACAAATAGTCAAGTAGTCAATTTATTAATGTCATTGTATAGTCAAATTGTCAAAAATTGTAAAAAAATTGCCTCACGGACGCATTTTCGGTGGAATCCAACGTTCGATTGTGGTATATAAATTTGAGCTTCATGTTCATATTTCACTGAGCTAGCAGTGTCATACTGGAGGATGGAGGCACAGGAGGCCGGAGGTCATTCAAGGTGACCTCTCGTCAGTCACCAACAACGGGGCAAAGCGTAGAAGCTGTGGTGGCATATGTATGGTGTAAGTATATGATTTTCAATGTGGTTTCCATTTTCTCAGTGTGCTTCAGTTTGCAGTGTTCCTATTGCTTTGAGTGGTGTGATTTATTGTTAATACTGGAAAAGAATTGTATAAGAGAGCAGAAAACTACGGAGATCCTCTGACTACAGAGATCCTCTGACTGCCATACTTTGTTGGAAGATGATCGGTCAGTGAATACGTTCATTGGCAATGGTGATCATGTGCAACAAGATCAAGATAGCAAGATCCAGTTAGTATGATACAACACAATACATTTTTCCCTTTCTGATTTCTTATTTGGAATTTCACATTGTGGGGGGGAATACATACCAATGTTCCATTCCCATTCTGCACCCAAAACGACTTAGTCAAGGAAAGCTTCCAGTGGCAGTGGCAGTTTTCTATGCTTTGTTCGAGATCGAGTGGTAGCAATCAATGACAGAGACTACGATTAAGAACATTACGATTCTTATAGGAAGTAATGTGAAATTTTTCAGTATATCTTCTATTGTGCGGTTTTGTGATATGCAAGTTGTGTTTCCTACATAATTCCCTGATGTATAAGCATAATGATGAACAGAGTAGCACGAGTAAGTCAGTTCATGGATCTTGAAAGGGTTTGTGGGAGGATCCAAAAAACCACACGAGGTGGACAATTGATGAGGTTCCTGTCACGTCAAGGTTTGTGGTAAGCCTATTTAAAACCATGGAAGGAGTGAGCCTTTCTTTTGGATCAAGGTCATGAGTCACAGAGTTAGACATGCCACAGGGGTGAGCATACTGCAGAGGAGCGTGTGGATGTTTTTCTACCATGTTCGCACTAAGGGGGGAATGTTAGGAATATCTATTATTTAGTGCTCCACGGTTGATAATATATCAGTAATATTATAATGTAATTTGGTGGCATTATTGTTATTAAATTTGAGTCATTACCTCCTCTTAGAGTCTAATTTTGAGTTGTTATAAATGTCATTGTAAAAATTGTAAGTTGTCATCCAGTCTAAACTTAGAGTCATTTTAAAAGTGATGAGTCCCTATTACTAAGTCAAAAACATCAATGTATTGTCAAGTCCATGTCATTGTAAAATTCAAAAAGTCATTCAAGTTATATTGTTAGGTTATATAGTCATTATGTCGTCAATACAAATAGTCAAGTAGTCAATTTATTAATGTCATCAGTATAGTCAAATTGTCAAAAATTGTAAAAAAAATAAAAATGGGACCAATTGATTGAGAATGGAAAATATTCACTTTTGAATAAAACACTTTGAATTTCAAGATACCAATCAAAATATATTAAAGAAATCATTTCCCATCATTAATAGCCCATTTAAAATAATTTTGTACTAAAAATTAAAAAAACACTAGAAGCTGAAATCAAAGGTAGTCTTGTAACCAGGCATTGGAATCAGAAAAGAAATCAAAGAAAGATTTGTTTTTCTTGTGAAAGTGTTTTGGCCTCTACCAAACCGGACCTCACCCTTCATCTTTAATAAGTAAAAATACAAGGGATTTAAACAAGAAATATAAAACTTTCTTTTTAACTTTTTTACAATATTCTAATTAAGATGTTGTTTTTATTCAATAACAATAAAAATCTCCTTGTAGCATTGCAAAGTCAACCAAACCTTCTACTTGCTTGCATGTGCAACTCAAATGAAATAATTTCATTGAAAGAAAAATAAAATCAAGTTATTTTCTTCTCCCTTTTAATTAGAAAACAAAAGGAGGCCTGATTTTTATTGACTTAGAGAAGATTTAATAAAAGTTTGACTAAAACCTTAACTAGGAAGACATATACAACTATCAATAAAAAACCAAGTCTAAGACATTTTAGTTTTGGAAAACTTAACTTATTAACCTAGCCATACAACCACCATTGGAGAGAAAAAAATTGTTTTAATGAATCCTTTTTGTAAAATTATTTCACAATCTGTAAATTCTAATAGATACCCAAAATGTTTTTAGGTGTTGTGAACAAAAACTAGAAATCGTTTCTCTTTCTTTCATGCAAAAGGTGTGAATCTAATGCAAATAATATTGATTCTACAAAGAAATTCCTTGTAGCAACCTGAAGCTTGATCCTATGTAGTAATGTCTCGCTACAAGATAAAACAACATAAAACTACCAATATTCTCCTCCATGAAACAAAAAATTCCAAAAATAGATTGATTCAACGTTGATAGATTTTTAATTTGTAGATATTAAAAAAATCTTGATCTCATAATAAACTCAAAAACAAAAACTAGAAATTCGTTTAACCATAAACAACTCTCGATACCATATTGGAGAGACCTCTAGGAATGAATTAGAATAAACTGAATCTTAAACAAAGTAATAATGGTAAATGAGAAATTTGTTGTGTGAGAAAAATTGAAGAGTTGAAAACAACACAAAATAGTTTGAATAAAAAACAATGATACATTATTATTTATAAATCAGCAATACAATAGGTGTACTATATACAAGGAAGAAAATATAACTTCCACCTATATTTGTGGAGAATAATCTTATAATAGAATGTAATTGACATTAGCTAATAAAGGTGGTAGTTAACTCCTAACTTGACTAAAGAATACCTAAGCAAGATAAATCTACATGTGTAGGAGTAATATGAATAAAAAAAAACATAATAATGAATATCCTATACTAGCACTTTCCTTGCACATGTCCGAATGCACACAATTGTTTTTGTACTCTTCATCTTCAAAGCAAAGATAATGACATTGATTGTAACAATTATATTTCACTTGTACATGATTCTACTAGTGTTTCTAATATTCCAATTATCTCTTAAAGAAATGATATTGATTGCACCATTGATGTTTTTACTAATGTAATCTTGAATGCAAAAATGATACAAATGATTCCATTCCTATTGCACATACTATGATTGATAACTTATCCTATTGAAAGCAAAAACAATAATAATATTATTACTTCTCCACCATTTGTAGATGTTAATGTACATAATGATGACATTGTTTCTATTTCTCTTAGCAAAAAGGAACATCTTGATTCTCCTCTAGTTGATTTTGATACAAATAGTCTAGTTTCCTCTCCTAGTGTGAATGATTTACTTGTGGATAATGGTATTACTCCTTTAGAGCCTCAATGTGAGATTAATCCCATATAACTCCAAGTCCTATCTAATGACATATTAACCTATATTGCTTTTAAATTAAATAGTGTTTTTATGACCACTATCAATGGTAAGGTACAACCCTTGAATGAGCCTCTCGATGTATTTTTCATACCTCCTCAAAAGGTTATCTCTCTTATACAAGTTGTGGGTTATTTACAACATAAAGTACATACATTGAATCTAGAGAGTAAAACATACCATACTAGCATTGGTTCCAATACTATTAATGGAAATCATATTCGATGTGAAATATTTTGATCACAATTCCCTAGGAATTTTTCCATCCCTTCATTCCAGATGTTTGATGGTACCTTGGATCCTTGTCTACATCTTAAGAAATATATGGCACTTATGGATACATATCACAATCATAGATTGCTTCTCAAATATTTCCCTAAAAGTATCACAAGAAATTTATGTATTGGTTTACAAAACCTCCCTAGAAAATATCTTAGTACCTTTTTAACTTGAAGATGCTTTTCTCCCCAATTTAGTTGAAATAGAGGCCCTAGGGCTACATATGATTTCCAACCCTCTTTACATCAAAGTGAGACTGAAGAAGTATCTAACTTTATAGTAGGTTTCACAGAAACATGCACTTATTATTATATCAACCCATTGATCTAGAAATACAATACATCTTTTGTCAAGTTCTCATATGACCTCTTAAGAAATAGCTAATTTATGACATGTGTGATTCATTTACAAAGAGTTTTCTACGTTTCATTGATCTTGAGAAAAAACTTACACTTCCACATCAACTTAAGAATTCAAATGAGAAAACTTCCATTACTTCAATTATGCATGATCAGAATTAGTACCTAATGATACTTGAGTTAAGGTTACACCATGGTAACACTATCATCTTATTGGTGAAATAATTTGTCACAATTCAGATTATTTGGTTTTCACCAATGGTCACGAGGCTAAGCCCCTCCTTCTTTGGTATATGGAGGCTCTCATTATTAAATGTAAACTAACTAAAACTATGGGATGGTTATTATGCTAGGGATCACACAGGAATACTCCACTAAACCTATGTCAAAGTGATTGTATAATGTACAAGGGGGATTTTCTTGGGAGAGAGTAAAGTGGGGTAGGAGAAATAAGGACATAGGGCTAATGTTATGAGTAGACTTAAAAATTCACATACATTAGCCAGAGTAGGTCCAGATTCAATTATAAGAACACAAAATGTAAACAATTACAAAAACTAATAAACCATATACACATAGTTCTATAGATCTAATAATCAAGGACACAAAGTTCCTTTTTGGTTGTACAAGATTACAATGCTTGTGAATTTGGAGAGTAGTGAGGATAGAGGAACATAGGAAAGGAAATAGAAGAAATGTAGTTTTACTTCTTGCAATAGTAGTGATAAAAAGCCCAAAAATATCAACAATCAACAATTTCCAACCCTTTGGAATGGAGAAGCCATCATAATTTATAGATTTACAATATGACCTTTCATCTTCCCTTTGCATGAAATTTCAATTTATTATTATTTATCACCTTTCATCTCCTAAAATTGAGTTAATACATTCAATTTGGGAACAAATACAATATTCCATTATTACATTCCAAAATCCAAGTTTAAGACCCTTCATATTCCTCTCTTGGTGGAAATTTGGAAGTTATTGTGAAAATCAACAAAACAGTTGGTCCAGTGGGTTGAGGAGAACTAGAGGAACAAAGGGAACATTCCCTATGGGCTTCTAAAAGATGATTTGTCTTTTAACTTTGTTAAATTTTAAGTGACAAAATGACTAAGTAGTAGCCATGCGCAATGGTGAAAACCCCGTGCAAGAGGGTGCAAGTATGGTAGTAAAAAGATAGGTAAATATAAGAAGGAATACACATAAATACATGAAATTTTTTAAGGTCAATACATGTCAATGCGCTAAAGTGTGTGCGTAGAAACATGTAATGAAGATAGGTCGGTGCGTGAGGGTGCACACAAAGCGAGAAAGAGTTTGTGCGTAAGAGGCTCACACACATGCACACCGAGTTCCATAAATTGGTAAATTTAGGAGTAAAGGATAAAAATAGGAAAAATCAAAAATGGCATGAGATACAAGCAAGGTCAAGAAATAGGAAAAGAATATGTGAAGAAGGTAACGCACATGCGAGAAAGGCATCTATTTATATGATTAAAGCACAAACTAGGTCAAGTTATTTATATCTCTTGATCTAAAGTAAAGAAAATATGTAGAAGGCATGTAGCGTATAATTAGGACACCTATTATTAGGAATAACGCATGTATGTGGTGAAGGGAAAGTCCCTACCATGTATAAATAGGTGATGCACTTCTTATAAGAATGCTAGTGATAGATGATAAGTGAAGGATGTTAGGTGTGCTAGTATATGCATGATTCTCTATGCATGCATAAATGAAATCGAATTATGGATGTACTCAATAAGTATGCTATGTAATGAACTATTTTTATAATGGATATTTGTGTATGGACTCCAAACATTAGTAAATCTAAGTACGGTGTAATAGGAGTTCAAATAATTTTGTTGATTGTCTATGTTAAATAGATTCCTTGTTGTATGTGTTATCATTTCTTGTGTTATATTATGTTGTTATCTTCATTTAAGATATGATGACTATGTATGTATTAACCTACATATTGGTAAATACACAATGAAGGAACTCGTAAGGTTGCACACACTTCAAGTGAGCGCCTAGGCATTTGTCTAGGTGAAGTGTCAACCTACATGACCTTGTGAGGTGTTGGCTACTAGACCCCAATAGTTAAGCAAATTGGTTGGTGAATCAAAGAACTAATAGAATGGAGGAAAAACTCCCTCAATTCCTCATTCAGAAGACTTAATTGATCATGCACCTTTTCCCTCATTTGCATTGTTTCTAGGTATGTAGGAGCCGATGTAATGATGGAATTGTTTGTTTTTTCCATCAAATAACACTTTAACCAATTCTACCTTGTTAATTGGTGAATGTCGGTGTCGGGAACCAACAAAATGATGAAATTATTCCTTTGTTCTATCAAATGCCACCTTAAATAAATATGCCATGTTGATCGGTGAATGCGGTATGCGGGAACCTACAAAATAATGCAATTGTTACCATAGTTCCTTAGAATGCTGAAATTTCTTAATCTACCCCTTCCTTTGATTTTGGTAGTGTTTTTGGGCCCATGGGGACTGAGGAAAAAATAATTTTTTTCCCACAATTCTATCCTTAACCAATTTCATTGATTATATTGCCCACTATGACCATGGTAGGGATGTGGGGAATAGGTGGAACGAAGGAATAGTTCCACTTATTCCTCAAAAGGCCATTTTTTCCTAGATTTCCCCAAAACTTGTAAAAATTTATCACTCTTGGATTGTGTGGCTTGGCAAGAGGGTAACAAAGACCAAAACATTGATATTTTTTCCCATGATTTGAAAAATTTCTACAAACCATTGATCATTGAAATCTATTTTCATGAGGAGTCTTGATCAAAGCAACAACAAAATGACCCTATTTTTCCTATTTAGTCCCCAAGATCAATTATCTCCAAAAATTTCCCTAAAACTATCATGGACAAGATCATTTCTCTCCTACACAACTCTTGGATGGTTTAATTCTTCCTAGTCATCTTCGAAAGGGTTTTTACTAGTTGTAAAATGGCCAAAAATGGCCCTTCCTGGCCTCCGAGGATAGTCATTCTTCCTTGAATGTCAATGATATTTTCCATCGCCTTAGGAGTACATCCTTGCACATGAAATACACATGGAAATATTTTTATCATATTCCTCTAGGCTAGAATGAGGATGAAATTGAGGACATGTTGGCCCGAGGAAAGGTTTATAGTGACCGAGAGAGGGAATTTTCAAGTGTGGGCTTGGTTTTCATGGTCAATTTTTTCAATTTTTCATGTTAAAAATTTGAAATGACAACACATCTTGATCCTAAGCCAAAACTTATCAATAATGATAACCATAAGCCTAAGTGCAAACTATTTTTTTGACAAATCTATTGACATGACACATGACCGTGGGTTTTACCCCATATTTAGAGAAAGCATGCACTCAAAAACATTTAATTCAACATATATGCAATAATATGAGTTACATATTTAAAATAATTTTCCTATATTCACATTCTTAAATTTAGATAGGTTGTTCTAATAACCTATATTCTCTTTTAACCCCAAAATATCTCACACCCTTTATTCTCTCAACTATATTCCTACGTGGGTTGTTTTCACAACTAATTTATATTTTAATACACTTATAATAACGTACTCACGGATACATATTATGCTAACCTTAAAGCACCCATGTTAGGACTAATTCCTAACATTCCCACCCTTAGTGCTAACATGGGGAAGGAATATCATGTTCGGGAGCTATAATGTTGGATGGCCTTATCACCGAATTGTTGATGATGTTTGAGATCCACATGATTTGATCCCCCTTAATGTAAAATACCTTATATATTGATTCTAACTGATGTCCATCCATAATAATGAACTCGCTACAATATGTTTTCCCAAAACATCTCTTTTTCTAAAATAGCCTCTACTTCCTCCCTTTTTCGAATAAATTATGTCCCTTTTACAAATACAAGTTTATATCTCCCTTTAAAATTGTTATATCCAAAATTGTATCCCAACCCCTCAATATTTATAGTCAAACATAAAATAAATATCACATATTAATAAATATTGACTATGGACAAAACAAAAACAAAATCTTTAATCGAGGGTTAGGGATTGATCATATTCACCAAGTGCATTGATAAATCTAGGCATGAAGTTGAGATCTTGTGTCTAATGGTTCTATGAGGAGAGGGATAAAACATTAGATGCATCCATCAAGGTCTGATCTCATAGAGTTAGCAAGATTGAAGCTTGTCATCTTGGAGGTACATATCAATAAGATTTCGTAGCAAGTTTGAGCTCTCGATCCACGAGGTGCAACGATTTCCAAGCGTAAAATAAGCCAAACAATGTGCATGAGGTGCTCCATAGAATGGGGTATTGAACCAATCATAGTCTTTACCACCGTGAATAGGAAGAATGTGCCCATCTTGGGTATAAAGGATTTGATTTACATGGTATGTATTCTATGTCGCAGGAGTAGATATGAGCTAGAGATGAATTTGTTGCCTCAGTCGTATATGTCACGGTTGATCTCAGAGTTACATACCACAATGTTTCGAGAATAAAGATGAGAAATGATCTAAGTTAGTTCCATTTTCATCCTTGTTCTATGTTGATTTGAGCAACCGATGATATGCATAACCCAAAGATATTCAAGAATCGAGAAGATCCCAAAATAAAATGATTTTGAAAGATATCCTTCAAATAAACTCTTCACAATATCTACAAAGATTGAAATGATCTAGACTCATATTGATAGCATCGAAACATGGGCTCGCCTACCATAAAAGTAGCTTGCTAGAATCCAAAACAAATATGCCTCAACATGTTGTGTAAAACACATCTTGAGCCAGTGTTTTCATGCAATGCAACAATCTTCAACATAAAACTAGATATGTAATATTTGTACAGCCAAAAATAAAATCTCCAGATAATTACTTCTACATAACCACATACAAAAATATATATCTAATTTTTAAAAAATAATTTTCAGATTTTTATAATAACTATGAATAGGATGGGAAAAATATTGTGGAAGGATCGAACAAATTGGAAGACGGAATACAATGCATTGTGAATGATGGATGTCATCAGGTTCACTACGAGGTCTGTGGTATCCAATAGTATCGATGAAAATTATGCAAGAAGAGTGAGCGATCCATACTCTAGATTTCACGTGAGGTCCGTGGTATCCACTAGTCCTTTGTTTGCACTTTGCTTGAATTCACAAAAAAATGAATGGGCATGGAAGAAGGGAATGGGGTCATAGAGGTCTTTGGGATCTGCTAACCCATTTCTTTATCACTTGACAAACAAAGCATGAGTGGAGTGAAAAAACCAGAGAGGCCTAAAGGAAACTTGCTCTGATACCAGATGTGGGTTTTACCCCATATTTGGAGAAGAGCATAAAGATTAATTTAACATATATGCAATAATATGAGTTACATATTTAAAATAATTTTCCTATAATCACCTTTTTAATTTTAGATAGGTTGTTCTAACAACCTATATTCTCTCTTAACCCCCAAAATATCTCACACCCTTTATTCTCTCAACTATATTCCTACGTGGGTTGTTTTCAAAACTCACTTACATGTTTATACACTTATAATAACACACTCACAAATACATATTATGCTAACCTTAAAGCACCCATGTTAGGACTAATTAAATTATTGTTAGGACTTAGAATGAAGATGAAACTAAGGACATGTTGGCCCGAGGAAAGATTTACAATGATTGGGAGAGGGAATTTTCAAGTGTGGGCTTGGTTTTCATGGTCAAAATTTTCAATTTTGCATATTAAAAATTTGACATGACAACACATCTCGAGCCTAAGCCAAAACTTATCAAAAATGCTAACCATAGTCCTAAGTGCAAACTATGTTTTTGACAAATCTATTGATAGGACACATGACACCCTACATACACTAATAGATAAAGAGTTAATTTGGTTATCATCTAATGATCATCATCCCCCTCACCAGATTGAATGAGAAATTTAAGGCCTTTTTAAATTTCCATTATATTAATGGACACTAAGATAATGATTGTTATGCATTGGATCAAAACTTAAGTTACTTGAGGAAAAAGGCATTCAAGACACATCATTATGATAAATCCACTTTACCTCCTCTAAAACATCAGCTCACAACAAGTGTTACTCTCACTAATAGTTTCTTCCTCTAATACATAAAGTAATGGTTTTCACCACAAATTTATTCCTCTACTGACAACATCCATTTCCCACAAGAAAATGTCTCTCCATGAAACATAATTTTGAACCAAAATTTGCACACGTGATTCATAGAACTTATTTTACACCATTTGTGACATGCTTGGTTAATAACAAGCTTCATGTTTGATTTGCACCAAATGCATTTTTAGTATGTAGAGTGACTACATGCACCTAGTCCCACTTGATTTATCCATCACAATGGTTTAATTACCCATACATTACACTCAATATATATGTCTCTTCTGACCCCTACCCTTTCACTAAATACTTCACAACATATATAAGGTCATCCAGGTCCTTATTTCTTAAGAATATGTTTCCTTTCCCTATATGTTCATGAGATCTTATGTAAAGGTTACACACATACTATCCATTATGCTTTATCATCACTATGCACACATTGATGATCACACAATCCTAATTATCTACATGTATCCTCATAACATCTAAATTATATTTCTTACACCTCACACACATTTATTACCAATCTCAGCACTCCATATACACCTTCCATATTCTAACAATGTGCACATCCTAATACCAAACAATCATGCTAACATCCAACTAAGATCACATTTAACCATGATATCAACACCTATATCCATAAATCTCATCAAATATGATACAATTATTATAACAATTATGCAAAACATAATTTCTCAACAAGTCTAAAATCAATCTTAGTATACATATACAAAATAATTAATACAATATATCAAGGGAATCACCCTTTATGCATTCACTCATCATCATCACTTCTACTCTTAACATGCATTGTAGCTAAAGATCTTGAGGATCCTCTAGTAAGACCATGCTTTCTAGATCTTGACCTCACTTGACCATGTGTCAATCTATCACATAATGTGGATTTTTTTGTCAAAACTTATGCATACTTAGCTTGGTACCCCACTAGTCTTTTCAATAGATCCTACACTAACTTAGTCCCGGTTTGACATCTAGGTATTATGCACACTTTTCTCGGATCTCATCCCACTCACTCTATAAAACTATCCATGTGGTCACTACTGCAAATGGATCAAATAAATACACATGCTAACCCACTATATCATCCACATGATCCAACATGCCTTCTGTCACCACATCCTCTAACACATTATGGAGAAATATCCACACATATTCATCTATAATAGTGGTTTAATAATTATCACTTAATCATCAATACATCTATATTAGTACCTAAAAGGCCAAAAACATTATTTTTGTATATCACTAATAACAAAATAAACATCATATGATATTTATGTTGCATAATTTTCTCCACCAGGGGCATATCTTCCTCGTTCAACTCCTCCATCCAAAGGTGGAGGCATCCCTACACCGCCTACTCCAAGTGTAACATTACCTATTTGATTATATTGGAGCAGAGACATTTACACGATAAAATGTTCTTCGTTATTAATATGTTGTGGCAATTTTATTATATGAATAGTAGAAAATATATAGGCCAATTAAATCCTATAATTAAGGAATTTGGAACAACTATACAACAACCACTTCTCTATTCTACATGATATTTTTTAACAACCAAATTTCACTAAACACAACAATAATATGAGTTGTTATTGACAACTCATTTACATCTACATAATAATATTTAATATTTACCCATACAAACCAAATTTATAATAATGGAGCACTAATAAATTCCTAACATTCCCCCTTAGTGTGAACATGGGAATAAAGCACATCTGAAGAACTGGAAACATAATCATATGCCTCTGCATAATTTTAGGTCTGCATACTTTTGGCTTGGATCTTATTGTCTGCAATCTTGCTTCATGTGACCAATCCACTTCACCACAGTGAATCTCATACCGGATGATCACACTTCCATCAATTCACCTACATACGCATACTCAATAGTTCCCGCTTTCACTTCAAAGTGAATGCTCTTTCACCGACTGATCGATGTTAAAACTATGACAATCGAAAGAATCTCAGCGATCAAGGATCGCTCCAATTCAGCTACCCTCCTATATAATTGTTCTCGACATCCTTAATGCACATTATCCTCATTTCATTCATAACGAGGATGGAAACCACACACCATTTTATTATGCACATACCACTCAAAGAAAAAAAAAGTGAAATAGATGAAATAATATACAAAATTGTGTCACCATTGTTGTATACAACCCGTCATTGGTGACTTACAGGTTTTTGATCACCCTCCATCCTTTGTTGCCTTTATCCTCTAGTATCATGCTACTAGCTCAACTTGATTATACCACGAAGCTCATTTTTACATGCCTCAATAAGATATCATATTTGATTGAAAATGTGTTTGTAAGGTAATTTTTTTTTGGACTTAACAATAACATGAATTTTGACAATTTAATGATAAACTATGACGATGACGATAAATTGTCTTACTATTAATACAAAAATTTGACACTTAACCTAAACAATAGTGATTCTCAACTTTGACATACAATACACTAAGGACTAAACATTGTTTATATTGTAACTTGTGACATGACTCAATACTAATTGACTACATATAAGGATACTTAATAGAAATAACTTACTCTTATTTAGAATATTTATAAGATCGCTTAACAAAATATATTTGAATATTCTATAAAGTAACATAACCAACATGACACTAAATGACTAAGCTGACTAAATGACTAAATTTTAGACATGAGATGAGAAACAATAAAATGGCTTGAGATAAGAGAGAAATATATGGGGAGAAACGACATGCGATGGAAAAGGAGAAATAATGACAATGTTTGTTGCTTTAAGTTAATTTGGAGATGAAGCCATGTTGAATGCATATAGAAATACACAACATAGTGAACCGTGACAACGACCATGTAGTATGAATCAAAATCTGCATAGATGGTGTTTTAGAAGACCGAAGATCCAATCCAAATATGTAATGTGTGGATTCTTGATACTGCATGCATAGAAAAATCTTCAATGGTGCATGAGGATTCAATGATAGATCACTACAAACAGAACCTTTTTTTTAAATGTGGCAAAAATTCTACACTTAGACTGTGCTAGAAAATTATCACAATTTTCCGTGCTCAACATGCATACGAAATTATTTATATCAAGTTAAAAAAATATTTTGTGCTTAAATATTTCAGTTGTTATCATCATTTTTTCTTTGTTGTAGTGAAACACCAATGAAAAGGAAGAGATTGTGATTGTCTTCTATTTGTGAATGTGTATTAAACCGGACATGATGCTTCAAAAGAACATGGAAAGGAAGAATCTCTAGTCTTTGAATTGTCCTTAATATAGTAGAAAAATGAAAACAATAACAAAACTTCATTCACATGTGGCAAATAACAATAGAGTTGCCCCTCACAAACCATTATAATTCCATCACTCTAATACCAAATATTGGAGAAGCAATTTACACAAGTAAAATATTCTTCATTATTAATGCATTGTGTAATTATATAATATGAATAGTAAAAATATATAGGCCAATTAACTCCTATAATTAAGGAGTTTGGCACAACTATACAACAACCACTTCTCTATTCTACATGAGTTTGGTTTAACAACCAAATCTCACTAAACACAACAATAATATGAGTTGTTATTGACAACTCATTTACATTTACATAATAATATTTACTATTTACCCATACAACACAAATTTATAATAATGGAGCACTAATAAATACATAACAGATTACTCACCACAATAGGATATAATAACACCCATCTAGTCTATTCCCACCACTATGTGTATGCTATAATGTACCCTATATATTCATGATCCACTTAGCACAACCAATGGATCTACCTCATAATCTGGGGGGAAATAGCACGGTTGGGGATGACACTGGATGAGAGCCCTCTTTATAAGTAGTGTGGGTTAATCTATTCAATGGATATGGTGTTTGAGACACTGTTATCCAAAATGAGCCCCCTACTTATTTTGGCTAACTTGCCTTCATTCTTTCCTTCCTTGTGCTTCAACTTCAATTTTTACACATTTCAAGCACTCAAAGGATTCTAGAAATGGCTTCATCAGATAGGATTTTTCTTCCCCTTTCCAAAAAGGTAAAATTTTCCTCCTAACTCCAAATATTTTGAAAGTTATGGCTCGACGGAGTTTTTTGGGGAATTTTTCCCTTGACAAGCCCGCATCCAATGAGAAGATGCCACGTGGTGGTGGAGTGAAGTTAAAAAATTTGCCAAAGTGGGCAAAGGGCGTAATGGAAAAAATCATCCTGAGGATCGTGAAGGACGATGGAGAAAAGTTTAGAAGGCCCACAGACCAACCGGAGGATGCCACGTGTCTTGTCAGTGGCAAGAATCGGGCGCGAAGGAAATTTTGGTTTTTTCCAAAATTGCAAAAGGCACAAAGGAAAATGTTGAAGCGTTAACTCATGCGGGTGAACAAGGAAGTGACACATGGCAGCAGAGCGGGAGCGCGGGAAAATTTTGGGAAATTTTCCCAATGAAAAATCAAAGTGAAAAAGGTGAGGTTTGAGCCTGTGTTTCCATCAGCTAATGGGAAAGTGACATGTGGCAGAGGAAGTGGCGGGGCACGGGGAATTTTTGGGAAATTTTCCCAAATTCAAAAAATGGAAAATTTTCAAGTTTTGGCCCACCAACCCGAATTTTGCCCTAAAATTGCCATTTTTTCCTAAATCTTTAGAGGGGCATAACTTTCGATCTCGAGCTTAGATTTTCACGTTCTTTATATCATTGGAAATCTGTTGAAATCCTCTACATGATGGAATCTTAAATTTTTATTTTTGATGGATATTTGTGGGAGAAAATGGAAAAACGTATCTGGCATGCAAAAACATAGAAAATGACTCCAACCACCAAAATTAATGAAGTATGGGCCTCTGTTTTTGCTCTGTAAAGCAATGTACTTCAAGTATGGGATTTTTTATGGAAACCCATCATTTTTCAGGCCCATTAGATGAATCTTGTTGGTGGTTGAAGTCCCAAATCAATTTTCCCACATTTTCTCCTTTCTTCCATTCTGCTCGATGGTTAAAAGCCAATTTTGGCTCATTTGTAATGGTTGTTCATCATTCTTCTCTGCCTCTCCCTTCTTTTCTTCCCTAGGGTCAAAATGGAGTTTGAACCTCTTCCCTACTCTGTAATGGCATTTTTATCTCTTACTAGTGAAATGATGTTTATGCAAACTTATGGAGCAATAAAAACATGTTTTGTGATGCATTTGTCCATCCTTGCTCGTTTTTGCTTGTTTTCTTCTTGCCTCTCTTCATTGCAGGTATTTTTGCATGTTTTAATGTTCATTGCAAGTTTTAGAGTTGTGTTCATGGAGTTTTGGAACATTTTTTGTGTGAAATCCATCCTTGGTTTTGTGATGCACTTGTCCATCCTTCCCATTACTCACCTCTTCTTGTTCCATGGTAGTTTTGATAGATGTTCAACATTTTCCTTCTCTAGTGTATCACCATTTTAGTGTAGGCTCTATTTTTCCTCTTTTCTCTCTCTCTGTCTCCTTGGCATAGTTAGATTAGGATTAGATTAGCTTGCATGCACTTGGAATAGCTTGTGGCAGGTAGTTTAGGAAGAGGAACCAACCTTCTTTGGAGAGCTTTCCCCATTTACAAAGGTCCCACACTTTGGGAAAGCTCAATGTTGTGCATTCACACCAAATGACATTTCCTTAGAAAAGTTGATCCATAGGTCATTTTGGGGGTGCTGTGAATTTTCACTAACAGTTTTGGCATGCCCGGTGGGACCTTAGAGGTCTTCCACTTCATCTTTTGCAGGTTGGTGTGTTCCTGTGAAGATTTCAACCTTTGAGGCAATTGCAAACACATCCGCACTCCATCCGTAAACAACCCATCTCTGAAGTTGCAGACCTTTTTCATTTTTTCATTCATTTTCATCCATTCTTCCTTCCATCTCTTCCATCTTCTTTCATCCCATGAAGTTGTGCAATCATGACTTCATTTCCATCATGGAATTCACATTTACAACAACAGTGCCATCCAAATCCACCTCCAACATGCTTTACAACTCCTTCAAATCAACATTTTGAGTAGATTCAAGATCAACATGCATACCCATATGAGCAGCAGTGCCAAAATCAGTTTGGCTATGGTTCTTTCCAAGAGCAGGGTATGCATACAATGAAGACAATCAAATGCAAGATGCTGATTTGTTGGAGAAAATCCAAAAAATGGAGATTGGCATGGTGCAATCTAGGGCTCAAGCACAAATGAAAGCATTTGGAATTGGTTGTGGAGCACCTTGTCCATGGGTGGGACCTTTTCCAAGGCATTACAACCCTCAAGAGAAGCTTGACTTCATGATTGCAATGCTTCCATTACTTACAAAGTGGACTGAGGGAATAGAGGTGTATGAGAGGAGTATTTAGTAACCTTGTCAACGGGTAAGCACACCATCTCATACTCTTTCTTTTCCATCTTTCTCAATCTGTATCATTTCAGCAGTGTTAAGCTTCAAGTTTCCCATATGCTGCCCCAAATGTTGATCCCATTTCTCCATCTCCTAGTCTTCCACCTCATCTCAATTCTTCTATCCTTTTCCCTTCCAAATCCAAATCCCCTCCACAAGAGCAAAAAATAAATACCTTCCACTCCAAGGAAACAAGAAGTTTCATCTCTTCCACCACCACAAACAAATGAAAAAATGGTTGAGTCACAACCCACCCCCTCTTGCATTCCCAAATCCATGTTGGGAAGAAGAAATTGTAAAATCAATCAATCATGAAGGATAGCAAGAGGAAGAACCAAGAAAATAAGGAATGATTAAGATCTTAGTAAGTTTGGCTCTTAGATATGGGATTGAGAAAATTCCTTTGTTGGTGAAGCCTATAGAGGAGGTAAAGGTTGAAGAACAAGTGGTGGTTAGGACTGATTTTGTTGTAGAAGAAGAAGAAAAAAAGAAGAGGCAGATCAACAATCAATTTTCTCAATGTAGTGTCCATGTTGGCACTCTACTTGAAGAAGATGTTGATCCAATTCAAGTTGCACAATCATCCATGGAAGAGGAAATCTCTAAAAGAGATCTTGCAGCCCCAACTTGTCCTCTAGAGCAATAGATTGAAGAGTTTGACTTGAAAAAATTCATGCTAGAGGAAGAGTTCAATCAAGAGCAAGATTGCCTTCAAGCAATAGAGGAAGGAGAAGCTGCTCCAAATCCAAAAGAAGAGGAGCACATTCTAGTTGTGGGGAGAAAAGTGCAGATCCAAAAGCTTTGAGCACAAAGTAGGCTATAGAAGAACCTTCAGTTCTTCTTTCTACTTCATCTCTCTCGAGTTCTAGTGTTGAAGAAGAGTTTGATCTCTCAAACTCAATGTTGGAGGATGAAAGAAACCATGGTGATCAAGTTGCAGATCAAGAGAACACCATGGGAGAGGTTGAACATTTGCAGTAGGACAACAATGAGGTAGTTTATCTATCAGATTTGGAGGACTATTTTGATGAAGAGGAACCGGTTGAAATCACACCATTTTCTCCTTCATCATCCACATTCCAAACACTTGAGCCTATTGTCATGGAGGAGAAATTTCATTTGCAGCAGCCTGCATCTTATAGCAGCTCTTTGGAATCAAGATTGGAAGATTTAAATCTTCCATGTTCTTCATTAGAGGAAGGAAAACAACAGAAGAGTTCCATCATTTCTTCCACACCATCCATTCAAGAAGGTCTACAAGAAGACTCCATTTTTGGAGTTGAAAATCAGAGCTATGGGCATATCAAATGGATCATACCTTTCCCAATAAGGTATTTGGCTTCATTGGAGCCAAAGGAGAAGTCACAACTAGTCATGCTTGCTTCTAAGCATGAGGATGAGCTACAAAGTACCAAGGATCAACTACCATACCTCTTCAATCCAAATGCAGAGCAACTAAAAGAGGTATTCAATTTTCTTTCAGCTGACACCTTGCTAATTTGGGTAGAAGACCAGATTCTTGTTGATTTTCCACTCATCCAAGCAGCCATACTCAGCTCCAAATCATTTGCATGGCTGCCAATTTTGAAGAAAGGAAGCTATTTTACACAACCAGTTGCAGGGTTTGTTTAGCCCACCTTTGCTTCTAGTTAGAGTAGAGTAGGTAGGTTTGCTTTCAGCAGAAGAAGTGCTTGTGCACACTCTACATGTTCCATTTGGAGCATGTATGATTTTTAGTTTTGTACATAGTTTTTGTTTGGTGTTGTTTTGGTTGCTCTTGCACAATCCATTTCGGGGTTTTGGTGAGGATCAATTTCAGTTCAAAGTGGGTTTCCAAGTGGCTCAGAGGTCAAATTTTCATAGTTCATATCAAAATTGGTTATCAGGCTTGACTCCATGCCCAATGGATGCTTCAAAGGCCACTGATCATTCATCTAGCAGGCAGATGACCCTTGAGAGTCACCAAATTGTTATCCAAAATGAGCCCCCTACTTATTTTGGCTAACTTGCCTTCATTCTTTCCTTCCTTGTGCTTCAACTTCAATTTTTACACATTTCAAGCACTCAAAGATTTAGAAATGGCTTCATTAGATAGATTTTTCTTCCCTTTCCAGAAAGGTAAAATTTTCCTCCTAACTCCAAATATTTTGAAAGTTATGGCTCGGCGGAGTTTTTGGGGAAATTTTCCTTGATAGCCCGCATCCAATGAGAAGATGCCATGTGGTGGTGGAGGTTAGGCTAGAAGAGTGAAGTTAAAAAATTCACCAAAGTGGGCAAAGGGCGCAAAGGAAAAAATCAGCCCACAGTGCCCGGAATCAGAGCGGGAGGAGGATGGAGAAAAGTTTAGAAGGCCCATGACCAACCGGAGGACATCATGTCTCCTGTGGTGGTAAGGAATTAGGGGCGCGGAGGAAATTTTGGTTTTTTTCCAAAATTGCAAAAGGTGCAAAGGAAAATGTTGAAGGAAAACCCATGGGTGAACCAAGAAGTGACACGTGGCAGTGGTGGTGGAGAGCGGTGGAGTGGGAAATTTTGGGAAATTTTCCCAATGAAAAATCAAAGTGAAAAAGGCGAGGTTTGAGCCCGTGTTTCCATCAACTAATGGGAAAGTGACATGTGGCAGTGGAGTGGTGGGCATGTGGGAATTTTTGGAAATTTTCCCAAATTCAAAAAATGGAAAATTTTCAAGTTTCGCCCGCTAACCCGAATTTTGCCCTAAAATTGCCATTTTTTCCCTAAATCTTCAAAGGGGCATAACTTTCGATCCCGAGCTCAGATTTTCACGTTCTTTATATCATTGAAAAGATGTTGAAATCCTCTACATGATGGAATATTAAATTTTTATTTTTGATGGATATTTGTGGGAGAAAAAATGGAAAAATGTATCTGGCATGCAAAAACACAGAAAATGACTCCAACCACCAAAATTAATGAAGTATGGGCCTTTGTTTTCTCTCTGAAAGAAATGTACTTCAAGTATGGGATTTTTATGGAAACCCATCATTTTTCAAGCCCATTAGATGAATCTTGTTGGTGGTTGAAGTCCCAAATCAATTTTCCCGTGTTTTCTCCTTTCTTCCATTCTTGCTCGATGGTTAAAAGCCAATTTTGGCTCATTTGTAACGGTTTTTCATCATTCTTCTTTGCCTCTCCCTTCTTTTCTTCCCCAGGGTTGAAAATGGAGTTTGAACCTCTCCTCTGCTTTGTAATGGCATTTTTTTCCTCTTACCCGTGAAATGATGTTTTGTGCAAACTTTTGGAGCAATAAAAACATGTTTTGTGATGCATTTGTCCATCCTTGCTCATTTTTGCTTGTTTTCTTCTTGCCTCTCTTCATTGTAGGTATTTGTGCATGTTTGAATGTTCATTGTAGGTTTTGGAGCTATGTTCATGGAGTTTTGGAACATTTTTGTGTGAAATCCATCCTTGGTTTTGTGATGCACTTGTCCATCCTTCCCATTGCTCACCTCTTCTTGTTCCATGGCAGTTTTGATAGATGTTCAACATTTTCCTTCTCTGGTGTATCACCATTTTAGTAGTAGGCTTTTGATTTTTTTTCCTCTATTTTCGCTCTTCTCTCTCTATCTCATTGGCATAGTTAGATTAGGATTAGATTAGCTTTCCTGCACTAGAATAGCTTGTGGCAGGTAGTTTAGGAAGAGGAACCAACCTTCTCTGAGAGCTTTCCCCATTTGCAAAGGTCCCACACTTTGGGAAAGCTCAATGTTGTGTATTCACACCAAATGACATTTCCTTAGAAAATCAGATCCATAGGTCATTTTGGGGTGCTGTGAATTTGCACTAATAGTTTTGGCATGCCTCAGTGGGACCTTAGAGGTCTTCCACTTCATCTTTTATAGGTTGGTGTGTTCCTGTGAAGATTTCAGCCTTTGGAGGCAATTACAAACACATCTGGTGACTCCATCTAGTAAACAACCCATCTCTAAAGTTGCAGACCTTCCTTTTCATTCATTTTCATTCATTTTTCATCCATTCTTCCTTCCATCTCTTCCATCTTCTTTCATCCCATGAAGTTGTGCAATCATGACTTCATTTCCATCATGGAATTCACATTTACAATAGCAGTGCCATCCAAATCCACCTCCAACATGCTTTACAACTCCTTCAAATCAGCATTTTGAGCAGATTCAAGATCAACATGCATACCCATATGAGCAGCAGTAGTGCCAAAATCAGTTTGGCTATGGTTCTTTCCAAGAGCAGGGGTATGCATACAATGAAGACAATCAAATGCAAGATGCTGATTTGTTGGAGAAAATCCAAAAAATGGAGATTGGCATGGTGCAATCCAGGGCTCAAGCACAAATGAAAGCATTTGGAATCGGTTGTGGAGCACCTTGTCCATGGGTGGGACCTTTTCCAAGGCATTACAGCCCTCAAGAGAAGCTTGACTTCATGATTGCAATGCTACCATTACTTACAAAGTGGACTGAGGGAATAGAGGTGTATGAGAGGAGTATTCAACAACCTTGTCAACGGGTAAGCACACCATCTCATACTCTTTCTTTTCCTCTTTCTCAATCTATATCATTTCAGCAGTGTCAAGCTTCAAGTTTCCCATATGTTGCCCCAAATGTTGATCCCATTTCTCCATCTCCTAGTCTTCCACCTCATCTCAATTCTTCTATCCTTTTCCTTCCAAATCCAAATCCCCTCCACAAGAGCAAAAAGAAATACCTTCCACTCCAAGGAAACAAGAAGTTTCATCTCTTCCACCACCACAAACAAATGAAAAAATGGTTGAGTCACAACCCACCCCTCCTCTTGCATTCCCAAATCCATGTTGGGAAGAAGAAATTGCAAAAATCAATCATGAAGGACAACAAGAGGAAGAACCAAGCAAAGAAGGAATGATTAAGATCTTAGTAAGTTTGGCTCTTAGATATGGGATTGAGAAAATTCCTTTGTGATGGTGAAGCCTACAGAGGAGGTAAAGGTTGAAGAACAAGTGGTGGTTAGGATTGATTTTGTTGCAGCAGAAGAAGAGCAAAAAGAAGAGGCAGATCAGCAATCAATTTTCTCATAATGTAGTGTCCATGTTGGCACTCTACTTGAAGAAGATGTTGATCCAATTCAAGTTGCACAATCAGCCATGGAAGAGGAAATCTCTAAAAGAGATCTTGCAGCCCCAACTTGTCCTCTAGAGCAGCAGATTGAAGAGTTTGACTTGACAAACTTCATGCTAGAGGAAGAGTTCAATCAAGAGCAAGATTGCCTTCAAGTAACAGAGGAAGGAGAAGCTGCTCCAAATCCAAAAGAAGAGGAGCACATTCCAGCTATGGGGGAGAAAAGTGCAGATCCAAAAGCTTTGAGCACAAAGTAGGCTATAGAAGAACCTTCAGTTCTTCTTTCTACTTCATCTCTCTCGAGTTCTAGTGTTGAAGAAGAGTTTGATCTCTCAAACTCAATGTTGGAGGATGAAAGAAACCATGGTGATCAAGTTGCAGATCAAGAGAACACCATGGGAGAGGTTGAACATTTGCAGCAGGACAACAATGAGGTAGTTTATCTATCTGATTTGGAGGACTATTTTGATGAAGAGGAACCGGTTGAAATCACACCATTTTCTCCTTCATCATCCACATTCCAAACACTTGAGACTATTGTCATGGAGGATAAATTTCATTTGTAGCAGCCTACATCTTATAAAGCAGCTCTTTGGAATCAAGATTGGAAGATTTAAATCTTCCATGTTCTTCATTAGAGGAAGGAAAATAGCAGAAGAGTTCCATCATTTCTTCCACACCATCCATTCAAGAAGGTCTACAAGAAGACTCCATTTTTGGAGTTTAAAATCAGAGCTATGGGCATATCAAATGGATCGAACCTGCCCAATAAGGTATTTGGCTTCATTGGAGCCAAAGGAGAAGTCACAACTAGTCATGCTTGCTTCTAAGCATGAGGATGAGCTAAAAGTACCAAGGATCAACTGACATACCTCTTCAATCCAAATGCAGAGCAACTAAAAGAGGTATTCAATTTTCTTTCAGATGATACCTTGCTAATTTGGGTAGAAGACCAGCTTCTTGTTGATTTTCCACTCATCCAAGCAGCCATACTCAGCTCCAAATCATTTGCATGGTTGCCAATTTTGAAGAAAGGAAGCTATTTTGCACAACCAGTTGCAGGTTTGTTTAGCCCACCTTTGCTTCTAGTTAGAGTAGAGTAGGTAGGTTTGCTTTCAATAGAAGAAGTGCTTGTGCACACTCTACATGTTCCATTTAGAGCATGTATGATTTTCAGTTTTGTACATAGTTGTTTGGAGTTATTTTTTTGCTCTTGCACAGTCCATTTCAGTGGGTTTTGGTGAGGATCAGTTTTAGTTCAGTGGGTTTCCAAGTAGCTCAGAGGTCATATTTTCATAGTTCATATCAGAATTGGTTATCAGGCTTGACTCCATGCCCAATGGATGCTTCAAAGGCCATTGATCATTCATCTAGTAGGCAGATGACCCCTGAGAGTTGCCAAATTGTTATCCAAAATGAGCCCCCTACTTATTTTGGCTAAATTTCCTTCATTCTTTCCTTCCTTGTGATTCAACTTCAATTTTTACACATTTCAAGCACTTAAAGGATTCTAGAAATGGCTTCATCAGATAGGATTTTTCTTCCCCTTTCTAGAAAGGTAAAATTTTCCTCCTAACTCCAAATATTTTGAAAGTTATGGCTCAACGGAGTTTTTTGGGGAAATTTTCCCTTGACAGGCCCGCATCCAATGAGAAGATGCCATGTGGTGGTGGAGGTCAGTATTCATTCAGTGCAAGTAAATTTTAAAAATTCACCAAAGTGGGCAAAGGGTGCAAAGGAAAAAAAGCTAACCCGCGTAGGCATCTTGGAGGAGGATGGAGAAAAGTTTAGAAGGCTCACGAACCAACCGGAGGACACCACGTGTCGTGTCGTAGCGGGAATCGGGGCGGAGGAAATTTTGGTTTTTGCCAAAATTGCAAAAGGCACAATGGCAAATGTTGAAGCACAAACCTATGGGTGAACCAGAAGTGACACGTGGCAATGGAGCTTCAGCACGGGGAAATTTTGGGAAATTTTCCCAATGAAAAATCAAAGTGAAAAAGGCGAGGTTTGAGCCTCGTGTTTCCATCGCTAATAGGAAATTGACATGTTGCAGCGGAGTGGTGGGGCGCAGGGAATTTTTTGGAAATTTTCCAAAATTCAAAAAATGGAAAATTTTCAAGTTTCGGCCCACCAACCCTAATTTTGCCCTAAAAATGCCATTTTTCCCTAAATCTTTAGAGGGCATTAACTTTCGATCCTGAGCTCGACTTTCATGTTCTTTATATCATTGGAAAGCTATTGAAATCTTCTACACAACGGAATCTTAAATTTTTATTTTTAATGGAGATTTTTGAGAGAAAAATGGAAAAACATATCTAGCGTGCAAAAACACGTAAAATGATTCCAACCACCAAAATTAATGAAGTATGGGTCTGTTTTGCTATGTAAAGCAATGTACTTAAAAGTATGGGATTTTTATGGAAAGCCATCATTTTTCAGGCCCATTCCTTAATCTGTATCATTTCGGTAGTGTCAAGCTTCAAGTTTCCCATATGCTTTTATTTCCAAATGTTGATCCCATTTCTCCATCTCCTAGTCTTCCACCTCATCTCAATTTTCTTGTCCTTTTCCCTTCCAAATCCCTCCACAAGAGCAAAAAGAAATACCTTCCACTCCAAGGAAACAAGAAGTTTCATCTCTTCCACCACCACAAACAAATGAAAAAATGGTTGAGTCATAACCCACCCCTCCTCTTGCATTACCAAATCCATGTTGGGAAGAAGAAATTGCAAAAATCAATCTCAAGGACAACAAGAGGAAGAACCAAGCAAAAAGAAATGATTAAGATCTTAGTAATTTTGGATCTTAAATATGGGAATTAGAAAATTCCTTTTTGGTGAAGCCTACGGAGGAGGTAAAGGTTGAAGAACAAGTGGTGGTTAGGACTGATTTTGTTGCGGTAGAAGAGAGAAAAATTGTTAGAAGAGGCAGATCAACAATCAATTTTCTCGAAATGTAGTGTCCATGTTGGCACTCTACTTGAATAAGATTTTGATCCAATTCAAGTTGCACAATCAGCCATGGAAGAGGAAAGCTCTAAAATAGATCTTGCAGCCCTAACTTGTCCTCTAGAGCAGCAGATTGAAGAGTTTGACTTGAGAAACTTCATGCTAGAGGAAGAGTTCAATCAAGAGCAATATTTCCTTCAAGCAACATAGGAAGGAGAAGCTGCTCAAAATCCAAAAGAAGAGGAGCACATTCCAGCTATGGGGGAGAAAAGTGTAGATCCAAAAGCTTTGAGCACAAAGCAGGCTATAAGAACCTTCGGCTTTTTCTACTTCATCTCTCTTGAGTTTTAGTGTTGAAGAAGAGTTTGATCTCTCAAAATCAATGTTGGAGGATGAAAGAAACCATGGTGATCAAGTTGCAGATCAAGAGAACACCATGGGAGAGGTTGAACATTTGCGCATGACAACAATGAGGTAGTTTATCTCATTCAAATTTAGAGGAATTTTTTGATGAAGAGGAAACCATTGAAATCACATCATTTTCTCCTTCATCATCCACATTCCAAAAAATTGAGCCTGTTGTCATGGAGGAGAAATTTCATTTGTAGTAGCCTACATCTTATGGTAGCTATTTAGAATCAATATTGGAAGATTTAAATCTTCCATGTTCTTCATTAGAGGAAGGAAAACAAGTGTTAAGAGTTCCATCATTTTTCCACACCATCCATTCAAGAATATCTACAAGAAAACTCCATTTTTGGTTGAAAATCAGAGCTATGGGCATATCAAATGGATCGACCTTGCCCAATAAGGTATTTGACTTCGTTGAATCCAAAGGAGAAGTCATAACCAGTCATGCTTGATTCTAAGCATGATGATGAGCTACAAAGTACCAAGTATCAGTTGCCTTACCTCTTCAATCTAAATGCAGAGTAACTAAAAGAGGTATTCAATTTGATTTCAGATGATACCTTGCTAATTTGGGTGGAAGACCAGATTCTTATTGATTTTCCACTCATCCAAGCAGCCATACTCAGCTCCAAATTATTTGCATGGCTGCCAATTTTGAAGAAAGGAAGCTATTTTGCACAACCAGTTACAGGGTTTGTTTAGCCCACCCTTGCTTCCAGTTAGAGTAGAGTAGGTGGGTTTTCTTTTAGCAGAATAAGTGCTTGTGCACACTCTACATGTTCCATTTGGAGCATGTATGATTTTTAGTTTTGTACATAGTTGTTTGGTGTTTTTTTGGTTGCTCTTGCACAGTCCATTTTAGTGGGTTTTGGTGAGGATCAATTTCAGTTCAATGGGTTTCCAAGTGGCTTAGAGGTCATATTTTCATAGTTCATATCAAAAATGTTATCATGCTTGAATCCATGCCTAATGGATGCTTTAAAGGCCAATGATCATTCATCTAGCAGATAGATGACCCCGAGAGTTGCACAAAATTGTTATCCAAAATGAGCCCCCTGCTTATTTTGGCTAACTTGCCTTTATTCTTTTCTTCCTTGTGATTCAACTTCAATTTTTACACATTTCAATCAATCAAAGGAATCTGGAAATGGCTTCATCGATAGGATTTTTCTTCCCCTTTCCAGAAAGGTAACATTTTCCTCCTAACTCCAAATATTTTGAAAGTTATGGCTCGGTGGAGTTTTTTGTGGAAATTTTCCCTTGACATGCCCGCATCCAATGAGAAGATGCCATGTGGTGGTGGAGGTTAGGCTAGTAGAGTGAAGTTAAAAAATTCACCAAAGTGGGCAAAGGGTGCAAAGGAAAAAACCATCCCTCAAGCCCGCGAAGGAGGATGGAGAAAAAGTTTAGAAGGCCCACAAGACCAACGAGGACGCCACATGTCCTGTCAGCGGTGGGAATTAGGGGCGCGGAGGAAATTTTGGTTTTTTGCCAAAATTGCAAAAGGTGTAAAGGAAAATGTTGAAGCACAAACCCACGGGTGAACCAGGAAGTGACATGTGGCAGCAGAGCGGCAGAGTGCGGTGAAATTTTGGGAAATTTTCCCAATGAAAAATCAAAGAAAAGGTGAGGTTTGAGCCCGTGTTTCCATCAACTAATGGGAAAGTGACATGTGGCAGCAGAGCGGTGGGGTGTGGGGAATTTTTTAAAATTTTCCCAAATTCAAAAAATGGAAAATTTTCAAGTTTCAGCCCGCCAACCCAAATTTTGCCCTAAAATTGCCATTTTTGCCCTAAATCTTCAGAGGGGCATAACTTTCGATCCCAAGCTCATATTTTCATGTTATTTATATCATTGGAAAGCTAGTGAAATGCTCTACATGATGGAATCTTAATTTTTATTTTTAATGGAGATTTGTGGGAGAAAAATGGAAAAATGTATCTAGCATGCAAAAACACAGAAAATGACTCCAACCACCAAAATTAATGAAGTATGGGCCTCTGTTTTTCTCTGTAAAGCAATGTACTTCAAAGTATGGGATTTTTCATGGAAACCCATCATTTTGTAGGCCAATTAGATTAATATTTTTGGTGGTTGAAGTCCCAAATCAATTTTCCCACGTTTTCTCCTTTCTTCCATTCTACTCGATGGTTAAAAGCCAATTTTGGCTCATTTGTAATGGTTGTTCATCATTCTTCTTATTCTCTCTCCTTATTTTCTTCCCCTGTGGTCAAAAATGGAGTTTAAACCTCTTCCCCGCTCTTCAGTAATGGTTTTTTTTTCCTCTTACCCGTGAAATGATGTTCTGCAAACTTCTGAGCAATAAAAACATGTTTTGTGATGCATTTGTCCATCCTTTCTCATTTTTGCTTGTTTTCTTCTTGCCTCTCTTCATTACATGTTTTAGTTTATTGTGTTTTGGAGTTTTGGAAAACATTTGTGTGAAATCCGTCCTTGGTTTTGTGATGCACTTGTCCATCCTTCCCATTGCTCACCTCTTCTTGTTCCATGGCAGTTTTGATAGATGTTCAACATTTTCCTTCTCTAGTGTATCACCGTTTTAGTGTAGGCTCTGTTTTTCCCTCTTTTCTCTCTCTCTATCTCCTTGGCATAGTTAGATTAGGATTAGATTAGCTTTCCTACACTAGAATAGCTTATGGCAAGTAGTTTAGGAAGAGGAACCAACCTTCTCTGGAGAGCTTTCCCCATTTGCAAAGGTCCCACACTTTGGGAAAGCTCAATGTTGTGCATTCACACCAAATGACATTGCCTTAGAAAATCCAATCCATAGGTCATTTTGGGGGTGCTGTGAATTTGCACTAACAGACACCTCTTAAATGACTCTAAACTATCGAGGCACACTCTCATACTTGAAATAATTCCACTTGGTGGGAAATCAATTTTGTAACCACATGGTATGTTGCATCTCTATGGTATCCTCAAGCCACCCTTGAAAATCCCTTTATGGTCTCCAAATTATATTCCATGGTCACAAATTTTCCAACATAGATATATAAGTCATAGTATCAAACCATCGTCACCCCAATATAATCCATATTTTTGCAACAATCTCTAGATGTTCCTAGTCTAGATGAAGCCCACCAATTAGTTACACAACTTTAATGTGCTTATAGGCCCATACATGCGATGATGTCATTGACATGTTTTCAAATATGAACCTATAAAGATCCCTATATATATGTACTAATACACTTTGACCCCATGCATATCATATCCCATGCTCCTCTATATCTTGAAATTTTTTCCTTGTCCTATATGATATAAAAACCCCACCACCATCTACTACCAAAATGATGCAAATAATACTTAAGTATACTTCCACAACCGTAGAAAACTAGTAGTCACAAAAATATCAATCTAATTGTGATATATCCAATACCCCCACATCTCAACAAAAATATTTTTTCATGTCTCGTATTGTAATATATTTCTAAGGGAAACACATATACTCTCTTACCTATAATCAAAGTAGCCATAAATTGCTGTAAATATCCTCTAGTGCAACAATCATCCCTTGTGTCAAGAGTCTAAATGTGTAAGTATCTACACTCCACCAATCACATATTGTTATGATCAAATGCATATTTGGGGAAATTCCCCTAACATATCCACATATTGTAACCTATCCCTAACTTAAAGAGGTCTTAGCCGATTAACTAGGCTCGACAAAAATAAGTATGTCATGTTGGCATCCCCAGAGCTCTTGTGAATGGATATCTTTCTAAAAAACATATATAACATTAACCAAACATGTATTAATACATATATTCATATAAAATATCAGCATACATCAATCAATCTATTCATATTATCAAAACAACATCTTGTTGGTGAAATAATTTTTCGTGAGGAAAAATTGTGATATTTCACCAACGTTTGAATGGGGCAGCTCCATTTATTGAAAGAAAAGAAATGAAAACAATATAAACTAATTTCTGGGGTGGCCCAAAGACCGGGAATCGCACGAAATACTTCCCTAAACTTGTGGCAATTGCTTGTATGGAATACAAGGGAGGAAAATTGCTTAGTGAGAGAGATAGGAGAGGGAAATAAGAGGGGGATTTTAATCAAAAATAGCATAACAAATTTCATTACATTAAAATTAGAACATTTCACTTGCATCAATGAGAATAAACCATTCACAAAGAAAGAGGAACAATCAACAAGAAACACAAATTTTATTGCATCATGTTACATAATTTACAATGCTCATGGAGTACAAGTTGAGATGGAGATAGAATAATAATAGACAAGAAATAGAGGAAATGAAGGCACTTGTTTCTAGAAAGACAATGAGAGATAGTAAACAAGAATAACCATCCCTTTTCAAATGGGGTCACCATTCCTATATGTAGCATTATGAATTCCCTTTCATCTCCTTACGTAACTTTATGCTTTCCTCTATGACCTTTAGACTTTTGAATTCCTAACTTTTAACTTGTCACATTCCCTCATGAATTTTCATGTTCCCTCGTCACTCTTATCCTTTCATATTCCAAGTATTGCAAAATAGGGAAAAAGTGCATCTTCAACGAGGGCTTGGAATATAGGGAGAGGGAAGTTGACTATAGATGCCCGACTGCATTTTCATGGATGCACGACTACATTTTCAAGTTTTGGTGGCACAACTACATTTTTCAAATGTCGGGTTACATGCCTAGATGCCCAGTTGTGACCTCGGGATGTATAGAGTCATGCAGATTCCTAGTTGCATCTTGCATATGCATGAAATCATGCAGACACCTAGTTAAATGATGCAAACACCAGTTGTATAATACAACCGCTTGGTTGTATTTTCCCGCACGCTTAACCAAACAAGTTTTCTTCACCCCGAGGCCAAAATTTGACAAAAATTGGTCATCCAATATATGAATCTTTAGGTAAAAGGTACAATTAATTCAACTATTCTATTTAGAAGTTTTGAAAATGAATTAGTCATCAAATGTTATCCATATATTAAATTTTTCCTCAAGTTGTGTGCTTAGGTTGGACTGAGTGGAAAGAATAGTTTTTGATGAAATAAAGCTAAAAATAATATGGGTAATAGAGAGAATTAAAAATAACCTCATTTGATATTTTATTGGGCTCTCAAATCTTCTTGGAAATTCTGGAACCTTTCAATCAAGTTTTACCCTGTAAGAGGACTCTTGAGCTATACTACCAAACAATTTTCTACATTTTAATATTCCTAGAATATTTCCTTAAGCATTTCATAGTGAAATAGGATTTGTTATCTTTCTATTTCATGTGGTATGATCTTGTAAGTCTTCATGAGGCTCTTGAAACTCTTCAAACAATGTGAATAGATTTTTCAGAATGTGCATTTCCAAATACCTTGATCACAAAGACCCAGTTTTACACTTGTTCCTAAATCTTATTTTTCTTCTAGAAATTTCCTAAACTTCCTTAGATGATTACAAGTTGTGCCATACACTTCCCTTATTCTTCAATTTTTCCCTATACATTCCTGGATGCTTCCCAGTGTAAAGTCTTAAAATAGTTCTTTTTGGTCCTCTGGGAACAGTTCCTTCAAAGTGGATCAAAATGAATCCATGTATTGCTTCCTACCAGATTACCTGCACATGAAAAACACTATAAAAATCTACTTAACACATCCCCCTTCACCATGATGGGGTTTACATGTTCATTAATTGGCTGGAGAATAGGTTTCCATTACCCGATTCTGTGATTTTCAAGTGTTGTATTAGTTATCATGGAAAAAAATTCAATTTTTCATTCTATATATTTACCACGAAAATAGTTGGCTCTAGCTTGGGGACTTGTTTCAAATTGAACAAAATGAAGATGGAGCAAGTAGGAATCCGATAATCTAAAGACACTAAGAGGAACAATGCCTTATCCATTAGGCTATAGGAGTCATTGCAAAACAAGGATGGATACAAAAACCTCCCATTTTGAGGAAATTCCAAATGAGTTCCATCCAAATAAGATAGTTGGAAATTATTCTCTCCACATGTTTCCCGTATTTGAAATGGGCCAAGCCATAGTGAATCAAACTTTCCATGGATTCATTTTGGTTCTCCTCTTATCCCACAAGTAGGACAAGATCGCTGATAAGAAATTCTCTCTTCTTTTCCTTCTTATCAAAAATTTATTTACTTTCAACTAATGGTCCTTTATCCGATCAACCACCTCGATCTATCCTTACATAGCTTCTCCAAGTACAAAATCCTTTTGTCAAGTGAGTCTTGGAACTCACCATCTTCTACTGTTTTGATCAATTGCAATGTTGGTAACTCTACAGTGAATATAACTTCTACATTTATCCCATATAGGATTTAGAATGGAGACATACCAATAACCTTTTTCAAAGTTATCTGATAATCCCATAGTGCATCATATAACTTCTTGTGCTAATTTCTCTAATTCAGATATATGAGATTTCACATAATTGTCACTAGATTCTTTTTTACTAGATTTTATTTGATCATTCCACTTTGAGGGTAATAGTCAGATGCATGTTCTAAGGATATTCCATATCCATAGCATAACTTAGTTAATTCCATAAAAGATAAATAGGTGGAATTATCAACAATTATCTTCTATGGAATGCTAAAATGGATAATAATATTTTCCTTGATGAAGTTACATACCGTCTCTAAATTGGATTTCTTGACTAGTATGGCCTCCACCCACTTAGTGAAGTAATCTATTGTTGTGAGCACAAAGGTATGACCTACACTAAAATGAGGATTAAGATAACCAATGAATCCCGGACCTATTTTTGGAAAGGTTGTCCAGTCACCACTAGTCCGGCGGAATTGCAATGAGTTGTGGTCTTCCCACAAACTGTTGACAAGGCTCACACTTATATACCCACTATTGATCACCTTATAAGAAAGTAGGCCAAGTATTACCTCCTCGAAGGATCTTGTGTGCAGTGATCATGTTAGAGAAATGTCCACCATAGGCTTGGTCATGATATGATTTTAACAACTTCTCTTGTTTCTCTTTTTCAACACACCTTAAGAAACATCCATCAAGGGCTCTCTTGTATAATACATGGTTCTAAATCACATACCTTGTAACTTTGAGCTTGAGGTTGCTTATTTTCTTATAATACATATGCTTTGAACAATTAACATAAGTGAGGAAGTAAGAAATTTGATTGTACCACTCATTTGTAGTATTCACAAAGAGTACCTTGAGAAATTATTTATGTGTGCATTCGTAGTAATGGAATTATTTATCTTCATACTGATTCATGAGAGACTCATCTTCAACTATCAACCTACATAACCCATTTCCTCTAACCAAATTAGATGGCCTTATCTCAAGGTCATACTCTTGAATTTTTGACACCCAGTTACCTCTTTTTTCTCTCGAGGTCTTGTTGAGTCAAGATAGACTTTATAGATGATCCAAGAACCATCACAATGGTGTGAGAGTTTAGGATGTATAATATGAAATTCTTGACCACCTTAACCATAACATAAGCATGATTTTCCATGGTAGATTATTTGAGTTCTTGATTCTTCAATAAACAGCTCATGAAGGCAATAGGAGACTCAAGCCCTTCCTCATTCTTCTGAACTAAAATAGCTGAAATAGTGTGCTCAGATGCATAGAAATACACAATGAAATATTTATTGAAATCAAGACATACCAGGGTCGGAGATTTGGCTATGGCCTTCTTAATATTCTCAAAATATTATTTTCCCTCCTTACTCCACTTGAAACCATCTTGGGGCTTCATCATTTTTGTAATATGTCAGTCAACACGAAAAATCTGGAATGAAGTGGTGGAGGAGTTTGACCTTACCAAATAATGAATAAAATCACTTCTTACTTTTGGGAAATGAGAGTTATCAAATGTCTTGTACTCTTTCTGGATCAATCTTTGTTCACAATATCTATGAGGAGCTCACCTTCATCCTCCAAATATTGATTTCTTTGGATTTAATGATATGCCATGTTCTTGACACCTAAGAAAAACTTGTTCAAGGTGTATCAAATGCTCTTTCCTTTTTTAGAGAATACTGTGAGGTCATTAAGATAAATGAAAATACTTTTTTATTCAAATCCTTGAAAGCCAAGTCCATTTATATTTGAAAAGTGGTCCCAACGTTGATGAGACCAAATGGCATTCGACACTAGATAAATGTTCCCCATGGAAGTGTAAAATCAGTCTTCTATTGATATTCTTGAGAAACTTCAATTTTATTGTAGTGAGAGAATCCATCCAACATAGAAATCATTTCTGAATTTGTGAATATTTGTAAATTATGATTCATAATTGGGAGTGGATAATTGTCCTTTGGAGAAGCTTGGTTCAAATTCTAGAAGTCTACATGAATCCTTATTTCTCTAATTTTATTCTAGGTAGGGACCATATTTTCCACCCATGTAGAGTAATGGATTGGAAAGATGGCCCTTGCATTTAGAATTTTCAAAACTTCCTCTCAAATTGCTTCAACAATCTTTGGATTATATTGTTCTTGATTTTTTTAGAATATATTTTCTTTAGTCTTGAGAGGTATTAAGTGTTGCATCAATTTTGGTTTAAAATACTACAACTCATTATAAGAATATGACAATGCATCTAAATATTGTTGACGAATAAAATGACTAAGTCTAAAATCCATGCATAGAATTTTTTTGGCGCACATGATGGAGGTGCAAAGGTGCACACAAGAAAGGGGTTAAAAAGTGTGTGGTAGGTTCATGCCCGAGAAGGATAGAGTTTGGGACTTAGCCAATTTTCCAGTTTACAATCTAAAATAGAAAAGAAGGATGGAGTGCCAAGAAAGCAAAGAGATAAAGCATGATAACTTGGTGGTCAAGCAAAGGCTATATTTGGAGAATGGACATGAAAATTTGAGCACACACATGGAGGCTATTAGTAGGATAAAATCAAGTCTTTTTGCAAGATGATATATTATTAGTTGTTTTGTAAAGCATGCATGTAGTCTATTTTTAGCACACCTATTATTAGGAGAGTGTATGGGTAGTGAAGGAAAGAACTACCCACTATATATATATATATTTGTTGATACTACCCACTCTCTCTCTCTAGTCATGGAGTCTATATATATATATATATATATTTGTTGATGACTTGTTTTGGGATGACCGTAGAATATGAGTATAGTCATGGAGTCTAGTATGATGTTCAACTAGCATTTGATGCTTACGCATGTTCCAATGCCTTGTAAACTCGATGTATTTAGATTCTGTTATGTAAGACTTTAATATAATTTATTATGGAGGATGGATTATGATCATTGATGTGTCTAAGTATGGTGAATTTATGGTGAAAGTGATATTAATTGTTATTTGATCTATTACGTTTTCTAGTCATACCGGTTTATGATATAATGTATCTCATGATCTATATTTGAAGGATTTCTTTGATAATGGTTATTATGGATATGTATTCTAACATCTTGACAAATAAGCACAAAAGAGGGACCTAGTGGCTTTACGTAATTTGGCTGATCATTCAGAGCTCTCTGAATGAGGTGTCAGCACTCATAACAATCTATTGGGAAATAAAAGACTACATTTTGGTTTCATTATCAAGACCTCTTATCAAACTGTCTACTAGGATGTTGCATATAGATGGCATATCAATTGACTCCTGAGAACATTGAAAGTAGGGTAGAATACATATAAGACTAGTTTGCACAAAGATTTAACACTGGACCTGATTTCAATACATGTCGTTGGGTGGAAGATAATATTGATCACGAGCTCTATGAGACCTTCTTTAGCTTCTCTCTAGTAGAATTATATCCATGGTTAGCTGCAAACACATTAGGGAAGCGTCGGGGTTCTAGATCAAGACTTTAAACATAAGAGGATTACTAGACTCTTTTTATGCAGATGTTGATGCATAGGATCATGTAAAACTCATATAATCCTCAAGACAAGATCAAAAACTAAAATTTCATTCATTATAAAAGCTTTTCTAGATTGTAAATTTGACTCTATTAGTAAATTTAGCTCCTTCTTGAATTATTTATCCCTCAACCCATGCACATTCCTTGCTATCTCTCATTCCATTCTAAGCCTTCAACATCATCATTATACTTGAAATCAAGAAACTTGATTTAAACTTCTTCTTTTGCCTTGTATTCACTTCTTGTCTACAAAAGATCTTAGTCAAATATAGCCAATATTTGGCTTATGGATTAGATAGGACTTAATATTCCCTCCTCTTCTATAATTTATCATCCTATCATGCTATTACATTAATTGAAATGCATTTACAATGCTCAATCTTACCTTTTCATCATTGTTTTCCAACCTGGCCTCATAAGCCCCTTCTTGATTTTTTTGCAAATATCAAGTAACCTAGCTTGTTTTTTCCTTATCAACCTTCCTAATCATTATACCCTATCACACCACTCATAACATAGTTATCCTCATTCTACAAGACATTCAAGACAATCAAAATACTCACTTCTACCTCTTTTGTCAAAATTTTCCACTAAACCTTAAGACATGGGTTCTTGCTTCAATCATGCTTAGAGTGTTCTAAGGACTAACATAAGGTTACATAAGCTCATTTAATTCATAATTTTCCATACCAAGATGCTGCTTAATTTTCAAAACTTGGTTCAACACAAAAATTTTATCACGTTACTTTTTGCAATTTTGACAATATACCCTTAAATAGGTCATCTTATATGTAATCTGTCAAGATTTTCTCGGTGTATAGAAGGATCCAAAACAAAATACGAGGTTTTATTAGCACCCACTAATTGTTTATAGGTGTTTACAAATTTTCAAGGATGAAATCCTATTATAAAGAGTACTTACTTTGTAAGGTGACTCGTCCAATTTAGCCTTTGGACTGTGTTTTGGAAAACCTACACCAACTATCAAGAAAGTATCCAAAGCTAACCCTTAAAATTCAAATATTCCTTAAAAGCATGCAAGAGGAGGTCCTATTCATCATATCTTCCCAATTTCAAATGAAAATACCCTTGTTTAGACCCTCACATCTCTAACCCTAGAACTGTGATACTGTGCATTTTTGATAAACATGAGAATCAAAATCTTGTTATAAAATATTTTGTACTTGGACTTAAGATCCCAAAATTATATAAAGGCCTTTATTGGTGACATATAAAATATGATCTTACCAATAGGCCTTGAGAGAACATATAAACCTTATTCTTCTCACATTTTCCTCTGCTCTTCCTGTAGAAGGATATTGTTACAGTCATTTCATGCAACCATCAAACAAACAAGTAAAACCCTTATACTCATGGGTTGTCATTTTCATTTCATCATACTCATGCATTAAATATTGAACTATCTCACTTTTCAAATCAATTCTAAATCCATTATTTAACACACATTCTTCAGTCCTGGGTTGTTACTTTAAATGGATATGGGGTTTTCATTTGTTCTTCATCAAAGATAATAGAGAATCCTTCCTTGAACTTAACCCAACTTTTCAATTAAAAGAAGATCACACCATAAACTTATTCAACCTGACATTACAATGCTTGCACCACCACAACACACCATGCAACAAGAAAATTATATTCTTCCTAATGCTAGAACAGTCTGAGTTACTTTTATTGATTCCATCAATTAATGTTGGTAACATGAAAGGTTACTTCCGTGAATTAGAGTGTTTATATTATGCCTCACACTATAATAATGCCACATATGTCTAGTCACTTATATTCCAAAAACTCAGTCATTACCTCCTTTTACTATCTCAATTGGTATTTTAATCTTCTTCCTCCCGCATTAAGACTTGAATGAAAATAATTTACACACAAAACCACTCCTCACTTTAGACACCAAAATTGGGTCACACTCCCCTTGGTCCCTTTTCGAATAGCCAACTTAAACATATTCACCTAACCATGACCCTTTTACCCCACATTAATATTAGTTTAATTATTTATAATTAAACTAATACTCATCCTTAATGTTGTTGTCGAATCGTAACACCCCTGAATGTCTGCGCAACTCGATGGGTTGAGACTCTCAGTGCGATTGCATAACATGGAGCTTTTCCCAAGTGTGGGACCTTGCGAAATCGGAAAAGCTCTCCGGATGAAGGCCGGTTCCTATTCCTCTGTTCAGATGCACACATAAAAATGTAGAGGGTTTACTAAAAACCTAATCTAACTTGCCAAGGAGACAGGGTAAGAAAATGCATAAAATAAAACCTAAACTACAAAGGTGATGCACCGAGGAATGAAGAACACCTATCTTGCCAATAAACACAAACCATAAAAATGCAATGCAAGATCATGCACAGATAACCAGATTTACAATGAAAGATCAAGAGGATGCAAATGAACACAGAGAGGGTTGAGAATCATCCACAGACATGCATTATTTACTCCAAAGATTGATACAACACACTACTGAGGTGCCAAGAGGCAAAGTTGCATTACGCTTTTAGATGGGAGGTTTGAACTCCATAGATTCACCCGCCAAAGAGAAGAAGGGAGGGGTAAAACAAATATGTCCAACTTTTAGAAAGAAGCCCCTCCTTACAATTTATAGGAGGAAAAGAGAGGAGAAGAGAGGAATTCAAATCTGCCCCAACCACCTCCAGTTCGCACCTAACTCATCTCATTATGGCGGTAGGTGGGATCCCCAACAAAATCAAAATATGGCGAGCTGTATTTTTGAATTTTTAAGAACTTGTTCCCACCCAATTAAAGATATCCAGTCGTAGTTGGGTAGAGGACCTTGCAAGCTTTCCAAAAAGTCTGACCTTGCGTGAATCCGAGCTCCCTGTGAAAAGTTATGGCGATCTGAATATTTCCCGCGTCAGGGTCTTCTTGCCTATCGGGTTTGGGCTTCTACTCTACATTTTCATCGGGTTTGGAGGATGCCTCGACATGTGTTTGATGCTTATGTTTTCCCAAAACCCACTTCCGCTAGTATTTCCAAGATTTCCTTTGTTTCGGGGTCGGAAAATGGACTTGCATGTGCATCGGGTTTGGAAGGTGGCTCGACATGTTTCGCCCCATGCTTTCCCGACATGTTTTCCCGACTCCAAGACCCGATTTGCCTAGGAAGTGTTTCGGGTTTGCGGAACTCTCAAGCATCGGGACATCCTTTGCGATCTGCATGCTTCATGTCTCATGTTTCCCGAAACCCGAAACCCGAATTTCCTTTGTGTCGGGTTTTGAACCTCCCCAGATTTCCTTTTGCGTTTATCTATATTTACCCAGGGGGTAGATATATACAACAATTTGGTGACTCAACGGGATTACCTGCCTACTAGGTAGAAGATCAGTGGCCTTTTAGCGATCCATTGGGCATGGAGTCATAAGCAATAACCTAAAACCAACCTGATATCTGATCCCAAGCCTGATACCGCAACTCCTTCTCTGAGAGCACACTGAACTATAAAAATCCAACCTAGGAGCAACAAAACCCGTGCCAAAGCACTTAGGGAAACTGAAACCTAACTAGAACAAGACAATGTGCATACGCACTTAGAGGAATTAAAATCTAGGCTAATATTTACAAGGGTAAATCTTTTCTCTTTCAGTAGCAATGTTTAAGATAGATTCTGTTAACTGGAATCGGGAGTTCTTCTCCGTTCAATGTAGACAATTGGAAGGCATTGCTATTCTTACATCCCGTGACCATGTAGGGGCCACTCCAAATGGCATCAAACTTGGAATACCTTCTTGGTTTTGCCCGATCTGCATCTCGTTGTCCACTCAAAATTCCCCGCTCTGATAAGAGTAAAATTTTAAAAATTTTGAGTTTAAGGGTTTTTCTCTGAGGTGCCTAAGTCGTGAAATTGAAAAAAATTTGTGTTTTGGGTCATTTTGTGTGATTTTCGAGCTGTCGAACTTTTTGTCCTAACCGTCCCAAGTGCGAAAGTGTCTTCTGTTCTCCGATCGGGAAACCTCCGAATTTGTCCCATTTTCGGCTCCTGTCTTCTAAGTTTTTGTCCCAAGTGTCCCAAAGCCAAAAATGCAAACTGCTCCATTTCGGCCGAATCATCCTTCCCGCATACTTCGCACTTTCCTGTCCCGAATGTCCCAAGTAAAAAGTGCGAGTCGTTCCATTTTCGCCCGAACCGGCCGAACCGCGTACTCCGGAACTTTTCATCCCGAATGTCCCAAGTTCGAACGGACCTGTTGTTCCATTTTCGGCCGATTCGCCCGATTTTGTCCCAACTGTCCCGAGTTCCAAATTGCTCTCTGTTCCATTTTCGGCCGGTTCGCCCGGACCGCGTCCTTCGCGCAATTTTGTCCCAACTGCCCCATTTAAAAAAGTGCGAGCTTTCCCAATTTCGGCCGAGCCGGTCGAGTCGCGTACTTCGGAACTTTTCGTCCCGAATGTCCCAAGTCCAAACGAGCCCGCTGTTCCAATTCGCCGAAACACCCGAATCACGTACTTCGCACATTTTCGTCCCATTTGTCCCAAATGCATTTGTGCGCCTCTCTGTTTTGCTCGAACCGCCGAGCCGCGTGTTTCACGATTCGCCTCACATGTCCCAAGCGTACCAAATGCAATTCATTCTTAGTTTTTTCTGCTCGAATTCGAATATGCTAAAATATGAATTTAAGTTGTGGCTCGATCCAAAGATCAAATTTCAAGAAGCGATTCATGAAGGACGAAAATTTCAAGACGCCGCTACATCGGTTTTCAAGGATATCCATTGACATCTTGAAGATGAAACGTCCGTGTGTCCCTCGTGGCAAAGACGTGGTGAGACGTGAAGGAAAACTCAAGCGGCGGTTTCGAAGACAAAGTGGGTCCTTCTCGTAACCGGACACCCGTCTCCTTCTCCTTTCTTTTCTCTTCTTCCCTTTCTTTTCGTATTCCTTGTAATTAGTTAAGGCATCGCAATGGGCGATCTTTAACTATTCTTTAATTAAAAGAAATGGTTACGAAAAGTAACTGACTTGTAATCTATATAATGGCCTTTCCACGCCATTTTGAGGGAGGAAGAACTTGGATATTTGCTGAAAGTGTAAATAGATCTTAAAGAAATCAATACAAAAGGGCTTTCCATTCTTTGTCTATCTAATTCTTGTTATCTCTGTGTTGTCCTTTAATATCGTGAAGATCATTTTGTTCCTAACTCGTTTAGTCTCTCTGATTGCATACTGTTCAGTTTTGCAAATACAGTGATCTTGTACAACCAAGGAGGAACTTTGTGTCCTTGATTAACAAATCTGAAGAAGGTTATTTATGGAACTTTGTGTCCTTAAATTTAATCTCATTCAACCATCGCAAATGATCTTGTCTTAAATTCTTTGAAGCTTCGCATACACGAAGAATTATTCTGCTATCTATAATTCTGAATGTTGCTATTCTGCTCATCTTCTTATTCCCTTTCCTCAGTCCTTGTGTAACTGATGATCCTTGTGGAAAACACTTTCGTAATATCCAAGTTTAACCATAAAACAATGTTCTGTACATTTGTAAATAAGTTCGTTTCAGAATAAGGGAACCTCTCCCATTAAAGAGGAGGGACTTCTTGTCCCCAAGTGACTGCTGCTTCTAAAAAGTCCTATTTGAAAACCAACAGGTTTTTGGCGACTGTACTGGGAAAATCGCATTCCAAGATCGCAATTTTTCGATCATCCTTTGATCATGCGACTCGCGTTTCACTCGAGGAGAAGGGCCCTTGGTATTGAAGATTCTCGGTTTCAGCTTTTTGGAGCAACAGGGTTTTCCTTTCCTCCAAATAAGAACTCGTTCGACGAGCACTCCACCTATCCGAGATAGAAGTCCTACGGGTGGTATTCCTCGAGCCTACTAGTCCCAATCATGAGCTTTGGTCCTTCTTTGGTGTTACGGTTCCCCTACAAGCCGTATTTCCAAGAATGGCACAATTACCATGGGGTCAACGTGTGGGCCCCCGGCTCTTACGTAGCCTTTTCGCATGAGTTACCTAGAGGTAACCAAAGAACTTCCCCAAATTTAAAGGAGATGGCAAAGTACACTCCCGATGAACATATTGCAGCCTTCGTAGTTGCATGTGGAGTTTTGGGAGTTGAACACGAAGACGCCTCTCGTAAGACTGCTCGTCGAGATGTTACAGACAATGCTTTGCTGATCGGGTTCTATCATCTTCCGGCTGGTGCCATCACCGACTGGAATACAATGAGAACTCAGTTCGAAAGCCGTTTCAAGCCGGCAGAAGATGTGCATGCCCTGCTTGCCCAAATTTCTCAGATAAAGAAAGATCCATCAGAACCCATGAGAGAATTTGTGGCTAGATTCAACAGACTGATCAACAAAATTCTGTAAATACTCATCGGTTGATCAAATTCAAAAATGTTTCTTTTTGAATGCCCAAACGCCTAAAGTCAGTTATGCTCTAAGAAGGGCTAATCTCGGAACGTTAATTCTGGATCAAGAACTGGCTGTTAGTGTCGAGGATGACCTGATCATGTCGGGAAGTTGAGAAGAGATCCTCCTAAATCTAAATCTCTTGCTTCTTCCTCCTCTAGACCCAATCTTGATCCATTAGTCCGAAACTTGCAAATGATCTAAGTAGCTATAAAGAAACAATTAGCTCAGCATGCACCATATGCAGACGTTCCAAGAAGAAATTTCCAGCCCAGGAATCATTTGCCTGCTCCCCACACAAGACTAGCGCTTGAAGGACCTCCTGTCAAAGTTCCTGTGAATGCAACTTGTGAGGTTGAAGAGCCAGAAGATGATAATGAAGCTTGTGAGGAAGTTGTGGAGGAATTTGATGACGAGGCAGAAGAACTCGAGGGATCTCGAGTCAATTTCTTTACCACTGAAGGCATTGATGATGGAGATGACTATGATGAAGTGGTAGCAGATATGAATAGTGAGTCCTTTGCTGTCATGACTCGAGAACAAACACATCAGAAGGAAAAAGTGACACAGCCCATAAAGAAATCTAAGGAGCAGCCAAGAATTATTCCCGTGATTGCAAAAAGAGGATCTCCTCTTCCTACCTCATCCGCACCAAAGGTAAGTCATCACAACGCTGCTCCCAAAGTTGCTTCTTCTTCTTTTTCTCCTAAAAATGATAAGCCTAGAATCCCAAATGATGATGGCCCATCCACCTCTGATCCTTTGATATTGTTGATCATCTTCGTGAAGTGAATACTACCAAACCCATCCCAAAGCTTTTGCGAATGATCCAATTTGTGAATTCCCATTCCAAGACCACCTCTAAAGGCCTTTTGCCCACTCCTCCTTCTCGCACCTCGGCCTAGTCTAGTAGCTGCTTTGCCACCTCGCCTCGGTGACAAAATCAAGCCTTTTATGTAACACTCCTTATAGCCGGCCATAGGCTCGAGAATCGCTGTGTCATAGATTCTGGAGCCTCGAGATAATGTGATGCCTGCTAAAGTAGCTCATGCTTTAGGCTTGACCCTCACTGCATTTATGGATCTTGCTACTCCATGGAGAGTAAGGAGGTGCCTTTGGTTGGAAGGATTAAAGATGCACAAGTGGCGTTTCACGCTTTTACCCGAAAAGAAAGTCTTGGCTACCATCCTAGTAGCGAGACATTCCTCCTTCTTATAGAATGTTGCTAAGTAGGAACTTCTGTAAGGACGTGGGTGGAGAGATTCAAATGGACTGGTCACACGCGCTCATACCTGTCAACGGACAAATGAAGAAGTTGCTTTACCGAGAAGCGATCCTGAGAGTATATTGTGCGAGAGACAGAGATGATCCTAAGGCACAAATACTCTATGAGGACAAAATATGGTAATTACATGATTTTGTCCCCTGATGAAATCCAACCCTCCAAAGTATCACCTAAAGATCCCAATGGTGTCTGGATTTTAGAATTTGATGGAAGTTGTTCCTCGGCTGGTTCTGGAGCTGGTGTTCTGCTAATATCACCTGAAGGCTGCCTACACCCTTTTTCATTTAAATTGCAGTTCGAAAACACTAACAATACAGCAGAGTATGAGGCTCTCCTTCTTGGACTGCAAGTGGCCAAAGAACGAGGTGTAAAAAATCTTCTGGCTCGTGGTGATGCAGAGCTGATTGTGAAGCAAGTCAGAAGCCTTTTTCGTAAAAATGGGAGGTCAAGCACTACCGGAACCAGGTTTGGGATTCAATTGAATTCCTTGATGCTTTCTCCATCAAGCAATACCTCGGGAAAAACAGCAATGAGCTGATTCATCGGGTATCTCGGTGGTCACTACTCGATTCCCCATCCCGAATTCTCTCAGGATAAGTTCACCATTGAAATGGTCCACCGCCTAGTAGTGTACCGACAACACCAATAATTGGCAAGTTTTCAACGATGACCAAAGCATTTGCTTTCCTTCCCGGAACTCAAGGGCAATTTTGAACAAGCGTATTTTGAGGGAAGTGACAACCTGCCTCGTGAGAGTGTGTCCTCTGACCAAGCTGTCACCCAAGGAGAAGAAACAGATCAGGAAGGGTGCATTAAACTCAAAGGAAACAAGATTCCCAAAGGTTTGGTGAGTTTGGAGGAGTTGTTTGATAAACATGACAGATATGTGAAGTCTAAAGCTTCTACTGGACCTCAGCAATCAGCTGAGTATGATAAGATTGATATTGGGAGTTCTGATGACCCGAAGCTGGTAAATATTGGAAAATGTTGCACAACCGATGAGAGGAGAAGAGCAATTGATCTTCTAAGGAAGTATAAGGATGTTCTTGCATATTCTTATGAGGATCTAAAAGCCTTCAAGCCAAAAGACATGCAGCATTCTATTCCCCTCAAACCAGGAATCAAGCCTTTCAAGCAGAAGCAGAGGCAGTATAATCCAAAGATAGCTGACACCATCTTTCAGGAGATCCAGAAGTTGTTGAAGGCTAAGATTATTTTTCCCATTCACCATTCGACATGGATTGCAAACATTGTGCCTGTTAGGAAGAAGAATGGTGAGATCCGCATTTGTGTTGATTTCAGAAACCTGAATCAGGCTTCTCGGAAAGATAACTACCCTCCGCCTATGATGGATCGATTCTCGCAAGCGATGAATGGTCTGAAATGTTATCTATGCTTGATGGATTCTCGGGATACAATCAGGTAGAGGTTGATACTGCAGATCAACACAAGATAGCCTTCACCACTCCTTGGGGTACCTTTGCCTACAAGCGAATGCCTTTTGGGCTGATTAATGCTGGTGCCACTTTCCAGAGAGCTATGGATCTGGCTTTTGGAAGCTTGAAAGGGAAATGTATAGTCATATACCTTGATGACCTGACAGTGTTCTCAAAGACAAGAGCGGATCACTTTGACCACCTGGAAACAGTCTGCGCAGAGATGCCGAGAGCATGGGATTTCTTTAAATCCTAAAAAATCTGTTTTCTGTGTTACAGAAGGGAAGCTATTAGGGCACATTGTCTCAAAGGACGGTATCAAGATTGATCCCGAACGAGTCCAAGCCATCCAGCAAATTCCTCTCCCGACCAGTAAAAAAGGCGTGCATTCCTTCTTCGGTAAGATCAATTTCTTAAGAAGATTCATCCCTGATTTTGCCGAATTAACTTTGAACATTTCTCAGATGATGAAAGGGAAGCAAACTTTTGGTTGGTCTTCTGAAGGAAAGGAATCCTTTGAGGGTATCAAGAAAGCTATTGCTAAAACTCCAGTTTTGGCCTATCCTCGACTTTCAAAGAAAGATTTCATCATCTATTGCTATCTTCTACGAGATAATACCTTAGCTCTTGTCTTAACCCAAGAAAACTCGATGGACATGAGCTACCAATTGCCTTCATGAGCTATATCCTGAAGAATCATGAGCTTAAGTACACCATGATGGAGAAGCATGCTTTTGCAGTAGTCAAAGCTGTCAAGCAGTTCCGTTTCTATATCCTCAATTCTCACTCTATGGTGCTGGTTCCAGATACGACTGTTAAGTCAATTCTTACACAGCAAGAATTTGGGTCCAAGAGAGGAAACTGGGTGGCTAAGGTCCAGGAGTATGACATTGATATCAAACCTACCAAGCTGGTTCGTGGCAAAGGTCTTTGTGAGCTCATTGCTGAAGGAGCCAAACATGAGTTGTTGGAGGAGAAAGCTGATATTCCTACTGTTCTATTCCTGAGTTCGGTCGATGAATGGTATGCTGACATCGCCCATTTTCTCACCTATGGGGAATGCCCCTCTCATTTAACTGCCAAGGAAAAGAGGACTGTTAAATTGAGATCAACGCAATATGTACTGTGGGAAAATGCCTTGTTCAAGCTTGGCTTAGATGGGAGATTTACGAAGTGTGTGGACAAGGAACAACAAAGAAAGTTGCTCTCGCTTTTCCATGATCAGGCATGTGGAGGGCACTATTCATCAACAGTCACAGCTCACAAGATACTCCGGGGAGGATATTACTGGCCTTCCTTGTTCAGAGATGCATCCAAGTGGGTGGATAAATGCGAGGCCTGTCAGACCTTTGTGGGAAGACCTAAATTGGCATCCTTGCCTCTCAAGCCAGTGGTGATTGAGGAACCATTTCAACAGTGGGGTCTAGACTTCATTGGTACACTGAATCCTGCTTCTAGTGCTGGCCACACGCATGTGCTAACTGCCACTGACTACTTCACCAAATGGGTGGAAGCTATTCCAGTCAAGAGCACTACTTCTGAAGTGGTATGCAACTTCATCAAGGAGAACATCTTGGTAAGGTATGGTGTACCTAACAAGATTGTAACAGACAATGCTTCGAACTTCTCCTCAACTGAGATAATGGATTTCTGCTACGGGTATGGCATCTCTCTGGCTCATTCTTCAGATTATTATCCCCAGGGAAATGGACAAGTAGAATCCACCAACAAAAATCTGGTAACTATCATAAGGAAGTTGGTCAATGAGTCTCAGCGAAACTGGCATAAGAAGCTTTATGATGCTCTTTGGGCAGACAGGATCACACCTAAAAGAGCCATTGGAATGTCCCCCTTTCAAGTAGTGTATGGAGTAGAGGCCCAATTGCCAGTGACAGTGGAACCGCCTTGCACCTGATGAAGGCCATTGAAGACACTAGTTTCAGTGATGCTCTGGACAAAAGAATCATGTACCTGCACAAACTGAATGAGGATAGATTGGAGGTTACTGACAGAATATCTGCTCACCAGCAGAAGGTGAAGGTTCTGTTCGACAAGAAAGCTAGGTCCGAGAGTTCCAAGTTGGAGATACCGTGGTGTTATGGGACAAAAGACATGAACCTCGTGGCAGCCATGGAAAATTTGATTCCCGTGGCTCGGACTCATTCAAGATAAGACACTTTCTTGTAAGAACTCTTTCTATCTTGATTACATGGATGGTTCTCCCCTCCCACTTCCTTATAGTGGGCGTTTTGAAGTTGTTCAAGTCGTAGGTGACTAGGAGTCCCTTTGTATATTCTCATACAGTGTTTTTACTTTTCTGCTTTCGGCGTGTTTCCCTTTTGTCGTTGTGTGTGTTGCCCTCTGTATTGGTTTGTTTTTGACTCTGTTGCCCAATGGATAAGGCACTGGTCTGCTTCACCGAGTTATCTAAGTTCTTGCCTTGTCTCATTCCATGAATTTATACCAAGTCATCCCCAAAAGGAGCCAGCTGTTGTCCACTCAAAATTCCCCACTCTGATAAGAGTAAAATTTTAAAAATTTTGAGTTTAAGGGTTTTTCTCTGAGGTGCCTAAGTCGTGAAATTGAAAAAATTTGTGTTTTGGGTCATTTTGTGTGATTTTCGGGCCTGTCGGAACTTTTTGTCCCAACTGTCCTAAGTGCGAAAGTGTCTTCTGTTCTCCGATCGGCCGAAACCTCCGAATTTGTCCCATTTTCGGGCCTGTCGGAAGTTTTTGTCCCAAGTGTCCCAAAGCCAAAAATGCAAACCTGTTCCATTTCTAGAATCATCCTTCCTGCGTACTTTGCACTTTCTGTCCCGAATGTCCCAAGTCAAAAGTGCGAGTCGTTCCATTTTCACCCGAACCGGCGAACCGCGTACTCAGGAAATTTTCGTCCCGAATGTCCCAAGTTCGAACGGACTGTTGTTCCATTTTCGGTGATTCTTTGATTTTGTCCCAACCTGTCCCGAGTTCCAAATTGCTCTACTCTGCCCATTTTCGGCCGGTTCGCCGGATCACGCGTCCTTCGCGCAATTTTGTCCCAATCCCCATTTTAAAAGTGCGAGCTTTCCCAATTTCGGCCGAGCCGGTCAAGTCGCGTGCCAACTTTTGTCCCGAATGTCCCAAGCCCAAACGGGCCCTTTGTTCCAATTTCGGCCGAAACACTGAATCACATACTTCGTGCACATTTTCGTCCCATTTGTCCCAAATGCATTTGTGCGTCCTCTCCTGTTTCGCTTGAACCGCCCGAGCGCATGTTTCACGCATTCGCATCTCACATGTCCCAAGCGTACCAAATGTAATTCATACTTAGTTTTTTCCCCGCTCGACCGAATATGCTAAAATATGAATTTAAGTTGCGGCTCGATCCGAAGATCAAATTTCAAGAAGCGATTACGAAGGACGAAACTTTCAAGGCGTCGGTTACATCGGTTTTCAGGATATCCATTGACATCTTGAAGATGAAACGTCCCAGTGTGTCCCTCGTGGCAAAGACGTGGGCCGAGACGTGAAGGAAAACTCAAGTGGCGGTTTCTGAAGATAGTGGGTCCTTCTCAGAACCGGACACCTGTCTCCTTCTCCTTTCTTTTCTCTTCTTCCCTTTCTTTTCGTATTCCTTGTAATTAGTTAAGGCATCGCGAATGGCGATCTTTAACTATTCTTTAATTAAAAGAAACAGTTACGAAAAAGTAACTCGACTTGTAATCTATATAATGGCCTTTCCACGCCATTTTGAGGGAGGAAGAACTTGGATATTTGCTGAAAGTGTAAATAGATCTTAAAGAAATCAATACAAAAGGGCTTTCCATTCTTTGTCTATCTAATTCTTGTTATCTCTGTGTTGTCCTTTAATATCGTGAAGATCATTTTGTTCCTAACTCGTTTAGTCTCTCTGATTGCATACTGTTCGAGCCTTTGCAAATACAAAGTGATCTTGTACAACCAGGAGGAACTTTGTGTCCTTGATTAACAAATCTAAAGAAGGTTATTTATGGAACTTTGTGTCCTTAAATTTAATCTCATTCAACCAACGCAAATGATCTTGTCTTAAATTTTTGAAGCTTCGCGTACGAAGAATTATTCTACTATCTATAATTACTCGAATGTTGCTATTCTGCTCATCTTCTTATTCCCTTTCCTCGGTCCTTGTGTAACCAGATGATCCTTGTGGAAAACACTTTTGTAATATCCAAGTTTAACCATAAAACAATGTTACGTACATTTGTAAATAAGTTCGTTTCAATAAGGAACCTCTCCCATTAAAGAGGAGGGACTTCTTGTCCCCTTCATTTGCTCTTCTAAAAGTCCTATTTGAAAACCAACAAAGATCCCATTTCGAACTAGGTCCCCTTCTGGAAGGTCCTTGCTCTTGCTTTCTTATCAAACCATCTTTTCACTAAGGCACGATCTTTCTCAATTGTTTGAACTAGATGTTCTTTAATTTCTGCCATTTCCATCAACTCGCATACCTAGCCTTGATTGGTTCGATCTCGGCCAACTCGAATCGCTTCATGAACTCCAATGCGGGCGAGTTCTAATGATATAGGCAATAGTACCTCTTTCCCATAGACCAGCTTGTAGGGAGAATTACCTGTAGATCTCTTTGGTGTTATCTTGTCGGCACATAATGCTGATTTTAGCTTGTATGCCATGTTCTTTTATTTTCATCCGAGTCCTCCCGATGATTCTTAGCAAATTTTTGTTCGTGGACTTTGCTGTCCCATTACCACCTGGGTAATAATTGGAAGAGGTGCTCAAGTAGATTCCATTCTTGACAGCCCATTTCGTAATCTTGGAACCTACGAATGCTAATGCATTGTATGCGATATGATAGTGGCTGGCACACCGAACTCAGTCACTATTCCTTCGTAAAATTCTAGCATATTAGACTCGTTTGCCTCTTTGAGCGCTCTTCGCTTGATCCACTTGGTGAAGTAGTCTGTTGCCATGAGAATCCACTTGTGGCCTTGGCTTGAGTTTAGATTGATGACCCTGACAAAGTCCAATCCCCATTGCATAAATGGTTGGTCAACCAAAATTGGGTGCAATGGAAGTGCTACTAGTCTTTCTTTACCAATGAAGAGTGCACATTTCTTACACTTTCTTATCCATGTATAGCAGCCATTGAACACCGTAGGCCAATAATACTCTGCCTTCATTATCTTGAGAGTCACATTACTCGTGGGGTGAAATGTCCTCTAGAATCTCCATCATGAAAATCTCGTAACACCCTCTCAATTTGATCTATCCCAATACACCTCAATAGAACTCCATTGATGTCTTTCTTGAACAAAACACCATCAACAAGCACATATGGAATAGCTTGTAATCTAAAGTATCTCCTCTTTGCTTTGCTCATTTCTAGAGGGCATAGGCCTGCTTGTAGGAAGTGTATCATACTCTGAGTCCAACAAGGAGTAGGCACGTCATCATTTTCTTGTTCTTGACCATCCTGTGGTGCAAGGCGGTCTCTTTTTCATCACCTACTTCAACATTCTGACTCAAAGCTAGTTGTTCACATAATCCTTTTCCACGTACTAGCTTAGTGACCTTAATTTCGATGTCATATTCCATGACACGAGTGATCCATCCTGCACGTTTCTCATTTAGATCCTTGTTTAGAAGGAAGTCCTTGACTCCCGCATGAGAGACCAATAATTGGATCTTGTTGTTTGAGACTAGGTGCTTGAATTTCTTTAAGCTCTGATCACTTTGCAAGGACATGCTTTTCAATGAAAGAGTACCTAGTTTTGTATTCCTCCAAGCCTTGGTGAAGAAAGCAATGGTTGTTCCAATCCTTCTTTGTTTTGTTGTACTAGGATTGCAGAAATCGTGTCCCCACCACCAAAGGCATATAGCACGAAGTCCTTGGAGAAGTCTGGATTGACGAGTTGGAGCTTGAGATATAGCCTCTTTTATTGCCTCAAAACTTTCCTTGCCTTGAGATGTCCACTTAAATGCCATGCTTTTCTTCAACATTAGTGTTATTGGCTTCACAAGAGTAGCAAAATTTGGAACAAATCTGCAGACAAAATTGATCCCTCCTAAGAAGCTTTGAAGAGCCTTCTTATGACTTGGCAATGGCAATGCTCTAATTGCTTCACTCTTTTTGGGTCAATCGTCAACCCTTCCTTTGAAACAATATGGCCTAGAAGTTTTCCTTTGTGAGCCGGAATATGCATTTTTGGGAGTCAATGATACCCCAAATATTCTACACCTCTGAAATACTGCCTCGGATGAAAGAGGTGATCCACTTTGCATTTTTGGAAAATACAGTGATGTCATCAAGATATATCGAGAACTATTTTATTGATCAACCCCTTGAATGCCATATCCATTGCCCTTTGGAAAGTGGCTCCAGCATTTGATAGGCCAAATGACATCTACTTGTAGGCATATGTGCCCCATTTGGTGGTGAAATCCATCTTGAATGGTCATCTTCCTTCACCATTACCCGATTATACCACGAGTAGCCATATAAGAGAGAATCTCTCCAAACCGGATACCACTTGCAATATTTGTTCCATTGAAGGAAGTGGGTAATGGTCTTTAAGAGATGCCCTGTTGAGGTCTCAGAAGTCCACACATAGCCTGATCTCTCCATTCTTCTTCCTTACCGGAACCAAGTTTGCAACCCAGCTTGAGTGCTTGATCGGGAATATAATGCTTGCCTCTATTAGATTATTAAGCTCTTTCTTCATTAGAGGCTCAATGTGAGGGTTAACTAGTCTCTTACGCTTCTGCCTGATGGGCTTAGCATCTGGATCCAATTCTATTGTATGTTGTGCCAACTTCGGGTTAAATCCTCTCAAGTCTTCATAGCTCCAGGTGAAGACATCTAGAAATTCTTGGAAAAGTTGTATGAAATCTGATTTTCCCCTTTCATGGCCACTTTGCCAATTTGAATTGTTTTGCCTTCCCAACTGTGGACTGGCTCAATCTTCTCTCTTGACTTGTATGTTAGCCTTTTCCTTACGGAAGTGGTCGTTAGGGTTGAAGATAGACTCAACGTTACTAAACCTTTGGGAAGCTTGTTTGTCATGCATTGCACTACTTGATCCCCATACTTCTTTGCTCTAGTCTGTCTTGATTCCTAGTGAGAATTCAGCTTATTCTTATAAGAAATTGATGATCTGTTGATCATTTTCAAACACCTACCAGCTTGTGTTATTATCTGGAATTGCTGGCCTCACAATCACATGGATATGTGGTTGTGTTTTTTCCCTTTTGATGTTTTTAACCACATCAAACGTTTCTCCAACTATGCGAGCCTATCTCAGAACTTCATTTTTCTTCACGGGTATGGACACAATGTTGAAAGCTTCGAAATCCTCAATGAGGTCCCATACCCTATTCTTGTAGCTCTTGACCAGGTCATTCTTTGCAGCATGTTGTCCCCTGAATTGGTTGATGATTAGCTCACTATCTCCAAACACTTGCAAGTTCTTTATTCCCTTTTTCCTGGCCCAATGAAGTCCATGAATCAATGCCTCGTATTCAACCGTGTTGTTTCAACAAGAAAACTAGAAACGGAAAGTTGAAAAATATTTGATGTCTTGTGGTGAAATCAACATTGCACCACCTCCAACACCTTATGCCTTCTCAAACCATCGAAAAATAATTTCCAAAGCGTGTGTTTTCATCCTTTTGTTCAAGCCGAATGATGTCAGGAATGGGTGAATTTTCTTCGTGTACACAATACACGCCCAATTCAGATTCTTCAATTTCCTTATATGGGTCAAATTCATGACTCTTGTTTGCCCATTCATCCAAAGTCAAATAAGGAATTCCCTCGACCTTAGTACCTATTTCTAGATCATTTGAACACTCCTCCTGATCAAAAGTTGAGCAATTTGCATTGATAGGACTTGGTACATGAGGCTCAATATGAAAATTGGCAATTGGTTCTGACCTGATTGTTGCTTTGGCCCCATACCTTGTCCTGAAAATCATGTGTGACCAATCTATAGATAAATATCCACCGATTTTTGCAGTGAAGTCTCTTGATAGACACAATGCAAAGAGTGGCGGAAGGTCAATCACAGACACATCTTGCAGAACTATAACATTAGGACAGACATGTAGTGTTAGGCTTAACCCCTTGATGACCCCAACTGCTTCCCTACGCCGTTCCATCTAGTTGTCTTACTCCTTTTCAAAGACTTGGCTCATACTTCAAACCAGTTGATCCGCTATTTGCTTTGGCATCACCAACTACTTGCCCTGAATCTATCATGCGGTTGTGTACCAAGTGGTTTCCAACAATCAATGAAACATAGAATGGTGGGGGCTTCAAATTTTTCTTGTCGGCCCCCATCATGTTGCATTACATTAGTGAGAACTTTCTCATGTCCCTGGTTTGATACATTTGTGGCGTGACCAATTAGCCATTATTGCGACTTGCAATAAATCTCGTTGCCACAGGATCGCCAGTGATTCCCACATGGAAATATTCACATGTGTCTTCTTCATTTGATCGATGATGTTGAAAGGGGATGAATTGTCCTTTTGTTGTCCCTTACTTGGTGCAAACTTTTCTGGAGCTTGAACAGGTGCATGTGTTGCTACAACAGGTACCTTAGGCTGATTTTGCATATTTGGAGTTGTGTTTGGTCTATCGACCCCTCGTTGTGTAGGAGTGGGAGAAACAAGCTGGATTACATGGTTGTCCCTCTCCTATATTTCTCTTCTTTGACCGTGTGTTGGCAGCCACGCCTTGAAAAGGCTGTTGGTTCACTCGACATAAGTCTTCTTCGTTTGCCAATTGGCCAATGTGGTTTCTGTTGGAGGTCCCTCTTGTTGCATTTCTTGCTGCGATTCTCTTCTGGCTTGGTTCTTGAGGAACACCAATGGTTTGCACCATTGAAACATCTTGACTGATTGTATGGGTAGATTGCGAGGGTAACACCGGTTGTATTCTTGTGCCATGTTGTTTTGTGTCGGGACCAAGGCTCTTGAGGACGTCGTTGCATTTGGATGATACGGTCAAAATGGCACAGTAGCTTGAGGTTGTCCTTGGTTTTGGTTTTGATTTGCAGCTTTGAGGTGGTGGTCTATTCTGTTGGTATGAGGGCCTAGCTTGTGCTGCGCTTGAGGGCGATACGGTCTAGCACTTTGAGGTTGATGTCTTTTGATAGTCACTAGCTCATTTCCAAGGTTACATGATCTGTTTCATAACTTCCTGCAATTCCTTTGAAGTTTTGAAGAAGTTGACACCTCATTATTGCTTTAATTTCTAGGAATTGGAATGGGATTCAACTACGGTGCTTGGTGGTTGTAGGATTTCCCATATCCGGATAGAGAGGCATTGGTGGCCTTGGTGCAAGCTTGCCGGCTTGGATCAAACAGTTCTCTGCTCTGATAGCTATGTCATAGGCCCTTGGCAGTGTTGTTCCTCCCATTGATTGGATCATCATGGCTATGTCTAAATTTATAGCCTTTAAGAAATAAAGGAATGCTCCTTCGGTAGTTGGTCTAATAGATTATTGGAATCTGTCCCATGTCCGTTGGAACTGAAGTTGAAATCATCATTTGTTCGTTAGGAGCCCTTTTAATTGTTGTCAGTTGTTCTAATAAAGAAAAATTATCCACCCTCTCCCCAAATTGGTTGCAAAAAGCTGAACAAAGTTGGTTCCAATTCATAATAGATCCTGCCGCTAGGCTCCTAAACCATTGTAAGGCCTTACCTTTGAAATATGAAGCCAACAACTTGACTGCAACATCCATTTCATTTATTTCGTGGATTGCACATGCATTAGCAATATCCTGGATGTGATCAATAGGAGTAGTATGATTTTTCTGTAAAATAGGGGATATTCTTTAGCGCTACAACTGGAATTTGATTATAAGCATTTAGGGCAAGTGGACTCTTTGCCGCCCGTGAAATTGAAAAATGGATTCGGTGGTAGATGCGCCATTATGATTGGCCTAAGAACCACTGGTTGATGCGAGAAAAATGTCTACCGTGGAGGTGTAGACAAAGTCCCGTTAGGTGGAGATGGTGATCTTTGTGGTCTTCTTCCTCTCCTTCCTCTCCTTCCCCGGTGATAGTTGCAAGTAGAAAAACAACCCCTCTTCTCGAGTATTAGACCTGGTTCGAATTCTTCTCATGTTCTGGGTAACTTGTCTTTCTTACACCGCTGAATTCTATCCCTTCGAGTCGCTGATGTGTTAGATAACAAGCCTCAAAAAGACTAGATTTTGCCAAGTTACACACAAAACTTGACAATATTAAAAATATAATTTAAACTTCGAAGGACCTAGAGGAGACAATCTTCAATTCAGAATTCGGGCCTTGTTGTGCAGCAGATCCCCGAAAAGTACAGGCGGAACTCAGGTCATGCAATGCAACTTACAAAACCTGAATTGCCTTGTGTCGGAACTTAGAACATGCTCGACACCCCAGAAAACCTGAAATGACTTTTGTCGGGAATAGGACCATGCAATGCATCCCCCAAAACCTGAAATGACTGTTGATGTTCTCGAACCTCGAAAACCTGAAACACAAAAAACCATAAAAATTTGAAAGTCAAAATCTCAAAAACTAAGGATACCCTTTTGAAGATTACCCTCGATCTACCAATTGCCGGTGAAATTTTGACTTGTTTTGAGCAAGTTAAGCCCTTGAAAATTGATTTCGGAGTTCAGCCTGGAAGGTGCAAAATCTGAAATTGTAAAAACTACAATTTTTTAGTCCGAATTTCATGAAAACTCCTTCAAATCTTGTGGAATGACCTCTTGGTCCCACCGGGTGTGCCAAAACTATTGATGGTGAATCACAACACCCCTAAATGTCTGCAACTTGATGGGTTGAGACTCTCAGTGCGATTGCATAACATGGAGCTTTTCCCAAGTGTGGGACCTTGCGAAATCGGAAAAGCTCTTCGGATGAAGGCCGGTTCCTATTCCTCTATTTAGATGCACACATAAAAATGTAGAGGGTTTACTAAAACCTAATCTAACTTGCCAAGGAGACAGGGTAAGAAAATGCATAAAATAAAACCTAAACTACAAAGGTGATGCACCGAGGAATGAAGAACACCTGTCTTGCCAATAAACACAAAACATAAAAAATGCAATGCAAGATCATGCACAGATAGCTAGATTTCAAAGTGAAAGATCAAGAGGATGCAAATGAACATAGAGAGGGTTGAGAATCATCCACGGACATGCATTATTTGCTCCAAAGATTGATACAACACACTACAAGGTGCCAAGAGGAAAAATTGCATTACAGGTTTTAGATGGGAGGTTTGAACTCCACAGATTCACCTACTTGCCAAAGAGGAGAAGGGAGGGTAAAACAAAATGTCCAACCTTTAGAAAGAAGCCCCTCCTTACAATTTATAGGAGGAAAAGAGAGGGAGAAGAGAGGAATTCGAAATCGCCCCAACCACCTCCAAACTGCACCTAACTCATCTTATTATGGCGGTAGGTGGGATCCCCAACAAATTGAAAATATGGCAAACTTTATTTTTGCATTTTTAAGAACTTTTTCCCACCCAATTAAATATATCTAGTCATAGTTGGGTAGAGGACCTTGCAAGCTTTCCAAAAAGTCTGACCTTGCATGAATCCGAGCTCCCTGTGAAAAGTTATGGCGATCTGAATATTTCCCACGTCAGGGTCTTCTGCCTGTCGGGTTCGGGGTTCTCCTCTGCATTTGCATCGGGTTTGGAGGATGCCTCGACATGTGTTTGATGCTTATGTTTTCCTGAAACCCACTTCCGCCAGTATTTCCAAGATTTCCTTTGTTTCGAGGTCGGAAAATGGACCTGCATGTGCATCGGGTTTGGAAGGTGGCTCGACATGTTTCCGCCCCATGCTTTCGACATGTTTTCCTGACTCCAAGACCCGATTTTCCTAGGAAGTTTTTCGGGTTTGCGGAACTCTCAAGCATCGGGACATCCTTTGTGATCTGCATGCTTCATGTCTCATGTTTCCCGAAACCCGAAACCCGAATTTCCTTTGTGTCGGGTTTTTGAACCTCCCCGACATATTTTCCTTTTCACGTCGGGTTTTAAACCCCCAACATATTTTCCTTTTGCGTTTATCTATATTCACCCGGGGGGTAGATATATACAACACTTACTTCATTCATTATTTAATTACCTTTATTCAAACTAATTTCCACCTCACCGAACACCTCTTCATAAACCTATTCTTAGCATGTTTCCCTTTACTAGGAATCAATTTTCACTCGACCATAACTAACTAAGACTTAGTTCAACACTAAAATCACATTACTATTATTCCTCTAACCACAAATACACTACTAACAAGGAAGTAAAATACCAGTAATCATACCTCCTCCTTCGCGTTCCGTAGAAAACCTCAGAATGGGCTAGGAAACTTGGATTGAGCCCTGATTGTGTGATATGTAGGTGCTTTTCTTCAAGACGGAGCAAGACCTTCCTGCAACAACGATCCTCTTACTTTGCAGACCGGATGGGAAAAAGGATTATGAGGCTATTTTGGCATTAGGACAAGGCAAAATGATGTTCTTTGCTCAAAGGATGCAAGAACTTAGATATGGCATGAAAGCTTATTCTCCGTGTCCTTAGAGGGGAGGGGTAAGGTTGTATTTATAGCCTGAGGGAGTGATTAGCTTAAATTAATTTAAGTAATCATGGTTTGAAAATGTGGGCAAGATTAAGTGGGTGGTTTGAAAATGTGGGCAAGATTAGGTGGATGGTTTGAAAATGTGGGCAATTATGGATGGTTTGAAAATGGGGCAATATTAGAGTGGGGGCCACGAAGAATGGGTGAGGATTTGAATTATATTTTTAATTCATAAGTGGAGGATTTTAGGTGAGTGGGGACCACGAATGGTGGGTGAGGATTTGAATTTGAATTTTTAATTCAATAGTGGAAAAACATGGAGAATAATGACATGTTGTGAGGATTAGATTATTTTTAGATTTGGAAATGGATAATTAATCAAATTATATTTGATTAATTCGAAGTGTATTTTTGTGGGAAATGAGGAAGGGAAATTAATTGATTTAGGATAGATGTGAAATTGGGGTGTCTACATTTGCCCCTCTTTGGAAGGGTACTATGAAAGTAGTGTCCTTTCAAAGAAAGTAGACGGTATGGGGGAAGAATTCAATCTACTTTTTAAAAGGTAGAGTGAATGTTTGTTGGGGAGAATAGAAAGTGGTGAGTGACGGATGTCATGGTATCCTCCAAGACAAAAATGTCATGAGAAGATGTGATTATGGATAGATGTGGTGATGCCCCCTCGAGAGGATTGACGAGAATGAAATATACGACAGAACTCTCGAAAAGAAGGGAAATGGATTTGGTGGAGAAGAGGACGATAATGGAGTGGAAGAGACTGGAATGACCGCACGACGCAAATGGAGAAAGGATTCAATCGACCTTGAATGCTAGGTGTGAGGGGGTGTGGGAAAGAGAAAAGGGAATGGATAGGGTTGGGGGTTGATTATGAGAAGAGTAAGGGAGATAGGGGGGGGAAAAAAAGGAATGAAAGAGGTAGAAATAAGAGAGAGGGATGATAGGGGAAGAAGGGAATGATGAAGGACAAACAAGGAAAAAAGAGGAAAATGACAGAGTAGAGGGTGAAGGGATGAAATAGAGAGATGTGCAAAATGAAGGAAGCAACAGAGATAGTAAAGAGGGATACGTGGCAGTGAAATAAATGAGAGAGTGAAGAAAAGTAGGAAATGGGAAAGGATAAATAAGAAGGAGAAAACGAGGTGGGAGTAGGGGGTGAAATGGAGGGAAATGGAAAGAGGACAAAAGAAGAAGTAGAACGGAGAAAAAAAAGAAACTATGAGGGGCGAGGAAAGTGTGAAAAAGAGGAGAGAAAGGAAGAGAAACATATACAGAATGAACAAAAAGGTAGGGGTGGTAGAGAAAAGGGGAAGTGGTCAGAAGAAACGTGAAAATTAGGGGAGAGGAAAGGAAGATAGAACGAATACAAGGAGAAGATTGAAGGAATCACGTCATTGCGAGGAAGACCAAGGCAAAGAATATGGAACAAACCGTATGGAGATGCATGTGGAGAGTGGGATGATAAAAAAGACAGGACAACGCTGAACAACCAGGTTATCGATGGGGATGTAAGGAGGAAACGTGATGGAAAAAGGGGAAGAAGATGATATAGGGGAAGTAAAATAAGACGAGGGGTGGGAGAGAGAAGAGGATAACAAAGAAAATGATGGAGAAGGAAGGGAATACAGAAAGGGGGTAATAAGTGGAAAGGAAATGGTAGAAGGAATGTTGAAAGAAGAAAGAGGGGAAGAATGACATCGATTGGAAAAGATATGGAGATGCATGAAATGAGGATACTAGGATGATGGGAAAATAGAAAAAGGATGTATGATGAAGACAATAAAGATAGTGAAGAGGGCAAAGAGGAGATGGAGAGATGGGTAAGAAGCGACAAGAAAGGGTGGGAGTGAGGGAAAAGAATAGGAGAGAAAAGAGAATGGGGGATAGAAGAGGCAATGCCAATGAAAGGATGTTAGGGAAATCCTCTTGACAATGAGTGGTGGGGAAGGGTGAAAGAAAAAATGAAAAAAAGAGAAAGCGAACGAGGACTGGAAAGGGTAACGCCAACAAAGGGACGTTAGGGAAAACCCGTTGCCAATGAGTGGTGGGCTTAGATGAGGGAAGAAATGAAGGGAAACTCTAGAAGGTCCAAGGGAGTGAATGAGGTCGTGCGGAATGAGGATTTATAATTTTTAGGGAAAACCCGTTGACAATTATGAGCGCGGGAAGAAAAGATGATGATGAAAGAATGATATAGGAGTGTTAACAGTAATGGCGAATATGTGTGTGGGTAGAAATGTAGGGGGAATGTGAGAAGATGAAGGGGAAAGAGTGAAGAAGATGGGAGGGAGGAGTTGGGACGAAGTGAAAGCGAGGAGAGGATGGGGGTGATGAGGATGAACGAGGTGAGGATGAAGAACCAAGACATGAAAAGAATGGGAAGAAATGGTATGAAGGATGATGGATCAAGGAGGGGAAAATGGGGGAAAAGAATGTGATTGTAGGTGGAAGAGATGAGTTGTATGTTGTAAGAAGATATGTGGAGAAAGGATAATAGTGGGAGGAAAAAGTGGGTAATAGGAGATACCAGGTGGAAGAAACGATCAATAAAGGGAACTAAGAATGAGGCGGGGGAGAAGTTCATGATGACAAGTTAAGTGTAGGGAGGACCCTAACATAAGATTGTCATGTGACGGAAGTGGTTAAGTAAGATTGCCATGTGAGCAAAACTGGAGATGACAAATGGTCAAGCGAGAAGTGGTGTTTGCGAGAATCGAAAAGGAGGTGAAAGGATGTGATAATGGGGAATGCCGAGAAAAAATGAAGGGTGAAGGGTGGGTAGTGATGGGGAAAGGCAAGGAGACAGATCATCCTTAAGAGGGACTCTTAAGTGAGATCGCCATGCTGGGTGAGTGGTTAAGTAAGATTGCCAAGCAGAGGAGGGTGATAGTGGTGGTAAAAAGATGTGATGATGGGGAATGAAGAGGAAATATGGTGGTGAGATTGGAGAGTGATGGGCGAGTGTAAGATGACATGTCATGCTTAAGAGAATCTCTTAAGTAAGATCGTCATACTGCTGGAGAAGTTTCGTAGGGTCACCCAACCGGCAGGGATGATATGCAAAGAGAAAGACAAAATGATATTGGGAATAGGGGTGGAATGGTAGGGTGAAGAAGATGATCACGATGAGAGGTGGGAGAAATAAGATGGGCGAAATATGATGGGATGGGGGAAGGCCACAGGACAGATCAACCTTAAGTAGAAGTCTTAAGTAAGATTGCCATGCGGCTGGGATGGTTAAGTAAGATCGCCAAGCTGAGGAAGAAGGATGATGTTAGAGTTGGTGGGAATAGGGTATGACAAAATGGACTGAAGGGGAACCCTCAAGTGAATTTGCCATACTACGAGAGCGTGTAAGTAGGATGACCTAGGCATAAGGTGGATTTGGGGAAGGATGAGAAAAGAGTCAGTGAGGTATGCCTAAGTGGTATATGATATGAGATGAGGTGATAATAAGAAAGAAAGGACACAAAGGAGTATAACATGAATGGATGAAGGAATATATGCAGTGGAGGGTGGAGAGTGTGAGGGGAATCCTTAATTGGGATGCCCACGTGGTGAGAGTAATGATGCGGGAATGGGAAGTAGAAGAGGTGAGTCGGAAGATGTGTTTGGTGGTGATGGTTATTTGATGAGAGGGCATGTGGTGAAGAAGCTTCTACAATGGGAAGATCTTAGAGAGAGGGTAAACCTCCACTGAGGATTCCATATAGAAGGGGTTATTAAGTAAGATTGTCAAGCGGGAAGAAAACGGGTGAAAGGAAAGAATACCAATGGGTGAGAGGGGACAGGAATGGTGAGAAGGGTAATATGGGTATAAGCGGCAGAGGAGTCAAAATGAGAAGTGAGAATGAATGGATCAAATACATGGTGATCATGGTGGGGGAGAAGGAGCTGCTGGATAGTGAATGCTACTTGAGAAAGATCGTCAAGTAGGATTCGCAAACTGCAATGGTGATCAAGTAGGATTCGCAAACTGGAGAATGCATTAGTATGGGTGAATGGATGGGGTGCAAAGTAAGATGTTGATCATGCAGAAGATACTCACGTGACGAAAAGCATCTTAATTTTAATATAGCACAAAATGATGCATCGTGTGATATAAAAGATCGTGATGACTAGACTGTAATATGCGTGATAAAGATAGACAGCAGGGGCCATCAAAAAGGTTTTGATGCCCCAATTTATATGCAAATGGAAGAGAGCATAGACAGAGGCCATCAAGAAAGTATGATGCCCCAAAGACATTTACATGCAATCGATAACATAAGAATATTACAGAGAACACCAGATATATAAAATCAAGATGCCCCGTAATATATCAAGATACAAGAAAGCAATTAATAATTTGCCACTAATAATGCAACACAAGAACCAGTAAACATGTCCCTAACGTGTTCCACAGTGATGATTGATTAGATGTGCCCCCAAGCAGAGGTACAAAGGATTGGGCCAGTCTCCTCAAACAAGGAAACAATGAGAGCCGGATTTTCCCCAAGCGAGGATTCACGCGAGGAGAAGTGGTTTGAAATTGGTAGTCATAAGGTGGTTGGACCATTCGTTTGGGATAATAGTTCAAAGGATGAACTGTGTTACTTATTGAGTTTTTACAATTTTGTGGATGTTTTTGGTCTTTTGAAAATTTTACAAATGTTTTTGTATTTTGGATATTTTCTAATGTTTTTGTTTTTGGATTTTTTGATTTTCTAATGTTTGTTTTTGAATTTTATATTTTTTTTGGATTTTCTAATGTTTTTGAATTTTTATGATGTTTACACTGTGTTTGGATTTTTGACGATTTTCAAATGTTTTTGGATTTTTGGATTTTTACACTGTTTTTGGATTTTTGATGATTTTCAAATGTTTTTTGGATTTTGAGATTTTTACACTGTTTTTTGGATTTTTGACGATTTTCAAATGTTTTTGGATTTTTGACGATTATCAAATGTTTTTGGATTTTTGGATTTTTACATTGTTTTTGGATTTTTTACGATTTTCAAATGTTTTTTGATTTTTACATTGTGATTGACAATTTATGGACCAGAGTGCAGACTTATTTTTGAGAGACGATGTACCGTGTTCCGCATTGTAACTTATGCTCAAAATAACATAAATTCACTTTCCATTGGCATGATATGGTGGTGATGATATGATGAAAAGAATTCCAACTCCATTCTTGACTCCACACAACTAGTAAGATGTGTGGGCTCATCACCAAGAATCAAGAAGGACGTAGGAGGTAGATAATGAATATAGAGACAAATGCTAACAACAATCCCTTTGGGAAATTGTGACTCCATTCTTCATAATGGTACTGAACCGGTTTCAAAAATGGCTTTCACTTTATGAGTCACATGCTAGACTTAGACAGTTATGTGGCCTACTGATTGATAAGATATGAGGTTAAGGGATAGTTCTCTCTTCACTTAGGCATCTAAATTACGTGTTTGGGGATTCTATAATTTGTAAGCACTATAAGATTTTGTATTTTTGAAATGACTCCCTATGCCTTGCCCCATGCTACTAGTGAGAAGCAAGGGCTCATCACCAAAGGCAAAATATAGGCGAGTGAATTTCTTTTTAGTCCTTTTTTTTTTTTTTGGATTTGTTTTATTTTATTATTATTTTTGAATATTTTGCAATGTTTTTATGCTTGTATGAGAATGACCCTCTACGCTTTGCCCCATGCCACTTGTAAGAGGCAAGGGTTTATCACCGAAGACAAGACGTAGACGAGTAAGGGCACCTTCCTCGATTCCTAGTCTCACACTACTAGTAAGAAGTGTGGGCTCAACACCAAAGACTATGAAGGACGAAAGATGTGACAATGAATTATTCATAAGTTATTGAATTGATGGATTTTTTTACAATAGTGCTTTGTATTTGGGAAGAAACATCTGCCCCCAATCTCAGCCCCACACGACTAGTAGGACGCGAGGGTTCAACACCGAAGACTGAGATGGACGACCAAACGAACTAGGTAACGAAGTTTAGAGCTTTGTTATGAAAGAGAGAATGTATTAGAAGGGGATATATTACCATCAGTAAGCTTCTAGGTATGACCATAGAGGAAAGCGACTGAAAGTGGAAGAAGTATGATGCTCACAAACTTAATAGGATTTATATTAGCACTTGTCTCATGATGATAAATATGAAGATGTGATTTTGATAATGAAAATGTCTGCCAATGGAAATGAATAAATTTGAATTATTTGGAGATAAGCAAGACAAAAGGAACAATGTACATGTTGTATCCTGGAATAGTGAACATCTCAAGGATAAAATTTCTTTAAATGAACTGCATTCATTGGTTCATCAAGATCTTGACCATCTACAGTGGCCAATTTATAGGCTCCAGAGCCAAATTTAGCTGTGATTACATAGGGTCCTAACCAATTAGGCTCAAATTTTCCTTGTTTCTCTCGTTCTTTAGTGGTATTCTTTTGATTTTCTTTTAAAACAAGGTCACCAATTTCGAATTCTCTGGGTCTTACCTTTTTATGATAACTGCGTTGCAGTCGGTTTTGATAGACTTGAAGATGATTGAGAGCATTAAGTCATTTTTCATCGAGAAGCTCAAGCTCCTGAAGCCGTGACTGTCGGTATTCATCCTCATTAATTACATCTTTAAGGGAGATCCTCAAGGATGGGAGTTCTATCTCAATAGGTAAAATGGCTTCACAACCATAAACAAGGGAAAATGGGGTGGCTCCGGTAGGCGTGCGGTAAGATGTACGGTAAGCCCAAAGAGCGGGGTAAATTTGAGTATGCCAATTTCGTCCATGGGTGTTGACGATCTTTTCCATGATGGATTTTAAGGTCTTATTGGTTGCTTCCGCTTGACCGTTGCCCTGAGGGTAGTATGGAGTAGACCATTTAAGTTTGATGTGAAAACGTTTGGCTAGGTCTTTTACATCCTGGTTTTTAAATGATTTGCCATTATCTGCAACCAGAGCGGATGGAATACCAAATCGACATATGAGATTATTGAAAATAAATTTCGATATTTGGCTACCGGTAACATAAGTGAGAGGCATAGCCTCTACCCATTTAGTGAAGTAATCGGTAGCGGTAATGATGAACTTATGTCCATCGGAAGATGTTGGTCTGATTTTACCAATGAGATCAAGTCCCCATTGAGAGAAGGGCCATGGTGTGGTTATCGATTGTAATGCCTGGGAAGGTGCGTGGATAAGATTTCCATGCTTTTGACATGCTTGACAATGTTTGACAAAATGACATGCGTCACTTTCCATGGTGGGCCAATAATATCCAACTCGTAGGATTTTCTTGGCTAAGGCGATACCATTCATGTGTGCTCCACAGATACCAGAATGGACTTCAGCTAAGACACTCGAGGATTCTTCCTGATTAAGACATCGGAGCAGGGTGCCATCATATCCTCGTTTATAAAGAGTTTCTGCTAAAATGGTGTAACGAGAAGCACGTTGTGCTAAAGCACGTTTATGCATTGGTTTCATGTCGGCAGGAAACGTTTTATCACGAATGAAGGTATAAAGATCGTGGTACCAAGGGTTATTCGACCCACGATCTCACATACCATAGTGTTTTCAGGAAGATCATAGGCAGGCATTAAGAGATGTTCAACGAGAAAATGTGCCTGGGGTTGACTAGATGCGATTTCTAATAGGGACCCGATGGTTGCCATAGCATCGGCAGATTTATTACGAATTCTGGGAATTTGATCAAAGCTAATTAATCGAAAATAGCTTCGAAGACTATCCACCATGCGTTTATATGGGATAAGTTTTTCATCCTTGACCTGGTATTCATCAGTAACTTGCTTGATGATAAGTAAAGAATCACCAAATACAGCTAATTCTGTAAGATTCCAAGATATAGCCAGTTTTAACCCTGCGACGAGAGCTTCATATTCTGCGATATTGTTGGTACATGGGAATGCTAAGCGAAATGATTTGGGGATAACATGTCCACTTGGTGTGATAAGCAAAATACCAGCCCCTGAGCCATGGAGATTACAAGATCCATCAAAAAATAGAGTCCAAGCTGGCGCGATGTCTATGTGTAGAATATCTTCATCAGGAAAAGAAAATTGAAGTGGTTCTGTGCCAGGAAGGGGTGCCTCGGCAAGTTGGTCGGCAAGGGTTTGTCCTTTAATTGCTTTTTGTGGAACAAACTCGACATCGAATTCACTAAGTAATACAACCCAACTAGACATTCTTCCCGTGAGAATGGGTTTGGACAACAAATACTTGAGAGGATCAATTTTGGCAATCAACTTAGTTGTGTGATTGAGCAAGTAATGACGTAACTTATGGAATGCAAAGGCAACCGCTAAGCATACTTTTTCGATTTGGGAATAACGTATTTCGTGCTCAATAAGTGTTCGACTAAGGTAATATACAACCTGTTCTTTTCCTTGATTGTTATGTTGTGCTAGTAGAGCTCCTATGGCATGTTCAGTGGCAGATGTATAAAGCAACATAGGTTTATCGGCAACTGGTGACATAAGAACAGGTGGACTAGAGAGGTATTCTTTTAACTTAGCAAAAGAATCTTGCAATCGTGGTTCCAGTGAAAGTGTGCATCTTTCTTGAGTAACTGATTAAAGTGATGGCACTTGTCAGCCAACTGTGATATGAAACGCCGAATAGATTGTATCTTTCCTTGAAGACTGCGTAATTGTTTTAGGTTTTGAGGAGGAGGCATTTCCATAATGGCTTTGACTTTGGCAGGATCCACTTCTATGCCTCTTCGTGAGACAATAAACCCTAATAATTTACCAGAGGTTACTCCAAAACACATTTCTTTGGGTTAAGACGAACCTTATACTCACGTAATCTATCGAAAATGCGTCTCAACACACTTGGATGCCCTATTCGTGTTTTAGATTTTGCTAATATATCATCAACATAATCTTCCATGATATCATGTAACATGTCATGGAAGATGAATATCATTGCTCGTTGATAGGTAAAGACCAAAGATTTTTCAATCCGAAAGGCATGACCTTATAAATGTAAGGTGCCCCATGGTGTAGTAAATGCCGCTTTTATGTTGATCTCCTTCAAGCAATACGTATTTGATCAGTAACCAGAGAATCCATCCATTAAGGAGAGCATTTCATGGCCTCGCCAGAATCAACAATCATGTCTATATTTGGCAAGGGAAAGTCATCTTTGGGACAAGCCTTGTTGATGTCACTAAGTCTGTGCATATTCTCGATGCCAGAGTTTTCTTGGCGACAGAACTATGTTAGATATCCATGCTTTGAATAATCAATAGGTTTAATGAAGTCACTTCCAAGAGTTTCTCGAGTTCGGCTTTAACAAGTAATGCAACTTGGGGATGCATTTTACGTAGTTTTTGCTTTACAGGTTTTGTATCCGGATGTACCACAAGATGGTGTACTACAAGAGATGGCTCCAGGCCCTGCATGTCCTTATACGTCCATGCAAATATATCTTGGAATTCAATAAGGAGTGTTGTAAATTCCATGCATTCTTGATCGACATGACTAATGCCAAGTTGTAAAATTTTTGGTTGTTCAAAGGTGCCAATGTTTATGTCTTTTGTTTCTTCTACAAGCATTTTAGATGTATCCTTTTCTGAGAACGATGCTAATGGTCATGTAGGTCATCGCTGTCGTGTGTTTGTTGGAATTTTTGACATGTTTATTGATAAGGTGGTGGTGAGGTTTTGACTATGGGAAATCCTCTGCTTGTGCTTTTGATCCAAATTTTCTGACGGTGAAGGATCTGAATATTTTATCTCTTCGCCAAAATAGGCCGATGCATTTAGATTGATTTCAAATCCTTTTCTATGGTCTGAAGTAGGTATTTGGTCACGAGTTCCAAGGAATTCTTCGATGGCTTCATCATTTTGGAACATGTCCATGGCTATATGATGTGGTTGGCCATGGTCTATGAGACTTGGATGTGTAGGCTCAAAATTGATGACATTAATAGAAAAATGTTCAAAGGCAAGATGTGTTTCAGCGAGGTCTTCAAAAAGACTACATGGAGATCTAATTTCATTATTAGAACTGGTGTCATCATTGTCACTCGAAATTATTATGGGAGCGACATCAAACACCTTGAAACCTAGACCATGTTTACCGTGATGTTGTGTGCAATTTATAGGGTCTAAACGACCTTGTTCATTTGGACCGAGTCCTTTACCCTGCCATCGCATGTTTTTCATTATTCGGTGAGCTTTGGTAAATTGAGGGGACTCATAACATGGAGCAAAGTCGTCATTATATAACCAAGATCCTGAAGAACTTGGAATATGTTCATTGTCAAGATGACCAAACTTTTTCCAAACTGACTGACCCATTTGGTAATTGGGATGGATTTTCAGATGTGAAGCATTAGGTTTGCCATAGCTATGTGGGGATTTGGTGATATAAAAAGAGTCTGCCATCTTTTGAAATTGATATTCACCGCATCCCGTGTCAATGATTTTAAATGTGTGAGATGGGGGACCAATAGGTACCTCATGTGGTGGGGAAGTTAGTTTTGTAGTCTTAAAAGATGAAGAAAATGGGTTATAAGAAAAAGGGGGTGGATCGAAGGATGAAGGTTGGTTATTCACAGGAGGAGGTATCTTAATAGAGGAGGTGTGGTTGGATGAAGAAGATTGGCTAGGTGAAGAAGAAGGTGGTGTGGTGGAAGAATAATTGTTGCTGGAAGAAGAAGCTTGATTAGTGGAAGAAGATGATTGATTAGTGGGAGGAGGACTGGTGGAAGGTGGTTGACTAGCGGATGATAATGGATTGGAAAATGTGTTTTGGTTATGAGATGATGGTTTCGGATTATTGTTAGGGAGTGTATCAGGATCAATGCGTGTTTCATTAGGGATTATCCGAGGTGAAGCGTATTTATCTGTGGATGGACAATAGTGATCATGTCGATACCGTCCTTCGAGGAATCTACAATACTCAAAAGGTTGGGGATCTGCACGTAATGTAAATTCCTTATCCAAATGAGGAAACTTAATGCATTGGTGGAATGTTGATGGGACGGCTTTCATGGCATGAATCCATGGTCGGCCGACAAGAATGTTATAGGCAACTTCTACATCTACCACATGACAAATCGTGTCTAAGGTGATGGGTCCAACTTGGAGAGGCAACGTGATTGTGCCTTCAGACTTTCTTTCGCTATTATCATACCCACGAATGGTTATGATATTGTTTCAAAATCATTTTCAAAGTGTAACCTAGACAACGTAAAAGTTTCATGTAAACAAATATTTAATGCTGATCCGTTGTCGATTAAGACGCGCTTGATTTTACGATGAGTTACATAACCTCAACGATAAAGAATGATTATTAGCGATATTGGGATTAAGCATGTCATCGGGACCAAAAGATAAAATAGGATTGGGACTGCAAGATGTGCAATTAAAGCCTGAATTGTTGTGAATTGATGTCCTCGTGGACACGAGCATTATTCAATGTTTGCATAAGGATGCGTTGTAGTGCGGGAGAGGAATTAAGTAGTTCCATGATTGAAATTTGTGCGGAGTCTTCTAATTGTTTGACAATATTAAATGACGGCGTAGGTTGTGGAGAGGAATTGGCGGCGGAATTAGATGGTGGATTAGGAGGTGATGCCGGGACGAAGTGGCAGATTTTTTTGTTGTAGGGACCCATATTTTTTTCTGTCTAGTGGTGATCGCTGCAGTCAGTTTTGATCTTTATAGTTGCCACTAAGTCTTGGTCATAATCTATGGTCGAGATGACTGAGTCATACTCGACATTGCTTGATGATTGACCCTTATCTTTTGAATTTTTATCATGGTTAGGGAATGGATTTGTGAACATGTGAAGTTTTTCATTAGGTGTTTTTGTCTCAGAAGTATTTTCGACTTCTATGTCTCCACGTTCAATCAGGTCTTGGACGTAATGGCGGAGTTGCATGCATCGATCTGTGGAGTGCCCTTTTATGCGATGGTAATCACAATATTCATTGTCTTTATACCAATTTGGTTTAGGTTGTCCTTCTTCGAAGGGTCTGACAATGGGATATGTAATCATATTAGCATTTGCCAAATGACGAAAGACACTAGATAGACTTTCTCCCAGAGGAGTGAACTCTCTTCGTCGATCCCGAGAAGGAACTTCCTTTCTAGGGATAATGATTGGTTGTTTAGATTTTAACGTGGTGGTGGGATGGTTTTGGACATTTCGACATGGCGGGAATCAGTAACACCATCGTTGATGATATTTCGATTCCGGTTAAAGAATTTAGATTTGTCCTGGTTTGAGGAGTGTCTCGATAAGGTTGGTCTCTAAAGGGTGCTTTAAGTAAGCCCTTAGAAATGAGGGCTTTTTCGATTTGTGTCCCCTTTTCGATGACTTCTTCAAAACTATTCAGACAATGCATTTGCATGTGGAATGATAATTCGGCATTGAGATTAGGGACAAAAATGCTAACTAGTTGTTTCTCGGGTACTGAGCAGGGAAATCGGCTTGCAATTCCGCGCCATCGTTGTAAAAAGGAAGCAAAATTTTCGTTTGGCCTTTGCCTAGTGTTGCAGAGATCAAGCATGGTTATCTCTGAGTCTAGGTTATAAGAAAAATGTTTGACAAATTTCTCCGATAAGTCTGCAAATGTCGTGACCGACCCTTTGGGTAGATGGAAAAACCAGTCTAAAGCTTGTCCTCCTAAACTTTGGGGGAATAATCGTAAAAGGTACGTGTCTCGATAGGCAACTTCCTGACATTGCATGTAAAATTCCTTGACATGTTCACGGGGGTCACCTTTGCTTTTGTATTTATCAAACTTAGGGATTTCAAAGGATGGCGGAAATGGTAATCGTGATATTTCTGTATCAAATGGATAAGGACACAATTCTTCAAAGTTGAATTGTTTCGATTGTTTTTGCAGTCCCTGAATGGTGTCTTTCATAAGTTTCCATTCTTGTGCAAATGGAGAAGCGGGGGACGGTTTATCAAACATGTCGCGAGTATTAGAATCTAGATTGAGGTCTTTTAATCTTTCAGCTCTAATCGTTGTTTCCTCAAGTTTCTTTGTTAAATCTTGGATTTTAGTGAATAATTCTTCGACCGAAGAACCATTTGGATTGTTTGGTATTTCATTGTGATAACTAGATTCACCATTGTCGATGAGTTTGTTTAAATTTTCGGTCCCGAAGTCAGGGGGTAGTTTTGCCCCATGGCTAGGATGCGTAACAGATATTCATTTTTGTTTTGTTCTATCACCCTATTGACTTGTTCTTGTTCTTCAAAGGTGAGTTCTGTCAGTGCGACTTCTTCGTCGCCATTTTCACGATCAGGATCATGCGAGTGAATACCATTATGACTTTGATTACTTTGGATTTATCCTGAATAAGCTTGTGATGACTGATAAGGAGAGTAACTCAAACAAGTTATCTCAATATGATGATGATGTAACTCGAGACGAGTTATTAGACGATTTGTTGCACGTTGTGTAGATTTGACTTAAATAAGCTCTGACTATCGACGGGAGAGTAACTCCGAATAGGTTAATCACGATATGGTTGTGAAAGGATTTGTGTTGGCTATGATTTGGATAAATGTGATGGTGGATAGAATAATGAGTGAACTCAAACAAGTTACCCAATATTAGTTTGATATAGCCGAAACAAGCTATGGATGATGTTTTGACAATCGACAATATGGGGAGTGAATGCTAGTCACTCAATATCACTGATATAGCCGATGCCAAGTTATGACAAATGTATTGTTGGATGAGGTAAGCTAATGAAATTGGTGTGATGGTTTGATCTCGTGTTGTTGGATTGTTTGATGTTTTCATTGTATTGAATTGGTCGAGAACTGATTTTTTGTGGAACACAACTAGGGTCCGAACTTTTACAATGAACACATTGATATCACCAAGTTTTATGATTAAAAAAATGCTAAACTATTGTGTTTTCAAACAAAGTTAGCATCATGTGGATTCAATTGTTTTGGCTTATGAGGTAACTTCTTCAGGAATGATCATTGTTTCATGCAATCATACAAGTATGCTGTGAAATGGTGGATGCAGGCTCTTATTACTCCAAGAAGATGCGTCCTCCGATATACCCTAGTCCTGATATACCTAATTCTGTACGGGGACAGAATTGGTACGGGGAACCCTTAGAGCACTGGAGGAGACTCACCAATTCTTACTTGCCTGTTTCGGAGTGAATCACCACGTCCAGAACAGGTTTTGTGAAAAGGTGGAAGGTGATGGAGGGATGAATGTGTATGGTGTCCTTATAACTCCCCGAAGATTTACAGGGACGATGCCCAGGCTTCGTTGTTACAGCTATTTAGGCGTGACTCGCATGCGCTGCACGACAGCATTACCTGTAAGTGAAGAGCAGCGGCGAGGTAAATACCGAACGCTGTGATGAGACTAGGTCTCAAAGTGCAATGCAGATGCAAATGCTGTTGGTGCGTGGTAGTCAAGTCCACGTCACCGATGTAGCTTTGGTGGTGATGAAATCCACCTTGTCTACGTGCAAAAACAATATGATAAAGTGATTAAACGCAGGGTTCTTTCCAACTTGAAATAAATCACTAGCAAAAATAATTGCGTACCTGAGCGTACTTTTTTTTTTTTTTTTTTTTAGCAATTGTCTTTAAATGGTGGTATTTTTGCGGGATTTTTGTTGTTTTTGTTTTTGTTTTTGTTTTTGACAATATTCCAGCAACGCGGTTCTACAGAAAACAAATTAGTAGTTATCCTGCAAATGAAATGTTAGAAAAGTGATCGTGGTTGTTTTTGATTTGCCAGATCGCTCAAAGGCGCAGGAAAAGAGCATACACAACCAACGACCAAAAAAATATTAAGAATATGACAAAGGAAAATAATTATTAAAATGATAGTTGAAAAACAAATCTAGAGGATCCTGCAATGTTAGAACAAGAAACTAAAAAAATGTGACCGTTTCTGATTTTCCAGATCGCTCGAAGGCGCAAGAAAAGAGCATACGCGGATACAATTGGAATAGTTTCTGATTTTCTGATTTTCGACTTTTTTTTTTTTAAAATGTTAATAATTATTGCAATTTAATCATGATTGCGAAATAGCGATAATGATTATTTTCACAAAAAAGAAAAACGATGAAAGAAGAGGGTGAAAACGTTATCTAGAAGTGTTGTCGTGGAAAATTTAAATGTAAGGCAAAAAATTAAAAATAAAAATTGTTTTCTAGAGCTCGAGTGGCCTCACGTTTCTGATTTCCAAGATCACTTTTGAAGTGCGAGGAAAGAGCATACGTGTGAGGATGTTTCGTGAAATAAAAATTAAAAATAAATAAATAAATAAATAAATAAAACTATAATTTTGTTGTTTTTTTGTTAAAAAGACAGGTGTTAGAAGAAATGAAACCAAATTTTTTTGTAAGTCTAAATCTAAAAATTATTTTTTCATTGCATATATCTTTTCAATACCTTTCCGTTAAAAAAAAATGAAGTCATTCCGAGTTCGGGAGCAAAAGTTATGGCTTCCGGAAGATGGGCTACGAGAACGCTCTGAATGAAAATTTTGAACGTGAGAAAAACGTCCCAGGAGCTGGTTTTTTTTATTTTCTGACTTCTGTACTTCACCTGAGAAGCTAAAATTTTGACAGCAAGGTTAAAAAATAACAATAATCAGAAAGAAAGAGTTAGATCATAAAATGATTGACTAAAATAAAAGAAAGAAAAAAATAAATAAATGATTAACTTCCTACAAAGCAGTTATTTTAGCAAAAGGAAATAAATAAATATATTTTCCGGATTGGTTGTCCCATGACACTAAGATGATAAACTAATGATTAGTGCTTGTGTTTCTATAGATTACGAGTGAATAGCAAAATCAGAACTACTAAACACCAAGCACCGAGGAGATCAAAGACAGGATGAGCTGCATAGTTTCATTGTTGCTATAACCTGTAGATACACCACAAGACACCACACAACAAAAACACTACCCAAAGCGTGAAGGTTAACCAAAGAAGACCAAAAGGAACAGAAAAGGAAATAATAATAAACAATAATAAACAAAGAACAGATAAAACCACTAATTGAGAAAGTAATGGTAACAGATCGAAAGTAACCGGGCGTGCCAGAATGTAAGCTATGAAAAATACACTACTAACAAGGAAGTAAAATACCAATAATCATACCTCCTCCTTCGCGTTCCGTAGCAAACCTCGGAATGGGCTAGGAAACTTGGATTGAGCCCTGATTTTGTGATATGTAGGTGCTTTTCTTCAAGACGGAGCAAGACCTTCCTGCAACAACGATCCTCTTACTTTGCACTGGATGGGAAAAAGGATTATGAGGCTATTTTGGCATTAGGACAAGGCAGAATGATGTTCTTTGCTCAAAGGATGCAAGAACTTAGATATGGCATGAAAGCTTATTCTCCGTGTCCTTAGAGGGGAGGGGTAAGGTTGTATTTATAGCCTGAGGGAGTGATTAGCTTAAATTAATTTAAGTAATCATGGTTTGAAAATGTGGGCAAGATTAAGTGGGTGGTTTGAAAATGTGGGCAAGATTAGGTGGATGGTTTGAAAATGTGGGCAAGATTAGGTGGATGGTTTGAAAATGTGGGCAATATTAGGTGAGTGGGGGCCACGAAGAATGGGTGAGGATTTGAATTATATTTTTAATTCATAAGTGGAGGATTTTAGGTGAGTGGGGACCACGAATGGTGGGTGAGGATTTGAATTTGAATTTTTAATTCAATAGTGGAAAAACATGGAGAATAATGACATGTTGTGAGGATTAGATTATTTTTAGATTTGGAAATGGATAATTAATCAAATTATATTTGATTAATTCGAAGTGTATTTTTGTGGGAAATGAGGAAGGGAAATTAATTGATAACCATTCTCATGTTTCAAACCCGAAACCCGATTTCCTTTGTGTTGGGTTTTGAACCTCCCGACATATTTTCCTTTTGCGTTTATCTATATCCACCCGGGGGCTAGATATATACAACACTTACTTCATTCATTATTTAATTACCTTTATTCAAACTAATTTCCACCTCACCTAGACACCTCATCATAAACTTATTCTTAGCATGTTTCCTTTTACTAGGAATCAATTTTCACTCACCATAACTAACTAAGACTTAGTTCAACCCTAAAATCACATTACTATTATTCCTCTAACCACATTCCCACTTATCTTAGAGAAACATTTCCATTTTGATTCGTGAGAATAGACAAAGTTGGCAAGAGATTGCCAAGATATATCATTTTTAGTAAACCTAGGATTTTCTCGCCTTAACCAAATCTGCTCAAATCTAAACCAATTCCGGTCACCCTAACCATCATTGGTTACCATATATTCATTTTGGTAACTTTTTTGAGAGCTTGGTGACATTCTCAAGTTTCGAAATGAAGGAGACATGCATGCAAGCAAGAACTAGAGCCCTTTCACACATCCAGACAACCATAACTAGCACCAAGATTGATATGAAGGTATTTGCATTCACAAAGAGTAGCATTCCAAGAAGCACTTCCATATAGACAGAACCATTCCACAGATCAACCATCACCATTATGAATCCATCAAATTCACAAACACCAGGTAAGTGTATCTCTAACCTACATCATTTCATACTTGTCTAGATTACAAAGTTTCTTCATCTCTATTTATCAACATCTATTTGCATTTTTCATCCCACCCTTGTTACCTTACTGTGAACCCAACCATCCCATCACCCAAAATAATTTAATTACCTATACTTTATGCCTGAATACCTTTGAGTACTCCCAACACCTCCACAAACCTAACTATTCCCCTTACCATCTCTATTCAATCTTAGACAAACCCCCAAACCCAGTTTATTGAATTTCTACCATCCCGCCTTAACTATCGTTGATCACACCACACCAACGTCGGTCCTTATATTTGGTAATCCTACCAATAATAGAAGCTTAAAAACCTACATCCAAGAAACCCAAGCTACCTAGAATCTGACCCTGACCTATCCCAACACCTTGACCACCTACCCTACTTCCAGATCTGATCATAACCTAGCTTGTTATATTATATTTGTTTAATTTATTTGAATGAGATACCCAAATCATATCAACTATGGTAGGAAATCATTTGTTTACATCATTTCTTACATTAAGTTGTATTAAACATTGGGTTGATCGCCACTAAGGAAGTACCACACTTCCTAGATCTAGCCCACACTAGGCAGGCAGCCCACCGACATATATTGTTTAACTTTATTTTTGGTCTTGTTTTGTATTTCAAGTAGTTCCTCCTAGACAAAAGGAAGCTATCATAGTTAGCATTGGATTAAGAAGTCAGAATGCACGCACAACCTCCAACCGACCCTCACAACAGGTATTCCTCCTTGGCCCATACCCTTATATGTTTCATCAAATCCACAAAGAAAATGGTAAAACATTTTGGCATGCCCGGTGGAACCCATCAAAGGTTATTTTGCATTTTATTCATTCCTAGGTGAAAGTTGTGTGTTTGATTGCCTTTTCAAAAGCTTCTACATTAATTTTATTCTCTAGAATATTCCCCTCTTTTTAGTGTCTAAAAGAAATCATGTTTTGGTGCTTTAAAAAGAATACTTATTTATTTCATGAGTATTGCATTAGTGAAAGAGCATCCCTCTTCTTGTTCATTACTTGCTACATCAATGTCACATTTGGATTTGGGTTTAAAACACTTGCATGTCATTCTGATTTATTGCATTATATCTCACATTAAAATTGACGTCAACCTATATGATGGAAGTCATGACCAGCTGATGGTTGACACAACTAAATCATAGAAAGCACATTCTTTCTTATCTCTCTTTACCAAAGTGCAAAAATTGGAATATATACATCTTCTTAAACAACATCCCACCGGAAGAAGTTGCCAACGATCACACGATCAGAGGATTGACAGTGGACACCTAGCTAGTTATCTCTATCTAGTCACCCATTAGAGAAAGGCTTGCCCCCACCAAAACATAACCTGAAACCTCACCTTTAAAATTTCCTTCTTCATAGGAAGCCTTCCCAACCAAAAATCTTTTCTGAATTCATGATCCAGTCCTTAAATAGCATAATATAAACACACTAAATTCACTTGTAGGATTACATGTTTTTCTTATCTTTGTTCTTGACTTGTGTTTTGAGGTGCAAGGTCGTGTTCTCCATTTTTATTTTCTTTCACACTCCATAATCATAGTTAGTGTATTCCAGCTATTTCTGAGTGTGTCAGGACTCATTTTTACCATACTCAGACTTCTGGGTTGGTATCTCATTCAACCTTAATTCACAAAAAGAATTTTTCTCTTCATTTTATAGATTTTACAGAAACTGACATCGGTTTACATCTGATTGTCATCAGTTCATCTGACCAGTGTCAATTCCCTATGTTATTGGTTAGCTTACCCAAAGAGAACTCATATCATCTTCTTCTCTATTTAAAATATCTTGATTTCACCCTATCCTCTACATTATGATATTATTGAGTAAATATAGCCTCCACGGTTGACTTTCCCCAATTTTGTCTCACTTTCTCAAACTATTAATTTCCCATAGTAATCGACATAGGTTATTGTGACTATCATCATCACTTTTTAATAGGCATCGATTGTTCTAACTAGTGTTAGTCTTTCTATTTTGGCTTTTTTTATCAAAACACCTACCAATTCACCTCAAATAATGAATTATTTTCCATCCCTATTGTTTTCTGTGTCATTTACAAAATACAGTCTTACCAGGTCAACACTTATTCACATGGTGTTGACTTGCAGCCAAACTAACGCCCTTGTATTTCATGCTAGTTGTCAGCCACTCCCACCTAGTCCATCACCGCCATCCATCCTATCACCTATGGATCTGACTCAACTTATCCCCATTGCTACTTGCAATGAGGAGTTCACGAGACTCCTCGACCAGAATCTCGCTTCCCTCTAGTACTACCTTGCTCATTCTTCCACCCGAGATTCCTTAGGACAATTAATATACGACATGCCCGTATCTATCCCTCCTACTCTCATAACCACCTCTACATTAGCTAACACTAGTTTGGCACTACCGTCATCTAATTTACCACTTGTGGTGTCTCAGCTAGATCCCACAACCGCTATAATTGTAGCATCTACATCATCTATCGCACTTTGCGACAACAATTTTCCCTCCGATAGTTGCTTTAAGTATCGCCCCATCTGCACCTGCTACCTCACATATACCTATTACATCGTAACCACCTCCACTATCGGCAGCTTACACCCCTTTCTAGAACCTCACATTTTCTATCCCACAGTCCTTACCCCTAATCACCACTAGAGTTGTTACGACTACCCCACCCACTTACACATACTACCAACAACCTCCGACCTCATATATTGCTTATTCTAGTTATGTGTCACCTACGTCTATTCCTCCGGCATAGTTCTCATACTTAGCACTACCATACACTAGCATACCACCCACCTCATACATTCAACATCAACCCCCTTTTTTACGGTGGCACCCATTCATCACAACCCACCAACGACCTCATTAAGATGATGATGGAAAATATGAAAACCTTATAGGCATCTGTTTCTAGCTCCCATAATTCTTTAACTTATGATGAGATCTATAACGAGCCTATCCATCCATCTATTCCCATTTATCCCTACCCTGTGCATTGGGAAATGCCTAAATTCAATCGCTTCAATAGTAAAGAAGACCCGACAACACTTGTGGTCATTCAAACATGGGTGCTACCTAATCGCCCATGATGATGCTTTTCTCCTACAAACTTTCCCAATGTCCTTGACAGACCAACATTAGATTGGTATAGTGGACTACCTCGACATTCCATTTATTCCTTTAATCAAGTAGCCCAAGCTTTCTTAGACCATTTTTCAATCAATTTTATCAAGAAAGTCACCATGGCTCATTTCTATTCAACCCGATAGTATGAAGGAAAATCTATCGAAGATTTTGTTGCCCATTGGTAGAGTTTTATTAACCAATTGACGTTCCAGCTACCTCAGCACTGAACTTATTGAGTTGTTCACTAGAGCTTGTGTCGGACACATCTCACCAACTCTACAAGTTCAAACCTTCCAAACCTTCGACAAAGCATTCACCATGGCACGAAAGCTGGAAATTTGCACCATTGAAGAAAATAAAATCCAATTGCAAAACAAGAACGCCCCATTCAAATCCAATGATTCTTATTCATCTTAAAAACCTCAAAATAACTATCCAAATCCCAAAGGATCTACCAACATGGTATTCCTCAAGGTGGGTCCACCTCACCCTCTAATCAAGCCCAACCTCCTTCCAATCTTTCCCTTATCAAAGCCTTTCAGTTACTGGTGGGAGCAATAAGAGTATACTTCAATTGGAGATCCCTATTCTTCAATCTTAGAAAAGCTTCTTAAAGCTAGAGCCATTACACTTCCTCCCATAAAACCTCATACAGGTTTCAATCCTACCCATCTTGTGCTGCGTATAGTATAAAGAACATGACTACTGTAATTCCCATCATGTTAAAGGCCATAAGCGATGAATTCTAAATAACATTTAATAACATTTTCCAAGAGATGATAGATAATGGAGACCTTGTCGTGGACAACCCAAAAGCCCCAAAAAATCAAAATTTACACATCTTTAAAAATTTGTTCCCTAATCATAAACCATCGTCTAATCAAAATAAGGAACCTTCATCCAACAACAACAATGTCTATTAATTCCACGTGGTTATTTATATCATATCAATCATTCCTCAAATCCCACCTATTTCGTCTATTCAGGAAATTTTGGCACGAGCCCCTCTACCCACATAGGAGTATACTCCTTCTACTCCTTCACCCACATAAGAGTCCCCCTCATCCTCCCTATTCTCATGGAGGAACCCACACTTTCTACCGATGCCATTTCATTATCTACCCCACAACCTACCAAACAATCAACACTTTTTATTCTCCCATCCACAGGAGAATCATCATCGCCTTCTCCTCCACCAAGGATGAAGTCTACATCACCCCACCTATTATCTCTCCTACCCATGGGAGATTCGTCAGACATGCCACTACCTGTTGGGGGTAGTTCCCCCTCAACATCCCAGAACCCCATTGACATGATCTTAGCTCTTTTACCTACAGAGTCCGAGGCTAGCCAATTCCTGTCTCATAGACATATTTTATAGGGATTGCCACCAAACCAATTCCATCCTCTTCTTCAGTAATCCTATTTTCATGGCTGGCCAATTGCTTGGATTATGTTGATAATTCCATGCTCTGGGGACATCTTTGGCTCCCCTTTTCGACCCAAATGCAAATGTTACCTAAAGATACTTCCACAATCTACCCAAAGGTATTTTCAACAACCAAATCAACATTGACCATGCCTATTGAAATGGATTCTTCTTCATCATCCCTACCTACATCTAAACCTCTACCCACAACTAAAACCATTCCCAAACCTAAAAACACACCTATCTCCTCACCGTACCTAGACCCATCACTACTTTGGGTGTCATACCAACATCAAGCCTTACTCACCCACATGTCAAATTGGACTTAGCAACATCATCTCAAACCCACACCAACATTTTCCCTCTTCCTAAAAATAAAATCCAACCTTCTAGGGCCGCATACACCGACCTCGCCTACCACACCTTTTTCACCTTCCCCCCTTCCGTCCATCCTAGGGCCCCATCCATCAACCCTGATTAAATAGTATCCTACCCAAGGCCATTAAAAATCTAAACAACCTACTACTTTATAACGAGCCTTTGTTACACCTTATTCACCCAAACACCAAACTCCCTCACCCTCACCCTCACCCGTGCACTTCTTGCCACCTATACCTCCACCTGTTACTATAACCCCAACCTTGCCTATACGACTTCAACCCATTATGTCTACCCAACCTCTACCAACCACCTCCACCACAACTTGGTTTCCCCAGGTGGGTAACCATTCCTCTTCCACCATCTTCTTTCATTTCTACATCTTATACTCCTATGTCACCTTTACCCAAGAAGGTGCAACCCAAAGATAAGAATCCACTACCCTCCAATAAGGTAGTTAAACCAACAAAACCTTCCACTGCTAGCTCTTCTACCCCACCTTTACCCAAGTAGATTCCAGAAAAACATAAGACCATACCACTTATCAAACCAGGTGAGACCTACCCATTCCCCTCTTATAAATCCTCTTCCCTCATGATCATCCACACCTCTACCCAAACCCACATTCACTTCCCATTGTGATCCGTTAGCGGGTCCTACGCCACCATTTTAACTAATCTCTTAGAGATTTTTCATCACATTACCACCACTTTGACCTTATGATCCTCTAAAACCCAAACCAAAAGGGTTTTATGAAACCAAGATTTGTGCCTATCATCATGTGTCAGGACATGATGTAGAGAATCATAAGGCTCTAAAGATCATTCTTCTCCAACTTTGTCCTCCTGAGTAAAAATTTGACGATGATGACCTTCTCGATGAGGACCATGTTCCACCTTCACTTGTCACCACACATCATTGTCCTTTACTGATTTAGAGATCAATATCTCCACCCCCACACCATTTTATCCACCTCCAAAATTTGAGATCAACATGGTCCGTATTAGAGAGTTGGCAAAATCACCACCCAAATGTTGGTGGGATCATCTCACTTCAAAAGGATTTTCCCCACCATCGGGGTTTTCCCATCATTCCTTTACACTAATTATCCTACACCTTCTTCATTTACCACCTCCCTCGATTAACATGGTTCAAGTTGCCACACGTGATCAAAAAGAAAAGGAAAAGGAAAAGAAATAGCAACCAACCCGTCAACCAATCTCGTGCCCAATATACCATTTGCACCCACACCCAAATCACCATCCACGAAACTACATACCCTATCTCTCGATAGGGTCACCCATCACACAATGATAAAACAGATTACATCAGTCTCCTCTAAAGATGTCTTTGTATGATCTCGTCCCAAACTTCCAAAATGCCACGACAAGCCCTTATCAAAGTTTTACAATCCATTGAAGTTTTACCCAATGACCCCACACCTATGGCTGCATTATTACCCCTCACCATGTGGCCTCGCTAACCAAATCATCTCCTTCTTCTACCCTCATGCCCACTCCTCAAGTTTCCACCTCGGTTTCTCGATGAGGAGATTGTACCTCTCTAGTCGGATGACCACGATCCCTTCCTATTCATTTCCGTCTATATCGATAACATATGTGTATGAAACATCATGATCGATGGTCGTATTAGCATTAATATCATCTCCTCCCATGCATACAATAAAATGCGTATACCTTCTATTTGTATACATAATAACCCCATTATGTTTCACTCCTTGATGACGCCATTACCTCTCTCCTTGGCACCATTATCCTTCATGTTTGCGTAGGCCCTCGCATTGTCCCAGAAATATTCTACATCTTAGAGGGGGAGTTCCAATATAACATGTTGATTGGTAGAACTTGGATTCATGTTATGGGTTGTGTCCCTTCAACTTTACACGTTGTGTAAAATTCAAACTTGAATGACATAACTATACCATCCCCGCCGACCTGTCGCTATTCAAAAATTGTAACATGTTATACCAACCCAATGATGTACTTGTACTGGATCAAGGCATCTGCCACTTACCCCACTTCTCCTTCACCCATGATCCCATCCACCAATGTTTCCACTACCTCTCCCACACCTAACTCTTATATTCCTATTGTTGCCTCACCTCTACAAATGAGCCCTCGATTCCTAACCAACTACTACCCCTTCTACCCAATCAACTAGTGATTCATTTATCCCCGCCACCCACATATTGACTCACGATCCCTTAGAAGGTTCTTTTCAATGCCTCACTTTGGGGGAGTACCACCTATACAATATCAACACATTCCTCACTCCGTAAGAGTATGGGAACTTGCGCTAGCACCCTAGTTATGACTACCACATAGGTGAGGTTTTTCATTACAGTCCTCCCCACCTTCGCACTTATGTAACGTATGGGGTACTTGACACTACCACTTATTCACCCAAACCTCCATCCCAAACACGACCATTGTCATTTTGACCTCTAATCCGTTACTAACTACTTTGCTTTGCCCAAAATTTCCTTCACCATTGTGCATAGAAAGCCGTTGGTTTCATTTTTATGAATAAGGCCACCATACCGTCATTTCATGTACCACCTATAAACACAATGATCGCAATGGTATTGGCTTTACTACACCACCTCCCAAGAAATCCCATGTTGACCTCATTGAGGAAGACAAACCTTATCCACTCCATTCACCAACGCCGCCACCTTCACCCATAGAGTCCATAGATCCTGAATCTATTCCTTCTAACTTTTTTTTGTAAACACAATTTCCCTAGGACCTCTGACCTATCAACGCGATGATGAGGTTCCTTATTCCCTTCCCTTCCTATATCCTCGACATGATTGATGTCAATACACCTTCTATTAAAGTCATTCAATGTCAGGAAAATGAGTCTATCCTCACCTATCTGGGTGCGGAAGATTATTATATTCACTGGTCGCTACACTCTGAGACAAAAACGATGTTGAATGAATTGACTATCAAAATCAACATTAATACTCAGGATGACCCACACATTCTAAAGATAGGCCAATCTTTATATGCTGCTGAATAGGAAGCTTTTACTTCTTTCCTCCAAGACCATAGTAATGCTTTTTCTTGGTTCTATGCTGATATGCCCGATATTGACCCAAACATTTTGGTCCATAATATTGTAACCATTCCTGATGCCAAACCCATAAAACAAAAGATGCAGAAAATGCATCCTCGCATTGCTCTTTTGGTCAAAGAAGAATTTTAGCACCTTCTCTAAGTTTCCTTCATCCTACCCATTAAATATCCCTAGTGGATTTCTAACATCATTCCTGTCACAAAAGTGATAGGGGGACTCCGTATTTACACGGATTTCTATGACCTCAACCTCACTTGCCCCAAAGACAATTTTCTTCTACCATGTATTGAATAACTAGTTGATCTCACCGCGGCCATGAGATGTTATCACTCATGGATGGTTTCTTGGTTATAATCAAATATTACTCACTCCAGAAGATCAACACAAAACTACCTTCATCACTCCTTGGGGGACCTTCTACTATCGAGTCATGCCTTTTGGCCTTAAAAATGCTAGTGCTACATATCAGCAAGCCATGACTTATATCTTCCATGACATCATGCATCGCATATTGGAATATTACGTAGATGACCTTCTTGCCAAATCCAAACATCGGGCCAAACACCTGATAGTCCTTAAGGTCATCTTTGACCACCTCATCAAGTATTGTGTTCACCTTCAACCTAAGAAGTGCGTCTTTGCGGTAATTTCAGGAAAACTCCTTGGTTTCATCATTTCTTTGTGTGACATAGAATTCGATCCTACTAAAGTGAAGGCTATTCTCAAAATGCCTCCACCTACTAATCTCTATCAACTTTGAAGCTTGCAAGGTAAGTTGCAATCTATTTGTCATTTTATCTCACAATTTTCTCGACCGCTGTCAACCATTTCATCATCTCCTCAAGAAAGATGTCTCATTCAAATGGGATGATGAATGTCACAAATCCTTTGATGCCTTAAAACAATACCTTCTTCAACCACCGGTTCTCATTCCTCCTAAGGATGACCAACCCTTTTACCTATACATTTCTACTACTGACCATTCCTTAGGTGCTCATGCTCGCTCATCGCGATAAGCAACACGAGAGCAAGCGGTTTATTACATAAGATATACCATTTTGGACTATGAAAATAGATACACCCATGCCGAAAAACTCTGCTTAGCCTTAGTTTTTGATGTCACCAAGCTTCGTCATTACCTGCTCAACCACAAAACCTTTTTCGTCACCAATATTGACCCCTTACATTACATGTATGCTAAACCCTACCAACATCAACGTGTTGCATGCTGGCTCATGCTTCTTGCTGACCTTGACCTCGAATTCATCCATTAAAATTATATCAAAGGTCGGACTCATCGCTGACCAACTAGTAGATGTAACTCTTTCGGAAATCAACACTCAAATTTTGATTTCCTCAATGAATCCATTGTTACCCTCTCTTTGGATGATACCACTTACCAAATGACCTTATTCTTTGATGGTTCCAAATGTTAGCATGGAGGTGGTGCAAGTGTTATCCTCATTCCTCTTGATAGTGAACCTATGCCATTATCTTTCAAACTAGATTTTGAGTGTACTAACAACATCACTAAATATGAAGCACTTGTATTAGGCCTTCAAACCGCCATCTCCTAGATGTTAAATCAATTAATATCTTTGGTGATTCCCAACTGGTTGTAAACCAAGTCAATGGTATATACTAGTGTCATAATGAAATAATTCAAAAGTATAATCATCATGTAGAAATGTTTTTGACTACCTTTGATCGTTACAACATTCAAACCACTCCACGTCTACCAATAATTTTTGGATACCATGGCCTTCCTAGATTCTCAAATACCCGCTTTTCCTACCGACTCTAAAATATTTGTCACAATACAAAGGTTACAATCACCCTCTTATTTACCACATGAGGTCTACTCCATTGGAAACGTTACACCTAACCCACATGACCTTTGGGATAAGTAGTTTGTAGAGTATCTTTCCCTTTCTATTCTACCTCTCGATCTCACTCATAATGGACAATGTGCCTTTCTTAAAGGTGTCTCTCACTTTGTCATCATGGGTGGTCTCCTTTATAAGCATGGCTTTGACGGTATTATCTTATGATGCCTTACAAGTTCTGAAATTCCCTACACCATCAAGGAAGTTCACAATGAAATTTGTGGAGGTCACTTTAGTGGTTTAGCTGATGCTAAACACATTCTTCACCTTGGCTATTATTGGCCAAACCTAAACCATGATTTTGTGGCTATTTCAAATGTTGTGTGAAATTCTAGCAACATGCCAATATTCATCACACGCCTAGTCATTCCTTACAGTGCTGCACAAGACCTTTGGCCTTTCTCCCAATGGGGTTTAGATCTTGTTGGAGATATCAATCCTCATTCTTCACAATGCCATCAATGGATTATAAGCGCTCTTGAATACTACACCAAATGGGTAGAATCCCTTCCTCTTATATCTACAAAATCGAGAAAATATGTGAATTCATCAACCATCACATCATTTTTCACTTAGGTGTTCCTCACCGCCTCATCACGATAACACAAATTAATTCAAAAACAAAACCATACGAAAACTTTGTGATGCTTTTGGCATCCAACTCACTTTCTCATCTCCTTATAACCCAAAACCAATGGCCAAGCGAATCAACCAATAAGACCTTGAACAAAAATTTTATGAAAGTAGTTGATAATACTTTGGAAAATATTGGCATACGCATATTCCTTTCACCTTGTGGGCTTATCACACTAGTATTTGCACTTTGACTGCTACCACACCTTTTTCTCTAGTCTACGGTACTGAGGTTGTCTTGCCTCTCGATGTATAGATTCCATCTCTTTACATCTCACTACAAGAAATGCTCAACGCCATGAATTTTTCCAAGACCATTTAGAACAACTTGAGTTGATAGATGAACGTCATCTCAATGCTCTTGACCATCTCTAAATCTACCAAAAACATATCAAGCGTGCCTACAACAAATGTGTCCACAAATAAGCCTTTCATGTTGGTGACCTCGTCCTGATGGAAAATCAACATGTAACCAAAGAAGAGAAAAGTAAACGGGGAAAATTTTCTCCTAATTAGCTTGGACCTTATATCGTTACCCATTCCTATGGATCAGGTACTTATCATTTCTCTTCACTTGAAGGTAAAATCAAACCTGAGCCCCTCAATGCCTTACATCTTCACCATTTTATTGTTGAAATCAAGTCCTATATCACCTTTTGTCTATTGACCACTCGTCCCTTGAGCGTTGTTCACCTTCCATGTTACCCATTTTGAGGATCAATGACTAAACAAGAATCATGTGATTATCTATCACCTTTTAGCCTTATCTTCAATATGAGTATCATGACTCTACTCATGGCATGATTCTCATGGATACTTTTCATCTTTTTCAAATATGGAATCACATGGTCATTCATCACTTGAAACCATCTCTTTCATAGTTAACCTCTATGTACTATGGTTTTGTCTTCTAAACAAGAACCTAATATTCCTCTATAGTCTTGTCCATGACTTAAATGTCCAAAAATAAAATGGGATTCAACTCCTTGAGTCAAACTTCCAGCAAATAGATGACTCCTCAAAAGGACATCTCTTATCTCGCCGCTAAAAATAGACTGCTCCCTCAAAGGACAACTATATAAAGTCATTGCAAACATACAATAAAATTTTCCAAATATTCCCGCATTGATCATCTTCACGAAGACCTCAAGGAGATAATATAATCATCCTATATAGACTTCCCACATCGACTAGTCTATCAAAAACAAAAATAAATCAAGAAAATGATAAAGTTTTCATCATGGAATTTCCTATTTTTGATCATGGATTTCTTGCCAGGTAAACATGTTGTCATTCACTAAGTTACGCTAAACCACCCACTTTCACCTCATTTCCTTTTCACCCCTTTTTCTCATTGCTCAAGGGAATTTCTGCAACCGTGACATTTCATGATCATGTGACTTATTTCACCCTTAGTATAGTCCATTATGAAACAACTTTAGGGTCTTACGTTCATAAGCCCATCTTAGGTATGGTAGACTCATTAGGGTTCTCATCAATTAAGTGGCTCTTTTACCACCTCTTACCATTCACCTTCCTCATTACTTATTTATTATCCTATATAGGACCAGACCATCGACACCTACATTTAAATGACTCAACCATGCCTATCACCTAAGACTCAACCATGCCTATGACCTACACTCAATCATACCTAAAACCTACTAACCCATTCCTCAAAATCATCACATTCTTCCCTAGCTTATGGGAGAACTACATTGACATGAGGCCCCTTTTCGTTGGGGCTATGTAGGCAACACTCCTAGGGCATGGGGCCCTTGGAGGTTAGCTCAGCCACTCTTTACCCTAACCAATTTTCTCTTCATTTTCCTATTCACATTCTACCTTAGTTAGTTTCCATTTTATATCAATAATTGGAAATTAAACCAAACAAACACCAATTAACAACCATTTTTACCACTTCATCAAATCATTCATTTATCATTTTTATATTTCCACCATAGAAAATATTTGGAAATTTAAACCATAACATGCATGAACATCACCATCTATATTCCATGTTACCAACAATTTAGAACTTAAATCAAAACTAGAAACCATGACTCAACCATGCCTATACTAAAACTCCACCATACCTAACTCGACTGACTCAACCGGACCTATGACTTGACTCCATCATGCCTAATCGACGTGACTATGCTTATGACCTAAATCAACCATGCCTATAACCCGACTCAACCATGCCTATGACCTAACTCCATCATGCCTAAACCAACCTGAATCCACCATGCCTAAGTGACCTCACTCAATCATGCCTATGACCTTGACTCAATCATGCCTAATCCACCTAGTTTCCATCACATAAATAATAACACTGAAATTACACACATAACTACAACATCATACCATGAATATCACCATCTCTATAAAAATCATTAGAATCTGTGTGTCCATACATATGTGCACAAAAGAAAAATCAATACACGTGCCTCTCATATACAATCTCAACATCTTTGGCACGTAGGCTGGTGTAATAATCAAAATCTCAAAAACTCTCATGTACATCCTTGTTATCTTCAACACATAGGCTGGTATAAATCAAAATATATAAAAATCTATATCTTGAACATATAGGGTGACTAATCGTCACCCCACCTGATGTCCATACCAGTCTCATCTGTCTCCTCCTCCTCTACCCTAGTGTGGTGCCCTACCACCATCTCTCTACCCTATACGGTGTAGCCCTTGCCTCTTCCTAGTCTATAGCTAGGTCTCGGCCTCCATGAGATAGTCACCTCTCCCCGACCACGTCTCTGGGCTCGTCGGCCCCCTATACTCTCTGCACTATGTGTGTGATATCTAGTCCTCTCACTCAAGGCTTGATGTACCATGTACTCCGCATAGGAAGGTGCATCTTTCTTGGTGGCATTAAAATGATCCCGATAGTACTGGCCTCATTTAAGGCATCCCTAAACCTAGCCATCATTACTTAATACTATGACGGTGCCATCGAGTCTTAGACCTATACATATTGAATGGGACCCTTTCCCTGATCCTATGTCGGTACCTATAGTGGTTCCCGTGCTTTGACACAGGCCTATAGGGCTATAATCTGGGCTTGGGTAGTGGCCAACTAGCCCTGCAACCCTTCTACCTATGCGTATAGGGTGGCTACCTTTCCCCGTCTCCATCTCCACCATGTATGGATGCCTATCCTGCGTAATGGGCCTATAAAGTTATCACTTGTGCCTGTAATGTGGCCACCTATGCCTTGGACCCTATCAAATTCCCTTGTAAACATGTAATCTGGGCCTGTAGGGTGGAAAATTGTCCTTGCAAAGTGTCCCTCTGAATTGTAAGGGTAGCCAAGTTTGGTTGCCCTGGCCTAGGTGGTGTTGCTCATAGCTGGACTACCCACCACTACCTATACCTATCTATAACCTTGATGTCATCAATCCACTAATCCACCGCCTTTGCTCCTCCTACCCGGTCAATAATGTCAGCTATGGTAGAGGCATAGGCCTCTCCACGTCATCCCTCATGTACTGAGGGAATGGTGGTGGCACATCCTGGGTAGCCCAAAATACCACCTGACCCTATCTATGGGTATTATCTTGTGCTCACCGGCACGACATCCTGTATCCACCTGAGTAGTCAGTAAGTCATCCATCTCCACTACCATCTACTTGTATGAAGGGAAGCCAACATATGGCCTCCAAATGATGTCAACACCAGATAATCCCTCCAACACCTACCTATAATATGCCACATCGTGAGTAGCCCTAGACAACCTTGCGCTCTCCAACAATAGGCACCCAACGCATGTATCCCAATCGAAAAATCCTACCTCTAATGCATCCAGTTTGGGCACCAACCGGATGCACACATATGATGTTCTTGTATGCCCAACAGTGTAAGATAAAGGTGTAGCACAAGCTAAACCTCCACAACTGCCCATAGGCCCAAAACTCCCTATATAGCTACATCAAGTATGTTGGTTCCCAAACAAACTAGGTCCTATCCCCCATCGGTGCCCATGGGAATATTCCACCCTCCACATCTAGCAGTGCAAAACAACACACTGCCTCCATAATCAAGACCACTAGCCTCATCTCCTTAGGATGGGCCATGTACATCTATGCATAGCTCAAGTTCATGCTATAGAACCTTATCTCTACCATCCCCTCTCCAGACACTATCAACATCAGTTCCTCTGATGCCTCTAAAGAAATAGAATACACATGCATCCTCACTATCGGTAACTATTGCATCCTGTACACATCCTCTAGGGTGACTGTGATCTCACTCGTCAGTAGATGAAATGTGTTGGTCACTGAATCCCATCTATTGATGAGTGTGACCATCAAGATCGGATCCCAAACTATGTGCATGTATCTTCGACCTAATAAGACCGACATCGTAATGTGATGCCACTCCTCTCTTGTCATGCTTCTTCGTGCGATAGTAATAGATGCATTACTCTATCTCTCATCCACAATGTAACCTATCCTGCACCCAAAAACCATGCCATTATTAAATCTTAACCATACCTAACACATCTCTTACCTAAAAACCTATTCCCAAACCATTATTGTTTATTATACCCCAACCCTATAGATTACCCCTTTTTACACCCATCCACTCATACCATTTATACCTATTACCCTACTCATTCTCAATAAACTTTCCTTTCCACCTAATTACCTATCTTTTCTCTTGCCCTACCTTGTTTCTTGATCTATTTTTCCAAAATCCAATAGGCATCGGTCACTTCTAACCGGCATCAGTCCATCATGACTTGATCTGTCACCTTGTACTTGATTGATGTCACCCAATGCCAACCGGTGTCGGCCAAATCTAGATCGGTGTCGGTCAGCATCCACAGAGATTGAATCCAAAAACCCCCTATTTCTCCCAAAATTCTCAAATATAACCTAGAACCCTATCCTACCTTACCCAAACCTAACCTAAACCCCTCCCCACCCCTATTTACCCTCCCCCTAAGAACTCCCCCCCTCATTACAACATTTTTAAAATTATACCCCCACCCGACACGGTTTTACCCAACACCAATTTTACCAACCTATTTTAACAACAAATGACAAATCACGATCGAAAACTACCTCATTACGGTGTCGTTGGCATGGTAGTATTTCGGCCATTGCATCAATGGCCCACTCAAACCCTCTCCCACATCTATCATGCCCAAATCACCAAATCCACTCTAGAAGGAGAAATACCTGCAATAGGATAAGTAGGAGAGGAGGATGCCAAAAGTTCCTCATATAAATGACCAGAAATATAATAACTAAATGGATGAGAAGGAAATGGATTTATAGGAATAATAAGAGGCAGAGTGACATTAGGCTTCCTAAACAACACTACAAGAACATCTCAAGGTTCCTTTGGTGATGTTTCATGTAAAATGTAAGATTACAAGTTATCTCGAGACATTAAGGAAAATATAAAAATGTCCCCAACTTGAAATGACTCAAACTATGTAATATTTTCCTCCTCGGTGAAAATGGGAACATGTGTGGTATCAATAGTGACTATACTGAAAATGATTCATCATCAAATGTAGCCTCATTATCTCCTTCCGGATGTCATAGTTAGAGGTTTTGGGGTTTAATAGACCATGAATCCATTTTGTAAGAATAATCTCAAGGAGGATGATGAATGCCCCACACAAATAGAAAATACCTCTATCTCAAGTCACCAAAAATTGAAAAAAATAGAACAATGTGGACGTCACATAAAATTGAGTATACATATGAGAATATGAAGATACAAGGTGATAAAAGGATCCAAGACCACTTGAAAACAAATTTGAAGAAACCCCCTAGAATGTGGCAATTTATATTTTATTGTGTTTTATAATAAAAAATGGGACCAATTGATTGAGAATGGAAAATATTCACTTTTGAATAAAACACTGAATTTCGAGATACCAATCAAAATATATTAAAGAAATAATTTCCCATCATTAATAGCCCATATAAAATAAATTTGCAATAAAACTTAAAAAAACAATAGAAGCTGAAATCAAAGGTAGTCTTGTAACCAAACATTGGAATCGAAAGGAAATTGAAGAAACTTTTTTTTTTTTTATGAAGGGGTTTTAGCCTCTACCAAACCAGACCTCACGCTTCATCTTTGATAAGTGAAAATAAAGGGGATTTAAACAAGAAATATAAAGCTTTCTTTTTAACTTTTTTACAATATTATAATTATGATGTTGTTTTTACTCAATAACAATAAAAATCTCCTCGTAGCATTGCAAAGTCAACCAAACCTTCTACTTTCTGCATGTGCAACTCAAATAAAATAATTTCATTGAGATAAAAATAAAATCAAGTTATTTTCTTCTCCCTTTAATTAGAAAACAAAAGGAGGCCTGATTTCTTATTGACTTAGAGAAGATTTAATAAAAGTTTGACTAAAACCTTAGCTAGGAAGACATATATAACTATTAATAAAAGAACAAGCCTAAGAAAGTTTAATTTTGGAAAACTTAACTTGTTAACCTATCCATACAACCGCCATTGAGAGAAAAACATTTTTTTAACAATCCTCTTTGTAAAATTATTTCACAATCTATAAATTCTAATAGATACCCAAAATGTTTTTGGGTATTATGAACAAAAACCAAAAATTGTTTCTCTTTCTTTCATGCAAAAGGTGTGAATCTGCAAATAATAATTATTCTACAAAAAAATGCCCTTGTAGCAACCTGAAGCTTGATCCTATGTATTAATGTCTGCCACAAGATAAAACAACATAAAACTACCAATATTATCCTCCATGAAACAAAAAATTCGAAAAATAGATTGATTCAACATTAATAGATTTTTAATTTGGAGATATTAAAAAAATTCTTGATCTCATAATAAACTCAAAAACAAAAACTAGGCATTCGTTTTACTAGAAACAACTCTCTGATACCATACTTGGAGTGACCTCTAGGAAAGAATTAGAATAAACTAAATCTTGAACAAAGTAATAATGGTAAATGAGAAATTTATTGTGTGAATGAAATTGAAGAGTTGAAAAAAACACAAAATAGTTTGAATCAAAAACAATGATACATTATTTTTATAAATCAACAATACAATAGGTTTACTATATACAAGGAAAATGTAAGCGCTTACTTATATTTGTGGAGAATAATCTTATAATAGAATGTAATTGACATTAGCTAATAAAGGTGATAGTTAACTCTTGACTTGACTAAAGAATACCTAAGGAAGATAAATCTATATGTGTAGGATTAATATGAATAAACAAACAAACATAATAATTAATATCTTACACTAGCACTTTCCTTGCACATTTCTTAATGCACACAATTGTGTTTGTACTCTTCATCTTCAAAGATAATGACATTGATTGTAACAATTATATTTCACTTATACATGATTCTACTTGTGTTTCTACTATTCCCATTAAATGTGAAAGAAATGATATTGATTACACCATTAATGTTTTTACTAATGTACTCTTGAATGCAACAATGATACAAATTATTCCATTCCTATTGCACATACTATGATTGATACAAATTGTGTTTCTACTTATCCTCTTGAAAGCAAATGCAATGATAATATTATTAATTCTCCACCACTTGTAGATGATAATGTGCATAATGATGACATTGTTTCTATTTCTCTTAGCAAAAATGAACATGTTGATTCTCCTCTAGTTGCATGTAATACACATAGTCTAGTTTCCTCTCCTAGTGTGAATGATTTACTTGTGGATAATGGTACAACACCTTTAGAGCCTCAATGTGAGATTAATCCCATAGAAATCCACGTATTATCTAATGACATATTAACCCCTATTGCTTTTAAATTAAATAGTGTTCTTATGACCACTATCAATGGTAAGGTACAACCCTTGAATGAGCCTCTCAATATATTTTTCATACCTCCTCAAAAGGTTATCTCTCTTATACAAGTTGTGGGGAATTTATAGTGTAAAGTACATACATTGAATTTAGAGAGTAAAACATACCATACTAGCATTGGTTCCAATACTATTAATGGAAATCCTATTCAATGTGAAATATTGCTATCAAAATTCCCTCGAAGTTTTCCATTCCTTCATTCAAAATGTTTGATGGTACATTGGATCCTTGTCTACATCTTTAGCAATATATGGCACTTATGGCTACATATCACAATCATAGATTTCTTCTAAAATATTTCCCTAAAAGTCTCACAGAAATTTATGTATTGGTTTACAAAATCTCCCTAGCAAATCTCTTAGTACCTTTTTATAACTTGAAGATGCTTTTCTCACCCAATTTAGCTGAAATAGAGGCCCTAGGGCTACATATGATTTCCTACCCTCTTTACATCAAAGTGAGACTGAATAAGTATCTAAATTTATAGCATGTTTCAAAGCAAACATGCACTTATTATTATATCAACCCATTGATCTAGAAATACAATATATCTTTTTCAAGGTCTCATATGACCTCTTAAAGAATAGATACTTTATGACATGTGTGATTCATTTACGATATTTTTACGTTTCATCGATCTTGAGAAAACCTTACACTCCCACATCAACTTAAGAATTCAAATGAGAAAACTTCCATTACTTCTATTATGCATGATTGTGATACACAAATAGAATTGGTACCTAATGATACTCGAGTTAAGGTTCTACACCATGTTAACACTTTTCATCATCTTATTGGTGAAATAATTTGTCACAATTCATATTATTTGGTTTTCACCAATGGTCATAAGGCTAAGCCCCTCTTTCTTGGGTATAGGAATGCTCTCATTATTGAATTTAAACTAACTAAAACTATGGGATAGTTATTAGGCTAAGGATCACACAGGAATACTCCACTGAACCTATGTCAAAGTGCTTGTATAATGTACAAGGGGGATTTTCTTAGGAGAGAGGTAAAGTGGGGTAGGAGAAATAAGGAGATACGGCTAATGTTATGAGTAGAATTACAAAATTCACATACTTTAGCCAGATTATGTCTAGATTCAATTATAAGGAACACAACAATGTAAACAATTAGAAAAACTAATAAAACAAAGACACATAGTTCTATAGATGCATTAATCAAGGACACAAAGTTCCTTTTTGGTTGTATAAGATTACAATGCTTTTGTATTTGGAGATTAGTGAGGATAAAGGAACATAGAAAAGGAAATAGAATAAATGTAGTTTTACTTCTTGCAATAATAGTGATAAAAAGTCCAGAAAATATCAACAATCAATAATTTCCAACCCTTTGGAATGGAGAAGCCATTACAATTTATAGATTTACAATATGACTTTTCATCTTCCCTTCACATGACCTTTCAATTTCTTATCATTTGTGACCTTTCATCTCCTAAAATTGAGTTAATACATTCAATTTTGGCACAAATACAATATTCCATTATTTCATTTCAAAATACAACCCTTCATATTCTTCTCCTTAGTGGAAATCTAGAAGTTATTATGAAAATCAAGAAAATAGCTGGTCCAAGTGGGTTAGAGGAGAACTAGAGGAACAAAGTGGAACCTTCCTATGGGCCTTTAAAAGATGATTTATCTTATAACTTTGTTAATGTAGGAGTGATAAAATGACTAACTATTAGCCATGTGCAATGGTCAAAGACCTTGTGTAAGAGGGCATGTCTTTGGTAGTAAAAACATATGCAAATATAAGAAGGAATGCACATAAATACATGCACAATTAGAAGGTCAATAAATTTCAATGTGCTAAAGTGTGTGTGAAGGAACATGTAATGAAGATAGGTTAGTGCGTGAGGGTGATTACAATGCGGAGAAAGAGTTGGTGCGTAAGAGGCTCACGCACATGCAAACCGAGTTCTAGGAATTAGTAAATTTTGGAGTAAAGGATAAAAATAGTAAAAATCAAAGATGGCATGAGATACAAGAAAGGTTAAGAAATAGGAAAAGAACATGTGAAGAAGGTAAAGCACATGCAGAAAAGGAATCTATTTATATGATTAAAGCATAAACTAGGCTTAGCTATTTATAACTCTTAATCTAAATTAAAGAAAATATGTAGAAGGCATGTAGTGTATAATTAGGAAACCTATTATTAGGAATAATGCATGTAAGTGGGGAAGGGAAAGTCCCTACCATGTATAAATAGGTGATGCACTTCTTGTAAGAATGTTAGTGATAAATGATAAGTGAAGGATGTTAGGCGTGCTAATATATGCATGATTCTCTATGCGTGCATGAATGAAATCGAATTATAGATGTAATCAATAAGTATGTTATGTAATGAACTATGCTTATGATGGATAATTGTGTATTGATTCAAAACATTAGTAAATCTAAGTACGGTGTAATAGAGTTCAAATACTTTTGTTGATTGTCTATGTTGAATAGATTCCTTGTTAAATGTGTTGTCATTGCTTTTATATTATGTTGTTATCTTCATTTAAGCTATGATGACTATATATGTATTAACCTACATCTTGGTAAGTGCACAACGAAGGAACTTAGATGGTTGCACACACTTCAAGTGAGTGCCTAGGCATCTATCTAGGTGGAGTGCCTAGGCATCTATCTAGGTGGAGTGCCAACATGCATGACCTTATGAGGTGTTGGCTACTAGACTCCAATAGTTAAGAAACTTGGTTGGTGAATCAAAAACTAATGGAATGGAAGAAAAATCCCTCATTTCCTCATTCGGATGACTTGACTAATCATGCACCTTTTCCCTCATTTGCATTGTCTCTAGGTATGCAAGGAACCGACGTAATGATGGAATTGTTTTTTTTTCCATAAACACCACTTTAACCAATTCTACCATGTTAATCGGTGAATGTGGGTTTCGGGAACCAACAAAATGATGAAATTATTCCATTTTTTCTATCAAAGGACACCTTAACTAAATCTGAAATGTTGATTGGTGAATGTGGGTATGCGGGAACCTACGAGACAATGGAATTGTTACCATAGTTCCTTAGAACGCCGACATTTCGACTCTACCCCTTCCTTTAATTTTGGTATTGTTTTTGGGCCCGTGGGGACTAAGGGAATAACATAATTTTTCCCACAATTCTATCCTTAACTAATTTCACCGATTATATTTCCCACTATGACCATGGTGGGGATGTGGGGAATGGGTGGAACGAAGGAATAATTTCACTTATTCCTCAAAAGGCCAATTTTTCCCAGATTGCCCCAAAACTTGTAAAAATTTATAACTCTTGGATTGTGTGGCTTGGAAAGAGGGTAACACGGACCAAAATAGTCATATTTTTTCCCATGATTTGAAAAATGTCTGCAAACCAATGATCATTGAAATCTATTTTCATGAGGAGTCTTGATCAATGCAGCAACAAAATGACCCTATTTTTCCTATTTAGTTCCCAAGATCAATTATCTCCACAAATTTTCCCAAAACTATCATGGACAAATCATTTCTCTCCTACAAACTCTTGATGGTTTAATTCTTCCTATTCATCTTCCAAAGGGTTTTTACTAGTTGTAAAATGACCAAAAATGGCCCTTCCTGAGCCTCAGAGGATAGTCATTCTTTCTTGAATGTCAATGATATTTTCCATCACCTTAGGAGTACATCCTTGCACATGAAGTACACATGTAAATATGTTAATCATATTCCTCTATTCTAGAATGAGGATGAAAATGAGGACATGGTGGCCTAAGGAAAGGTTTATAGTGACCGGAGAGGGAATTTTCAAGTGTGGGCTTGGTTTTCATGGTCAAATTTTTAAATTTTACATGTTAAAAATTTGACATGATAACACATCTCGATCCTAAGCCAAAACTTATAAAAATGATAACCATAGGCCTAAGTGCAAACTATTTTTTTGACAAATCTATTAACATGACACATGACTGTGGGTTTTACCCCATATTTGGAGAAGAGAATACACTAAAAAAAAATTAATTCAACATATATGCTATAATATGAGTTACATATTTAAAATACTTTTCCTATAATCACCTTCTTAAATTTAGATAGGTTGTTCTAACAACCTATATTCTCTTTTAACCCCCAAAATATCTCACACCCTTTATTCTCTCAACTATATTCCTACGTGGGTTATTTTCACAACTAGCTTATATTTTTATACACTTATAATAACACACTCACATATACATATTATGCTAAACTTAAAGAACCCATGTTAGGACTAATTCCTAACATTCCCCCTTAGTGCTAACATGGGGAAGGAACATCATGTTCGGGAGCTATAATGTTGGATGGCCTTATCGCCCGAATTGAATTGATGATGTTTGAGATCCACATGATTTACAATACCCCTTAATGTACAATACGTTGGATGTTGATGCCGAATGATGTCCATCCATAATAATGAACCTACTACAAAATTTTTTTCCCAAAACATCTCTTTTTCGAAAATAGCCTCTACTTCCTCCCTTTTTCAAATAAATTATGCCCCTTTTACACATACCATTTTATATCTCCCTTTACAATTGTTATCTCCAAAATTGTATCCCGACACCTCAATATTTATATTCAAACATAAAATAAATATCACGTATTAATAAATATTGACTATGGACAAAATAAAAATAAAATCTTTACTCAGTAGGGTTAGGGTTTGATCATATTCACCAAGGGCATTGATAAATACAGGCATGAAGTTGAGATCTTGTTGCTAATGGTTCTTCCATGAGGAGAGGAATAAAACATTAGACACAGCCATTAAGGTCTGGGCTCGCAGAGGTAGCAAGATTGAAGCCTCCATCTTGGAGGGACATATCAATAAGATTTCACAGCAGGTTAGAGCTCTCTAATTTGAGGCGCAACAATTTATAATTGTAAAATGAGCCAAACCATGCACATGAGGAGATCCATAGAATGGGGTATTGAACCAATCGTTGTCTTTACTACAGTGAATAGGAATGATGTGCCCATCTTGGGTATAAAGGCTCTGATTTACATGGTATGTATTCTATGTCGTAAGAGCAGATCTAAGATAGAGATGAATTTGTTGCCTCAGTCGTTATGTGTCACGGTTGATCTCAGAGTTACATGCCACAAATTTCATTAGAATAAATATGAGAGAGGATATAAGTTAGCACCATTTTCATCATTTTTCTATGCTGATTAGAGAAACCAATGATATGCATAACCTAGAGATATTCAGGAATTGAGAAGATCCCGAAATAAAATGCTTTTGAAAGATATCATTCAAATAAACTCTTCACATTATCTGTAAAGATTGAAACAATCTAGACTCATATTGATAGCATCTGAAACATGGGCTCACCTACCATAAAAGTAGTTTTCTAGAATCCAAAACAAATATGCCTCAGCATGTTGTGTAAAGCACATATTGAGCCAGGGTTTGCATGCAATGCAACGATCTTCAACATAAAACTAGATATGTAATCTTTGTACAGGCAAAAACAAAATCTCCAAACAATTACACCTACAGTACCACATACAAAAATATATCTAATTATTTAAAAATAATTTTCAGATTTTGTATGATAACTATGAACAGGATGGGAGAAATATTGTTGAAGATCGAACAAATTGGAAGACAGAAGACAATGCATTGTGAATGATGGATGTTAGAGGTTTAGCTATGAGGTCAGTGGTATCCACTAGTACCAATGAAAATTATACAAGAATATTGAACGATCCAAACCCCAGATTTAACGCGAGGTCCGTGGTATCCGCTAGTCCTTTGTTTGCACTTCTTGAATTTACAACAAATGAATGGGCATGGAAGAAGGGAATGGGGTCACAGAATTCTGTGGGATATGCTAACCCATTTCTTTAATCATCTTGATGAATGAAGCATGAGTTGAGTGAAAAAAACTAAAGAGGCCTAAAGGAAACTTTCTCTCGATAATAGATGTGGGTTTTACCCCATATTTGGAGAAGAGCATATGCTCAACAAAAAAATTTAATTCAACATGTATGCAATAATATGAGTTACATATTTAAAATACTTTTCCTATAATCACCTTCTTAATTTTAGATAGGTTCTTCTAACAACCTATATTCTCTCTTAACATCCAAAATATCTTACACCCTTTATTCTCTCAACTATATTCCTACATGGGTTGTTTTAACAACTCACTTACATGTTTATACATGCTTATAATAACTCACTCACAAAAAATATTATTCTAACCTTAAAGCACCAATGTTAGGACAAATTACATTTTTTTAGGACTTAGAATGAAGATGGAACCGAGGACATGTTGTCTGAGGAAAGGTTTACAATGACTAGGAGAGGGAATTTTCAAGTGTGGGCTTGTTTTCATAGTCAAAATTTTCAATTTTGCATGTTAAAAATTTGACATGACAACACATCTCGAGCCTAAGACAAAACTTATCGAAATGCTAACCATAGGCCTAAGCACAAACTATTTTTTTGAAAAATTTATTGACAGGACACATGACACCCTACATACACTAATAGATAAAGAGTTAATTTGGTTATCATCTAATGATCATCATACCCCTCACCATCTTGAATGAGAAATTTAAGGCCTTCTTTTAATTTCCATTATATTAATGGACACTAAGATAATAATTGTTATGCATTGGATCAAAAACTTAATTTACTTGAGAAAATAGGCATTCAAGACACGTCATTATGATAAATCTACTTTACCTCCTCTGTGACATCAACTCACAACAAGTTTACTCTTACTAATAATTATTCCTCTAATACATAAAGTAATGGTTTTCACTACAAATTTATTCCTCTACAACAACATCCATTTCCCACAAGAAAATGTCTCTTCATGAAACATAATTTTGAACCAAAATTTGCACATGTGACTCATAGAACTTATTTTGCACCATTGGTGACATGCTTAGTTAAGATCAAGCTTCATGTGTGATTTACACCAAATGCATTTTTAGTATGTAGATTGATTACATGCACCTAGTCCCACTTGATTTATCCATCACAATGTTTTAATTACCCATACACACTAACACTTTCCTAGATACTTCACATATATAAGGACATCCAAGTCTTATTTCTTAAGAATGTGTTTCCTTTCCCTATATGTTCATGAGATCTTATGTAAAGGTTACACACATACTATCCATTATGCTTTATCATCACTATCCACACATTGATGATCACATAATCCTAATTCATCTACATGTATTCTCATAACATCTACATTATCTTTCTTACACCTCACACACATTTATTACCAATCTCAACACTCAATATAAACCATCCATATTCTAACAACATGCACATCTTAATACCAAACAATTATGCTAACATCCAACTAAGATCACATTTAACCATGATATCAACACCTATATCCATAAATCTCATCAAATATGATACAATTATTCTAACAATTATGCAAACATAATTTCTCAACAAGTCCAAAATAAATCTTAGTTTACATTTATAAAATATCTAATACAATATATCGAGGGCATCACCCTTCATGCATTCACTCATCATCATCACTTCTAATCTTAACATGCATTGTAGCTAAAGAGCTTGAGGATCATCTAATATAACCATGATTTCTAGATCTTGACCTCAATTGACCATGTGTCAATCTCTCAATAATGTTTTTTGTAAAAATTATTCATACTTAGCTTGGGACCCCACTAGTCTTGTCAATAGATCCTACACTAACTTAGTCCCGAGTTTTACATCTAGGTATTGTGCACACTTTGCTCATATCTCATCCCACTCACTCTATAACACTATGCATGTGGTTACTACTGCAAATGGATCAAATAAATACACATGCTAACCCCTTATATCATACACATGATCCAACATGCATTCTATCACCACATCCCCTAACACATTACTAAGAAATATCTGCACATATTCATCTATAATAGTGGTCTAATAATTATCACTTACAATCATCAATACATCTATATTAGTACCTAAAAGACCAAAAATTATTTTTGTATATCACTAATAACAAAATAAACATCATATGATATTTATGGTGCATAATTTTCTCCACCAGGGGCATATCTTCCTCGTTCAACTCCTCCATCCAAGGTGGAGGCATCCCTACACCACCTACTCCTCCAAGTGTAACATTACCTATTGGATTATCTTGGAGCAACAATTTACACAGAAAATGTTCTTCATTATTAATATGTTGTGGTAATTTTACTATATGAATAGTATAAAATATATAGGCCAATTAAATCCTATAATTAAGGAATTTGGAACAACTATACAACAACCACTTCTCTATTCTACATGATATTTTTTTAATAGCCAAATTTCACTAAACACAGAATAATATGAGTTTTATTGAAAACTCATTTACATCTACATAATAATATTTAATATTTACCCATACAACACAAATTTATAATAATGGAGCACTAATAAATTCCTAACATTCCCCCTTAGTGTGAACATGGGAAGAAAGCACATCTCAAGAATGGAAACAAAATCATATGCCTCCGCATAATTTTAGGTCTGCATACTGTTGGCTTGGATCTTGTTGTCTGGATCTTGCTGCACATGACCAATCCACTTCACCATAGTGAATCCCATACCGGATGATCACACTTCCATCAATTCACCTACATACACAAACTCAATAGTTCCCACTTTCACTTCTAGTGAACGCTCTTTCACCAACCGATCGATGTTAGAAGTACAACAATTGAAGAATCTCAGATCGAGGATCACTCCAATTCAGCTACCCACCTATATAATTTTTCTTGACATCTTTAATGCACATTCTCCTCATTTCAATCATAATAGGGGAAGGAAACCACACACCATTTTATTTTGCACACACCACTCAAAGAAAACAACTGAAATAGATGAAATAATATACAAAATGGTGTCACCACTTTTGTATGCTACCCCGTCATTGGTGACTTACGAGAGGTGTTGATCACCCTCCTTCCTTTGTTTCCTTTATCCTCTAGTATTATGTTGCTTTAGCTCATCTTGATTAGACCACAATCTCATTTTTACATGTCCTCAATAAGACATTAGATTTAACTGAAAATGCGTTCGTAAGTTAATTTATTTTTATTATTTGGACTTAACAATGACACAAATTTTGACAATTTAATGACAAACTATGACGATGATGATAAATTGTCTTACTATTAATACAAAAATTGACACTTAACCTAAAAATAGTGATTCTCAACTTTGGCATACAATCCACTAAGGACTAAACGTTGTTTCTATTATAACTTGTGACATGACTCAATACTAATTGACTACATATAAGGATACTTAATAGAAATAATTTAATCTTATTTATAAGACTACTTTTTTTTTTTGAATATTCTATAAAGTAATATAACCAACATGACATTAAATGACTAACTCGACTAAATGAATAAATGTTTGACATGAGATGAAAAACAATAAAATGGCTCGAGACAAGATAGAAATATATTGGGAGTAACGACATGCGATGGAAAAGGAGAAAAATGAAAATGTTAGTTGCTTTAAGTTGATTTCAAGATGAAGCCGTGTTAATGCAAATAGAAATACATAACATAATGAACTAGAAAATGACCGTGTAGTATGAATGATGGTGTTTTAGAATACCAAGATCCAATCCAAATATGTAATGTGTGGATTCTCGAGACTACATGCATATAAAAATATTCAATGGTGCATGAGGATTCAATGAAAGATCAAGTACAAACAAAACCTTTTTTTTTTAAAATGTGGCGAAATTCTACACTTAGAATATGCCAAAAATTATCACAATTTTCCATGCTCAACTTGCATACAAAATTATTTATATCAAGTTAAGAAAATGTTTTGTGCTTACACAAATATTTCAGTTATCATCATCATTTTTTTCTTTGTTTCAAAGAAACACCAATGAAAAGGAATAGATCGTGCTTGTCTTCTATCTATGAATGTGTATTAAACTAGACATGATATTTCGTAAGAACATGCAAAGGAAGAATATCTAGTATTGAATTGTCCTTAATACAATAGTAAAATGTAAACGATAACAAAACTCCATTCACATGTGGCAAATAACTAGAACTTCCCTCATAAACCATTAGAATTCCATCACTCGATACCAAATATTAGAGCAGAAATTTACACAAGAAAAATATTCTTCATTATTAATTTTTTGCTTTAATTTTACAATATGAAAAGTACAGAATATATAGGCCAATTAACTCCTATAATTAAGGAGTTTGGCACAACTATACAATAACCACTTCTCTATTCTATATGATTTTGGTTTAACAACCAAATCTCACTAAACACAACAATAATATGAGTTGTTATTGACAACTCATTTACATTTACATAATAATATTTACTATTTACCCATACAACACAAATTTATAATAATGGAGCACTAATAAATACCTAATAGATTACTCACCACAATAGGAAATAATGACACCCATCTAGTCTATTCTCACCACTATGTGTATGCTACAATGTACCCTATATCTTCATGATCCACTCAAAGACAACCAATGGATCTCGCCTCATAGCAGTGGGTGAAATAACACAATTGGGGATGACGCTGGATGAGACCCCTCTTTATAAGTAGTGTGGGTTGATCTATTCAATGGATATGGTGTTAGAGACACCTATTGCATGACTCTAAACTATTGAGGCACACTCTCATACTTTGAAATAATTCCGCTTGGTGGGTAAATCAATTTTGTAACCACATGGTGTGTTGCATCTCTATGGTATCCTCAGCCACCCTTGAAAATCCATTTATGGCCTCCAAATTATATTCCATGGTCAAAATTTTTCCAACATAGATATATAAGTCATAGTATCAAACCCTCGCCACCCCAAAGATAATCCATATTTTTGCAACAATCTTTGGATGTTCCTAGTCTAGATGAGGCCCACCAATTAGTTACACAACCGTAATGTGTTTATAGGACCATACATCTAATGATGTCACCGCCATGTGTTTTTCAAATATGAACCTATAGAGATCCCTATACATATGTGCTAATACACTCGACCCCATGCATATCATATCCCATGCTCCTCTATATCTTAATTTTTTTCCTTGTCCTATATGATATAAAAACCCCACCACCATCTACTACCAAAAATGATGCAAATAATACATAAGTATACTTCCACAACCATAGAACACTAGTAGTCACAAAAAGATCAATCTAATTGCGATATATCCAATACCCCACATCTTAAAAAAATATTTTTTCATGCCTCATATTGTAATATATTTCTAAGGGAAACACATATACTCTCTTACCTATAATTAGTAGCCTTAAATTTTGGTAAATATCCTCTAGTGCAACAATCATCCCCCATGTCGGAGTCAAAATGTGTAATTATCTACACTCCACCAATCACATCTATGTTATGATCAAATGCATATTTGGGGGAAATTCCCCTAACATATCCACATATTGTAATCTATCCCTTACTAGTAGGTCCTAGCCTGACATTAACTAGGCTCATTAATTATGTCATGTTGGCATCCCTAGAACTCTTGTGCATGGATATATTTCTAAAAACATATATAACATAAACCAAACATGTATTAATACATATATTCATATAAAATATCATCATACATCAATCAATCTATTCATATTATCAAAACAACATCTTGTTGGTGAAATAATTTTTCGTGAGGAAAAATTGTGATATTTCACCAACGTTTGAATGTGGTAGCTCCATTTATTGAAAGAAAAGAAATGAAAACAATCTAAACTAATTTCTGGGGTGGCCTGAAGACTAGGGATCACACAAGAATACTTCCCTAAACATATGGTAATTGCTTATATGGAATACAAGGGAGGAAAATTGCTTAGTGAGGGAGATAGGAGAGGGAAATAGGGGGATTTTAATCAACAAATAGCATAAAATTTTCATTGCATTAAAATTAGAACATTTCATTTGTATCAATGAGAATACATTTTCATGGATGCATGATTGCATAGGCCGTAATACATTTTCATGGATGCACGACGCATTTTCGAGTTACGTGGCATGACTACATTTTTCAAACACCGGTTTGCATGCCCAAATGCCCAGGTCATGACCTTAGGATGTTTAGAATCATACATATTCCTAGTTGTCTTACGGATGCATGAAATCATGCAGACACCTATTTTTATGATGCAAACACTCTAGTTGTATAATGTAACCTCTCGATTGCATTTTCCTTAGACGCTTAACCAAACTTGTTTTCTTCACCCCGAGGCAAAAATTTTAAAAAATTGGTCATCCAATATATGATTATTTATGTAAAAGATCAAATTAATTCAATGATTCTATTTATAAGTTCTGAAAATGAATTATTCATCAAATTTTATCCATATATTAAATTTTTCCTCAAGTTGTGTGCGGTAGAGACTGAGTGGAAAGAATAGTTTTTGATGAAATAAAGCCAAAATAATATGGGTAATAGAGAGAAGTAAAAATACCCTCATTTGATATTTTATTGGGCTCTCAAATCTTCTTAGAAATTCTAGAACCTTTCGATCAAGTTTTACCCTGTAAGAGGGCTTTGAGCTATACTACCAAACAATTTTCTACATTTTAATATTCCTAGAATATTTCCTTAATCATTTCACAATGAAATAGGATCTTATCTTTCTAATTCATGTGGTGTGATCTTGTAAGTCTTCATGAGGCTCCTAAAACTCTTCAAACAATGTGAATAGATTTTTCTGAATGTGTATTTCTCAATACCTTGATCACAAAGACCTAGTTTTACACTAGTTCTAAACCTTATTTTTCTTCTAGAAGTTTCCTAAACTTCCTTAGATGATTACATAGTTGTGCCACACACTTCCCGTATTCTTAAAATTTTCCCTATACATTCCTCGAGGATTCTTCCCAGTGCAAAAAGTCTTAAAATAGTTCTTTTTGGGCCTCTAGGAACAATTCTTTCAAAGTGGATCAAAATGAATCCATGTATTACTTCCCACCATATTACCTGCACATGAAAAACACTTTAAAAATATAGTTATCACATCCCTCTTGGCCATGATGGGGTTTACATGGTCATTAATTAGCTGGAGAATAGGTTTCCATTACCCAGTTCAGTGATTTTCAAGTGTGGGCTTAGTTGTCATGGAAAAAAATCAATTTTTCATTCTATATATTTAGCACGAAAATAGTTGGCTTTAGCTTGGGGACTTGTTTCGAATTGAACAAAATGAAGATGGAGCAATTAGGAATACCATAATCTCAAGACACTAAGAGGACCAATGCCTTATCCATTGGGCTATAGGATTCATTACAAAATAAGGATGGATACAACAAAACCTCATTTATTGAACACAACACATGACAAAAAAAACACACACAATAGAATGGGAAACACACAACGGAAAGGGAAACACACAAACATATATTCACCTATGTTACATGTGGGGCATAACCCATTTTTGTTGTTTGTATATTGTAATATATTTCTCATTTTTAGGTAATTCCAAATAGTTCCATCCAAATAAGATATTTGGAAGGTATTTTCTCCACATGTGTCCCGTATCTGAAATGGGCCAAGCCATAGTGAATCAAACTTTCCATGGATTCATTTTGGTTCTCTCCTCTTATCCCATAATAGGACAAGATCGTTGATATGAAATTCTATCTTCTTTTCCTTCTTTTCAAAAATTTATTTACTTTCAACTGATGGTCCTTTATCGATCAACCACCAACACCCTATCTTCACATAGCTTCTCCAAGTACAAAATCCTTTTTCAAGTGAGTTTTGTAACTCGTCATCTTCTACTACTTTGATCAATTAATGAAATGTCGTAACTCTACATTGAATATAACTTCTTCATTTATCCCATATAGTATTTAGAATGCGAAACATACCAATAACCTTTTTCATAGTGATATGATCATCCCATAGTGCATCATATAGCTTCTTGTGCCAATTTTTCTAATTCTGATATACAAGATTTCACACAATTGTCACCAGATTCTTTTTTACTAGATTCTATTTGACCATTCCACTGAGGGTAATAGTCAGATGCATGAGCTAAGGATATTCCATATCCATAGCATAACTCAGTTAATTCCATAGAAGAGAAATATATGGCATTATCAACAATTATCTTCTATGGAATTCCAAAATGGATAATAATATTCTCCTTGATGAAGTTACATACCATCTCCAAATTGGCTTGCTTGACTAGTATGGCCTCTACCCACTTAGTGAAGTAATTTATTGTTGTGAGCATGAAGGTATGACCTACACTAAAATGGGATTAAGATAATCGATGAATCCCAAACCCTATTGTTGAAAGGTTCTTGATCACCACCACTCTAAGTGGAATTGCAACAGTGGTGGTCTTCCCAAAAACTATTGACAAGGCTCACACATATATACTCCTTGTTGATCATCTTATAAGAGAGTAGGCTAGTAGTACCTCCCTTGAAGGATCTTTGTGCAAGTGACCATGGTAGAGAAATTTCCACCACAGGCTTTGTCATGATATGCTTTTAACAACTACTCTTGTTGCTCTTTTTCAACGCACCTTAAGAAACATCCATCAAGGGATCTCTTGTATAATACATGGTTCTAAATCACATACCTTGCAACTTTGAGCTTGAGGGTCCTTATTTTCTTATAATCCATATGCTTCAACAATCACCATAAGTGAGGAAGTAAGAAATATCATTGTACCACTCATTGGTAGTATTCACAAAGAGTACTTGGAGAATAAATTTTTATGTGTGCATTAAGTAGTAGATGGAATTCTTTATCTTCATATTGAGTCATGAGAGACTCATCTTCAACTATCAACCTACATAACCCATTGCCTCTAACCAAATTATATGGCCTTATCTCAAGGTCATACTCTTGAATTTTTGACACCTAGTTACCTCTTTTTTCTCTCGAGGTCTTGTTGAGTCAAGATAGATTTTATAGATGATACTAGAACCATCATAATGGTGTGAGATTTTAGGATGTATAATATGAAATTCTTAACAGCCTTAACCACGACATAAGTGTTAACCAAAATAAGCTCCCTCTTATTTTGGGTTAACTAGCTTCCTTTTTGTGCCTCAATCAAATTTTTACACATTTTAAGCACTCAAATTTTTTTGGGTATTGCTTCATCAGATAGAGAATTTTTCCCCTTTCCAGAAAGGTAAGGAAGTCCTCCTAACTCCTTGTATTTTGCAAGTTATGGCTCGGTAGAGTTTGGAGGGAAAATTTGCCAAGGCGGACATGCGGGAAAATTTTTGGCACTTAGCCCTTTTGGGAAAAAAACTCAAAGGAAACATTTGGCTTGAAATCTTGTAGAGGAAAACAAATTGTTTGAGGCCCGTAACTAATCAGGATGCACCACGTGTCAAGGTGGAGTGGCAGGGCGGAAGGACTTTAAAGTTTTTGGATTTTTGTCAAAATTTCTCAAAGGAAAAATAGGAGCACATCCCCGCCGAGCTAAGAAAAAAAGATGCCACGTGTCCATTCATCGGCGGGAGTCGGGGCATCGAGAGGATTTTGGAAATTTTTCCAAAGTGGTGAAAAACATAAAAGTGAAAAATGGAGCGCATCCCCACCAAGCAATCAAATGATGCCACGTGTCTCGGAATGCAGGCGGGCATGGAGATTTTTGGAATTTTTCCCAATTTGAAAAAAAGAGAGAAAAAAGGCGGAGTCTTGACCATGGATCATCCAGAGGGTGCCACGTGTCATGTGGACTGAGGGGCCATGGAGATTTTGGGAAATTTTTCCAAAAGGGAAAAATTTAAAGTTTGACCCCGCCGACCCCAATTTTGACTTTTTTTTACTAGTTTTGCCCTAAATCTTCAGAGGGCCATATCTTTCGAACCAAAGCTCGGTTTTCACAATTTTGGTATCAATGGAAATTTGTTGAAATCCTCTACATGATGGATACTTCAATTTTAAATTTTGATGGATTTTTGTAAGAGAAAAATGGGAAAATGTCTCTAGCACGGGAAAAAATGTAGAACCGACCCCCAACCACCAAAATTGATGAAGTATGGCGTCTATTTCTTCTCCAGCATGGCCGAATGCATCGAAAAATGGATTTGTGAGGGTGCCCTTGCTATTTTAATGGATCTTGTCATTGGTTGGAGTTTTAAATCAAATTTTCCCATGTTTTCTCATTTTCTTCATTTTGTTCGAGCGATAAAAGCCAGTTTTAGGTCATTTTACAAAAAGGTATTCATCCTTCTTCTCTTGCCTCTCCCTTCTTTTCTTCCCTAGGGTTGAAAATGGAGTTTGAACCTCCTCCCCTACTTTGTAATGGAATTTTTCCTCTTACCCATGAAATGATGTTTTGTGCAAACTTTTGGAGCAATAAAAAACATGTTTTGTGATGCATTTGTCCATCCTTGCTCGTTTTTTGGTTATTTTCTTCTTTCCTCTCTTCATTGCAGGTATTTGTGCATGTTTGGATGTTCATTGCAGGTTTTGGAGCTGTGTTCATGGATTTTTGGAACATTTTCTATGTGAAATCCATCTTTGGTCTATGTGATGCACTTGTCCATCCTCTCCATTGCTCACCTCTCTTTATTTCATGGCAGTTTTGATAGATGATCAACATTTTCCTTCTCTGATGTATCACCATTTTAGTGTAGGCTCTGTTTTTCCTTGTTTTCTTCCTCTCTTGTCTCCTTGGAAGTTAGATTAGGTTAGAGTAGCTTGCTTTGCACTTTGGAATATCTTGTGGTAGGTAGTTTAGGAAGAGGAACTAGCCTTCTCTAGAGAGCTTTCCCCATTTGCAAAGGTCCACACTTTGGGAAAGTTAAATGTTGTGCATTCACACCAAATGACTTTGCCTTAGAAAAGAAGATCCATAACTCATTTGGGGTGATGTGAATTTTCACTAATAGTTTTGGCATGCTTGGTGAGACCTTATAGGTCTCCACTTCATTTTTGTACAAGATTGATGTGCACTTTTTGCAATTTTTAGCTTATTAGAATCTTCAATTTTCACATCGATGACTCCATCTAGTAAATAACTCATTCTCTAAGTTGCAGACCTATTTTCCATCCATTTCCATTCATTCTTCTTTCCATCCCTTCCACTCTTTTCCATTCCATGAAGTTGTGCAATCATGACTTCATTTCCATCATGGAATTCACATTTACAACAATAGTACATTCCACCTCCAATGTGCTTTACAACTCCTTCAAATCAACATTTTGAGTAGATTCAAGACCAATATGCATATCCATATGAGCAATACCAAAATCAATTTGGTTATGAAACATATCAAGAGAAAGGGTATGCATGTAATGATAACAATCAAATGGAAAATGCAGATTTTTTGGAGAAGTTCCAAAAAATGGAGATTGGCATGGTGCAATCAAGGGCTCAAGCTTAAATGGAGGCTTTCAAAATTGGTTACAGGGCACCTTGTCCATGGGTTGGCCTTTTCCAAGACACTAAGCCCTCGGAGAAGCTTGACTTCATGGTGGAGATGTTGCCCCAACTTTCACAATGGACAGTGGAGATAGAGGCCTATAAATTTGGTGTTAAGCAACCTTGTCAATGGGTAAGTTCTACACCATCATCTAGTTTTTCTCTTTCCATTCCTCAAGCAGCACCATCTCAATTTGGGCTTCAATTTCCAAGCTTCCCATTGAATGTTGCCCCAAGTGTTGATTTCATTTCTCCATCCCCTAGTCTTCCACCTCATCTCAATTCTTTTGTCCTTTTCCCTTCCAAATAGTCATCCCTCCAAAGAAACAAGAAGTTCCACCTCCTCCACCACCACAAAAATTTCAAAACCAGTTGAGTCACAACCCACCCCTCCTCTTGCATTCCCAAATCCATGTTGGGAAGATAAAAATCAGAAAACTAGTCAAGGACAACAAGAAGAGGAGCCCAACAGAAAATAAATGATAGACAATCTGAAGAGTTTGGCTATAGAATTTAGGATTACAAAGATCCCCTTACTTGGTTAAGCCTATAGAGGAGGTAAAGGTTGAAGAACAAGTGGTGGTCAAGGCTGATTTTATAGCAGCAGTGGGGCAAGAAGACTAGCAGTCTGTTTGTTCTAAGTGTAGTGTCCATGTTGGCACTTTATTTGAAGAAAATGCTGATCTAATCCAAGTTGTACAATCAGCCATGGAGGAGGAAGAACAATCAGCTCCAAGTCCCATTGAAGAGGAGCAACTGGAAGAAATCAAATCAAATTGGAACTAGATGAAGGAAGCATTATTGAATATTTTTGCTTTCATTTGAAGGGCCTGATTTGATTGATGAATCCATTATGGAGGTGACCAAAACAAATTCAGAGGCACTGAATCATGAGCAGGTTGCACAAGAAGTTCCCACTTCATCTCTCCAAAAATCTGATTTTTGGATGAGTTCGAGCTTGACAAGCTTCATGTTTGAAGATGAAGCTCCACATGGTGAAAAAAATGCATATTTGAAGGTCACCATACAAAAGGGAGAGACCTTGCTGCAACAGGACATTGAAGAGTTTGATTTTCCATCAGACTTAGAAGAATGTTTTGATGAGAAGGAGCCTGTAGAAATTACAACTTTTCCTTCTTCATCATTCATTCTTCAACCACAAGAACCTACTTCCATGGAAGAGAACATGCAAGCACCACCTGTAGTTTGCAACATGCCTCTTGAATCAAAGTTGGAAGAATTTGATCTTCCAAAAGCTACAATGGAGGAACTCCAGAGCCAACAATGTATTGCAAGCAGGTTACAATAATGCAAAAGAAACTTCATTGGATGTTGCAATCAATAATGATGAGCTGCATATTATAGAAGAGTTCTATACTGCCATGAAGGAAGGAAAAGCATTAGGACTTCACCACTTCTTCCACACCATTCACCCAAGAAGGTCCACAAGAAGACTCCATTCTTGGAGTTATATTTCATAGAAATGGGTACATCCAAAGGATCAAACCATGCCCAATCAAGTACTTGGATTCATTGGAGCCAAAGGAGAAGCCAAAACTAGTCATGCTTGCTTATAGGCATGAGAATGATATGTAAAGTACCAAGGATCAACTGTAATACCTCTTCAATCCAAATGTAGAGCAACTAAAGGAGGTATCTAATTTGTTTTCAGTTGACACCTTGCTGATTTGGTGGAGAGCCGATTCTTCTCATTTTCCACTTATACTAACAGCCATGATCAGCTCCAAATCATTTACATGGCTGCCAATTTTGGGGAAAGGAAGCTATTTTGCACAACCAGTTGCAAGGTTTGTTTAGCTTACCTTTTCTCTTGGTTAGGTAGTGTAGGTAGGTTTGTTTCTATCGAGAACAAGTGCTTATGCACACTCTACATATCCCACTTGGGGTATGTATGATTTCCAATTTTTTACATAGTTGTTTGGTGCTATTTTGGTTGCTCTTGCACAATGCATTCAATGGCTTTTGGTGAAGATCAACTCCAAGTTTCAGTGGGTTTCCAAGTGGCTCAGAGGTCATATTTTCATAGTTTAGATCAAAATCAGTTTATCAAGCTTGACTCCATGTCTAATGGATGCAACAAAGGCCACTGATCATTCATCTAGCAGGAAGATGACCCTCTCGAGTCACCAAATTGTTAACCAAAATAAGCTCCCTCTTATTTTGGGTTAACTAGCTTTATTTTGTGCCTCAGTCAAATTTTTACACATTTTAGGCACTCAAAATTTTCTAGGTATTGCTTCATCAGATAGATAATTTTTTCCCCTTTCTAGAAAGGTAAGGAAGTCCTCCTAACTCCTTGTATTTTGCAAGTTATGGTTCGAGGAGTTTGGAGGGAAAATTTGCCAAGGCAGACTGCATGGGAAATTTTTGGCACTTAGCCCTTTTGGGAAAAAACTCAAAGGAAAAATTTGGCCCAAAATCTTGCAAAGGAAAAAAAATTGTTTGAGGCCCGCAACTAATCAGGATGCGCCACGTGTCAAGGTGGAGTGGCGGGAGCGGAAGGAATTTAAAGTTTTTGGCTTTTTGTCAAAATTTCTCAAAGGAAAAAATAGGAGTGCATCCCCGCCGAGCTAAGCAAAAGATGCCACATGTCCATCCATCAGTGGGAATCAGGGCATCGAGGAGGATTTTGGATTTTTTCCAAAGTGGTGAAAAATGTAAAAGTGAAAAATGGAGCACATCCCTGCCAAGCAATCAAATGATGCCACGTGTCTTGAAGTGGTTGGGCGCGAGAGATTTTTGGGAAATTTTCCCAATTTGAAAAAGAGAGAAAAAAGGTAGGTCTTCGGCTACGGATCATCCAGAGGGCACCATGTGTCATGCGGACCTAAGGGACCATGGAGATTTTTGGGAAATTTTTCCAAAAGGGAAAAATTTAAGTTTGACCCACCGACCCCAATTTTGACTTTGTTTTTTACCAGTTTTTGCCCTAAATCTTCAGAGGGCCATATCTTTCGAACCAGAGCTCGGTTTTCACGATTTTGGTATCAATGGAAAGATGTTGAAATACTCTACATGATGGACACTTAAATTTTAAATTTTTATGGATATTTATGGGAGAAAAATGGGAAAATATCTTTGGCATGGGAAAAAATGTAGAACCGACCCCCAACCACCAAAATTGATGAAGTATGGCATTTCCGTTTCTTCTCCAACATGGCCGAATGCATCAAAAATGGATTTTTGAGGGTGCCCTTGCTGTTTTAAATGGATCTTGTTGGTGGTTGGAGTTTTAAATCAAATTTTCCCACGTTTTCTCATTTTCTTCATTCTGTTTGAGCGATAAAAGCCGCCATCTCATTTTGCAAAAAGTTGTTCATCTTTCTTCTCTTGCCTCTCCTTTTTTTCTTCCCTAGGATCAAAATGGAGTTTTAACCTCCTCCCCTGCTCTATAATGGCATTTTTTCCTCTTACCCATGAAATGATGTTCTATGCAAACTTCTGAGCAATAAAAAACGTGTTTTGTGATGCATTTGTCCATCCTTGCTCATTTTTTTGGTTGTTTTCTTCTTGCCTCTCTTCATTGCAGGTATTTGTACATGTTTGGATGTTTGTTGCATGTTTTTGAGCCATGTTCATGGAGTTTTGGAACATTTTCTATGTGAAATCCATCTTTGGTCTATGATGCACTTGTCCATCCTCTCCATTGCTCACCTCTCTTTGTTTCATGGCAGTTTTGATAGATGATCAACATTTTCCTTCTCTGGTGTATCACCATTTTAGTGTATGCTCTATTTTTCCTTGTTTTCTTCCTCTCCTTGTATCCTTGGAAGTTAGATTAGGTTAGATTAGCTTGCTTGCACTAGAATAGCTTGTGGCACGTAGTTTAGGAAGAGGAACCAAACTTCTCTGGAGAGCTTTCCCCATTTACGCTCCCTTCGACACTAAAATTTTCCTCCGTAATTTCTATTTCATTAATGTATGTATTAGGAATAGGATGTTGTTAAGTGTAATTAGTAGTAGCGTCCGAGATAGAAGATAACGGCGTCGTCGATGCAGGTCTTTGCCAATAATGTAGAGTACGGTAATAGTCAAAGTTAGGAATGTTGTAAAAAGTAAATATTTGTTATAAGTGGTCCAATGTTAAAATGTCAAAGTTGGGATAAGTAGAGAAGTAGGGTCTACATAATTAGGAATTAGAAATATTATATTTGTAATAAGGACAAGAGTGATGTCATAAATATTTTGTGTATTTTATTTGTGGAAAAGTCTAAAAAGGTGGAACCCATGTGAGATGATAAGGTTTATCTTATCTTAGAAGATAAGCCTACATGTAAAGGCAAGAGTTTAGGCATGAAATATGATTGGCCGGAAGAGATTTCCTATCCTATCTTAGAGATAAGATGGATAAGCCTAAATTCCTATAAATAAAGAGGCCACCCCCCTCATTTAGCATAGAAGGAAGTAGTGAGAAATATTGTAAGTGTGTAAAGGAAGCCATCATTTTGAAGGTGTGTTAAAGAAGCCATTAAGAAGTGTAATTGTGAAGTTTCTCCAATAGTTATTGTTGGAAGGCAAGTGAAGTCAGTAACACTTGAAGTACCTCATGGGTGAGATTGTAACAATTTCATGTTGATATTATAATTTACACTTATATTTCAGATTTATCGTCATTCCTTCTTATCATAGTCTATGGTATTCTTGTGTTATGTTTGTTGTTGTGTTTCCAGATTCCATCCACCAAACTAAAAGCTATGCATTAGTAAATAATCATAGCACGAGGAGTTCCCGTGAAGAATTATCATAGTCTTTGGATTGGTGATGATAGTCCCACACTTTGGGAAAGCTCAATGTTGTGCATTCACACCAAATGACTTTACCTTACAAAAGTAGATCCATAAATCATTTGGGGTGTTGTGAATTTTCATTAACAATAAGCCTATTTTTCCATGGTAGAACATTTGAGCTCGTGATTCTTCAACAAATAACTCATGAAGGAAATAGGAGGCTCAATCCCTTCCTCATTCTTTTGAACTAAAATAGCTGAAATAGTATGCTCGATACATAGCAATACACAATGAAATCTTTATTGAAATCAAGATATACCGAGGGTTAGACATTTGGCTATGGTCTTCTTAATCTTCTCAAAATATATTTTTCCCTCCTTATTGCACTTGAAACCGTCTTGGGATTCATATGTTTTGTAATATGTCGGTCAACTAAGAAAAATCTAGAATAAAGCGGCAAGAATTTGAACTTCCCAGATAATGAATAAATTCCCTTCTTGCTTTTGGGAAAGGAGAGATTTTGAATGGCTTGTACTCTTTCTGGATCAATATTTGTTCACAAATATCTCTGAGGAGCTCACCTTTAGTCACTCCAAATATTGACTTCTTTGGATTTAAGGATATGCCATGTTCTTGACACCTTAGAAAAACTTGTTCAAGGTGTATCAAATGCTCTTTCCTCTTTTAGAGAAGATTATGAGGTCATCAAGATAAATGAAAATACATTTGTTCTTCAAATCCTTGAAATCCAAGTCCATTTATCTTTAAAAGTGGTCTCAGTGTTGATGAGACCAAATGGCATCTGACTCTAGGTAAAGGTTCCCCATGGAGTTGTAAAAGTAATCTTATATTGATATTCTTGAGAAAATTCAATTTGATTGTAGTTGGAGAATCCATCCAACATAGAAATCATTTCTAAATCATGAATTCTTGTAAAATATGATCCATGATTGGGAGTGGATAATTGTCCTTTAGAGAAGCTTGGTTCAAATTCTAGAAGTCTACACAAATCCTTATTTCTCTATTTTTCTTCTGGACAGGGACAATATTTTCCACCCATGTAGAGTGGTGGATTGGAAAAATGATCCTTGCATTTAGCATTTTTAAAAATTCCTCTCAGATTTCTCCAAAAATCTTTGGATTATATTGTCTTTAATTTTTGTTGAATGGATTTTCTTGATTGAGAGGTATTGAGTGTTGCATCTATTTTGGTTTAAAATATTTCAAATCATCATAAGAATATGCCAATGCATCTAAATATTGTTGGATGGATAAAATGACTAAGTCTAAAATCCATACACAAAATTTTTCACGCACATGATGGAGTGCAAAAGTGTGCACAAAAAGGGATTAAAAAAGTGTGTGGTAGGTTCATGCCCACGAAGGAAAGAGTTTGGGACTTAGCCAATTTTATATTTTACATGCTAAAATAAAAAATAAGGATGGAGTGCTGACCAAGAAAAGAGATAAAACATGATAACTTGGTGGTCAAGCAAAGGCTATTTTTGGAGAATGGACATGCAAATTTGAGCACACACATGGAGGCTATTAATAGGATAAAATCAAGTCTTATTTATAGGATAATCTATTATTAGTTGTTTTGTAAAGCATGCATGTAGTCTATTTTTAGCACACATATTATTAGGAGAGTGCATGGGTAGTGAAGGGAAAGAAACCACCCCTATATATATATATATATATATATATATATATATATATATATATATATATATATATATATATATATATTAGACTTGTTTTGGGATGAGTGTAAATCTGAGTATAGTCTTGGAGTCTAGTATGATTTTCAACTAGCATTTGATGCTTATGCATGTTCCAATGCCTTGGTAAACTAATGTATTTAGATTCTATTATGTAATAATTTAATATAATTGATTATGGAGGATGGATTATGATCATTGATGTGTTTGAGTATGGTGAATTCATGGTGCAATTGGTATTAATTGTTATTTGATCTATTACAATTTCTAGTTATACATGGTTTATGATATAATGTATCTCATGATCTATACTTGAATGATTTCTTTGATAATGGTTATTATGGATATGTATGCTAACATCTTGACAAACAAGCACAAAGGAGGGACCTAGTGGCTTTACGTAATTTGGGTGATCATTCGATCTCTCTGAATGAGGTGTCAACACTCATAACAATCTATTGGGAAATAAAAGACTACATTTTGGTTTTATTGTTGAGACCTCTTTTCAACTATACACCGGGATGTTACATATATATGGCATGATTGAATCTAGAGAGCATTGAAAATGGGGTAGAATAAAGATAAGACTAGTTTGCACATAGATATAACACTAGACATGATTTCAATACATGTATTTGGGTGTAAGATAGTATTTATCACAAGCTCTATGAGACGTTCTTTTGCTTATCTCCTCTAGAATCGTATGCATGGTTAGCTACAAACACATACGGAAGTGGTGGGGTCTTAGACCAAGACTTTGGATGTAAGAGGATTACTCGACTCTTTTTTATGTAGATGTTGATGCTAGGATCATGTAAAACTCATATAATCCTCAAGATAAGATAAAAAATAAGCATTTCATTCATTATAAAAGCTTTTCTAGATTGTAAATTTGAATCTTTTAGTAAATTTAGATCCTTCTTGCATTATCTATCCTTGACCAATGCACATTCCTTGCTCTCTCTCATTCCATTCTAAGCCTTCAACATCATCATTATACTTGAAATCAAGAAACTTGAGTCAAACTTCTTCTTTTGACTTGAATTTACTTCTTGTCTACAAAATATATTAGTCAAAATAGCCAATATTTGGCTTATGGATTATCTAGGACTTTATATTCACTCCTCTTCTATCATTTATCTTCCTATCCTGTTATTACATTCACTCAAATGCATTTACAACGCTCAATCTTACCTTTTCATCATTGTTTTCCAACTTTGCCTCATAAGCCCCTTTTGATTTTTTTGGAAATATCAAGTAACCTATCTTGTTTTCTCTTTATCAACCTTCCTCATCATTCTCCCCTGATGCACCACTCATAACACAGTTAGCCTCATTATACAAGACATTCAAGACAATCAAAATACTCACTTCTACCTCTTTTGTCAAAATTGTCCACTAAACCTTAAGACATGGGTTCTTTCTTCAATCATGCTTAGAGTGTTCTAAGGACTCACATAAGGTTCTATAAGATCATTTAATTCATTATTTTCAATACCAGTGTGCTCCTTAATTTTTGAAACTTGGTTTAACAAAAAAATTATTACTTCACTTTTTAATTTTGATAATATACCTTAAGTAGGTCTTTTATAGGTAACTATCAAGCTTTTCTCGGTGTATAGAAGGATCCAAAACCAAAAATAGTTTTTTTTATCACCCAAATTTTTTTACAAGTGTCTACAAAGTTTCAAGGATTAAATCCTATTATAAAGATTACTTACTTTGTAAGGTGACTCATCTAATTTAGCCTTTGGATTGTGTTTTGGACAACCTACACCAACTATCAAGAAAGTATTCAAGGAAACCCTTAAAATTCAAATATTCATCAAAAATATGCAAGAGGAGGTCCTATTCATCCTATCTTCCCAATTTCAAATGAAAATACCCTTGTTTAGACCCTCAAATATCTAACCCTAGAACTGTGATACTATGCATTTACGATAAACATGAGAATCAAAATCTTGTTATAAAATATTTTATACTTGGACTTAAGATGCCAAAATTTATATGAAGGCCTTTATTGGTGATATATAAAATATGATCTTACCAGTAGGCCTTAAGAAAGTATAAACCTTATTCTTCTCACATTTTCCTCTACTCTTGTAGATCATTTCATCATACTCATGCATTAAATAATTAACTATCTCACTTTTCAAATCAAGTCTAAATCCATTCTTTAAAACACATTCTTCAATCATGGGTTGTAGCTGAATGGATATGTGGTTTTAATTTGTTCTTCATCAAAGATAATAGAGAATCCTTCCTTGAACTTAACCCAAAATTTCAATTGTAAGTGTTGTTGCAAATCAGCGGCACCCAACACACCACGATACAAAAAATCGGGTTTCTAAGTTGATGTTTCGGGCATCTAGTGTGATTGCACAACATTGAAACCTCTCTCCAAGTGTGGGACTTGTAAAATGAGAGAGGAATCTCCATTAGAGGCTGGTTCCTCAATATTCCTCTGATTAGATCTATTATTTGCACAACTATGAGAGGTTCGATCCTAATTTTATCCTAGATTAGGAGACAGGGATAGAGATGCAAAAATTGAAACTAAAATAATAAGGGTGATACACCAAAGGAGTGGTGAACATTTTTGCTCATGCAAATAGACACAAATCAGAAATTGCAACATAAAACATCATGCACACAGTTGATAAGTCCACAATAATCAAAGGTTTGAAATGAAACAAACAACACATACTGAAAGGATCAAAGCATTCACAGAGCTTGTATTGTGATTTTCAACATCAAAATCCATGCATTCCAACACCAAAGAGGTAGAAAACTTACAATCCCGAAAAGGTCAATCTTTGCAAAAATCACTTTCTAAGGTGAAAACACAAGCTACTTGTGTAAAAAGTGTTCCCCTTTGAAAAATGAGCCAAATCGCTTTACATACTGCATGGGTCAAACCGGAGAGAGAAAACATGAAAAAACATGGGATCCATTCTTCCATTGACCAAAATGCATTAAAAACAGCATGGGTGACCTGACAAACCCATCCCCAGACATTTTGACCATCTTTGGAGAAGAATCGACCCATTTTGCATTAAAATTGGTTGTTGAAATGTCGGTTCTCGTCCATAGGCACGTACCAGAAATGTTTTTGATTTTATCCCTCCAAAATAAACCAAAATTCAAAATTTACCATGGAATCATGTAGATAATTTTACCAGCTTTCCATTGATATAAAGAACATTGAAAATATGAGCTCTAGATCGAAAGTTATGGCCGTTTGAAGATTTAGGGCAAAAACAGGCCCAAAACGGATCATGCGGAAAAAAATTTGAATTTTACCTCTTTTTGCATTTTGGAATTTTTTGAAAATTCCCGCACTCCACGACCTCTTGGGACACGTGGCAGCTTCTTATTCTATTTATGGGCTTCCAAAGGAAAATTTCCCACAAAAACTCCGAACCCAGACATAACTTGAAAAATATGAGGAGTTAGGATGAAAACTTTACCTTTCTGGAAAAGCAGAGAGAGAGATCTATCCAATGGTGCCATTTCCAGGAAGGTTTTGAGTACCTAAAAAGTAAAAATTTATGACTGAGGCACAATAGAAGGAAAGAATGAAAGGGAGTTAGCCACAAAATGAGTAGGGGGCACATTTGGATAACAATTTTGGCGACTCAGAGGGGTCATCTGCCTGCTGGATGAATGATCAGTAGCCTGAAGCAATCCATTGGGCATGGAGTCATGAGTAGTAGCCTGAAAACTGATCTAAACTTTGAAAACTTCCCTCTGAACCGCTTGAATTCCATTTGGACATGGAGTTTTCCCACCAAAATGCCATCAAAACGAATGCGTAAGAGCGAAACCAACAACACCAAAACTATGTACAAGCTAAAAATCATACATGCTCCAAATGGAACATGCGAGTGTGCACAAGCACTTCTTCTCTTGAGTGCACAAGCACTTATTCTATTGAAAGAAAACCTACCTACTCTACTCTAACTAGAAGCAAAGGTGAGCTAAACGAACCTCCAACCGACTGGTTGTCTGCAAAATAGCTTCCTTTCTTCAAAATTGGCAGCCATGCAAATGATTTGGAGCTGAGTATGGCTGATTGGATGAGTGGAAAATCAACAAGAAGCTGGTCTTCTACCCAAATTAGCAAGGTGTTAACTAAAAAAAAATCCAATACCTCTTTTAGTTGCTCTGCATTTGGATTAGAGAGGTATGACAAGCTGATCCTTGTAACTTTGCAGATCATCCTCATGCTTAGAAGCAAGCATGACTAGTTGTGGCTTCTCCTTTGGCTCCAATGAAGCCAAATATCTGATTGGGCAAGGTCTGATCCATTGAGTATGCCCATAATTCTGATTTTCAACTCCAAGAATGGAGTTCTCTTGTAGACCTTGAATGGATGGTGTGGAAGCAATGGTAGAACCCTTCTGCCCTTTCTCTTCCTCCAATGAAGGACATGAAAGATTAAAATCTTCCAATCTTGGTTCCAAAGAGCTTCTATAAGATGCAGGCTGCTGCAAATGAATACTCTCCTCCATGACAACAGGCTCTTGTGTTTGGAAGATGGATGATGAAAGAGAGAATGGTGGAAACTCAACCGGTTCTTCTTCATCAAAACAGTCCTCCAAATCAGACAGGTAAACTGCCTCATTGCTATCCTGCTGTAAATGTTCAACCTCTCCCATGGCGTTCTCTTGATCTCCAACTTGATCACCATGGTTTCTTTCATCCTCCAATTTGAGTTTGAGGATCAAACTCTTCTTGATACTAGAACTTGAGAGAGATGAAGTAGAGAGAGAAGAAGCTTAAGGTTCTTCTATAACATTTTTCTTTGTGCTCAAAGCCTTTGGATCTGCACTTTTCTCCCACACATTGGAATGTGCTCTATTATTTTGGATTTGGAGAAACTTCTCCTTCCTCTTGCTGTCCCTCATGACTGATTTTTGAAATTTGAATTGGATCAGCATTTCCTTCAAATAGGGTGCCAACATGGACACTATATTCGAACAAATTGATTGCTAATCTGCAACTCCTTTTTGCTCTTCTTACTTTTGATAAATCGAGTCCTGACCACCATTTGTTCTTTAACTCCAACCTCTTCTAAAGGTTTCATCAGAAAGGGATCTTCTTCATCCCAAATTTAAGAGCCCAACTCTTGAAATTTGAATTTCTTCATCCTTGTTTGGCTTCTCTTTTTGTTGTCCGTCATGACTAGATTTTTGAATTTTTGTGGTGGAGGAGGTAAAACCTCTTGTTTCTTTGGAGGAGAGGGTGTTTCATTTAGCTCTTGTGGAGGGGATGACTGTTTGGAAGGGAAAGGACAGAAGAATTGAGATGAGGTGGAAGACTAGGGGTGGAGAAATGGATTCAACACTTGGGATAGCAGAGATGGAGAGTTTAAAACTTAAAACTACGAGATAAAGCAGTTGGGAAAGAGGAAAAGAAAAGGCATGAGATGGTGTGCTTACCCATTGACAAGGTTGTTGAATACTCCTCTCATACACCTCTATTCCTTCAATCCACTTTGCAAGCAATGGAAGCGTTGCAATCATGAAGTCAAGCTTCTCTTGAGGGCTGTAATGCCTGCCTGGGAAAGGTCCCACCCATGGACGGGTGCTCCACAACCTATTCCAAATGCTTTCATTTGTGCTTGAGCCTGGATTGCACCATGTTTACCTCCATCTTTTGGATTTTCTCCAATGACCAGCATCTTGCATTTGATTGTCTTCATTGTATGCACACTCTTGCTCTTGAAAGCTTCATAGCCAAACTGATTTTGGCACTGCTGCTCATATGGGTATGTATGCTGATTTTGAACTTGTACAAAATGCTGATTTGGAGGATTTAAAAAACATGTTGGAGGTGTGATAAACTGTTGTTGTAGATGTGAATTCCATGATGGAAATGAAGTCATGATTGCACAACTTCATGGAATGGAAAATAATGAAATAGATGGAAAGAAGAATGGATGGAAATGAATGGAAAATAGGTCTACAACTTCGAAACGGGTGCTTGATCGGATGGAGTCGCGATGTGTTTGTAAGTGCCTCCAAAGGCTAAAATCTTCACAAGAACACACCAACCTGCAAAAGATGAAGTGGAAACCTCTAAGGTCCCACCGGTGTATGCCAAATTGAAGCTGTTGTTGCAAATCAGCAACACCCACGGATGCAAATCAGGTTTCTAAGTTGATGTTTGGGCATCCAGGTGTGATTGCACAACATTGAAACCTCTCTCCAAGTGTAAGACTTGTAAAATGAGAGAGGAATCTCTAGATTAGAGGCTGGTTCCTCAAACTCCTCTGATTAGATCTATTATTTGCACAACTACAGAGGTTCAGATCCTAATTTTATCCTAGATTGCAAGGAGACAGGGATAAGAGATGCAAAAATTGAAACTAAACTAATAAGGGTGATACACCAAAGGAGTGGTGAACATTTTTGCTCATGCAAATAGACACAAATCAGAAATTACAACATAAAACATCATGCACAGGTTGATAAGCTGTAATCAAAGGTTTGAAATGAAACAAACAACACATACAAAAATTTGAAAGCATTCACGAGGCTATTGTATTGTGATTTTCAACATCAAAATCCTTGCATTCCAACACCAAAAGAGCGAAAAATTGTTACAATCCCTGAAAAGGTCTGATCCTTGCAAAAAATCACTTGCTGAAGGTGAAAATAGAAGCTTGTTGTGCAAAAAAGTGTTCCCCTTTGAAAAATGAGCCAAATTTGGCTTTTACAGTGCATGGGTCGAGCCCAGGAGAGAGAAAACATGAAAAAACATGGGAGCCATTCCTCATTGACCAAAATGCATTAAAAACAGCATGGGTGACAACCCATCCCCAACATTTTTGACCATCTTTGGAGAAGAATGCGACCCATTTTGCATTAAAATTGGTTGTTGAAACATCAGTTATGTCCATGGGCGTGTACCAGAAGTGTTTTTTATTTTCTCCCTCTAAAATGAACCAAAATTCAAAATTTACCATGAAATCATATAATCTGTCGCGTGGTAAAGAATCCCATTATGAAAAATTCAAAATTTTACCATCTTTCCATTGATATAAAAATGTGAAAATCGATTATTTGTGAATCAAAAGTTATGGCCGTTTGAAGATTTAGGGCAAAAAGCAGGCCCAAAGCGGATCGGAAAAAATTTGAATTTTACCTCTTTTTGCATTTGGAATTTTTTTTCAAAAATCCCCACGCTCCGCCACCTCTTGGGAAACTTGGCAGCTTCCTGTTGGGTAGGCTTCCAAAGGGAAAATTTCCCACAAAACTCATTAGAGCCATAACTTGAAAAATATGAGTTAGGAGGAAAACTTTACCTTTACTGGAAAGCCGAGAGAGAGATCTATCCAATGGTGCCATTTCCAAAAGGTTTTGAGTACCTAAAAAGTAAAATTTTGATTAATTAGGCACAATAGAAGGAAAGAATGAAAGGAGTTAGCCACAAAATGAGCACACATTTGGATAATGATGAAGATCACACCATAAATTATTTAACTTGTCACTACAATGCTTGCACCACCACAACACACCATGCAACAAGAAAATTTTATTCTTCCTAATGCTAGAACAGAGTTTGAGTTACTTTTATTGATTCCATCAATTAATGTTGGTAACATGAAAGGTTCCTTCAAGGAATTAGAGTGCTTATAATACGGCTCACACTATAACAATGCCAACATCCTTTTAGACACTTATATTCCAAAAATCTCAGTCATTACCTCCTTTTACAAAGTCTTAGTTGGTATTTGAACCTTCTTCCTCCTACATTAAGACTTGAATGCAAATAATTTACACACAAAACCACTCCTCACTTGTGTAGACACTAAAATTGGGTCACACTCAATGCCTTGGTCCCTTTTTAAATACCTAAATTAAACATATTCACCTAACCATGACCCTTTTACCCCACAATAATATTAGTTTAATTATTTATAATTAAAGTAATACTCATTCTCACTTCATTCATTATTTAATTACCTTTATTCAAACTAATTTCCACCCCACCCCACCACCTCACTGGACACCTCATCACAAACCTATTCTTATCATGTTTCTCTTTTACTAGGAATCAATATTCACTCACCATAACTAACTAAGACTTAGTCCCACCTACCTTAATGAATTAAGACTTATTCAAATCCTAAAATCACATGCCTATTATTCCTCTAATCACATGCCTACTTATCTAAGTGCAAAAATCTAGTTTTGATTTGTGAGAATAGACAAATTTGGCCAAGAGATTGCCAAGATCTATCATTTTTAGTAAACCTAGGATTTCTGCCTTAACCAACGTTGATCAACCCTAAACTAACGCCGGTCACCCTAAACCATCGTTGGTTACCATATATTCATTTTGGTAACCTTGTTTGAGAGGTTGGAAACATTATCAAGTTTTTGAATGAAGGAGACATGCATGCAAGCAAGAATTAGAGCCCTTTCTCACATCCAGAACTCTTCCACCCATAGCCGGAAGATAAGACTGATTTGAAGGTATTTACATTCATGGTATCATTCTGAGAAGCACTATTGTAGCACTAAGCACCATTCCATAGATCAACCATCACCATTATCTAGCCATCAAATCTGCAAATACCAGTAAGTGTATCTCTAACCTGCATCATTTCATACTTGTCTAGATTATAAAGTTTCTTCATCTCTGTTTATCAGCATCCATTTGTATTTTTCATCCCACCCTTGTTACCTTACTATGAACCCAACCATCCCATCACCCACAATCATTTAATCACCTATACTTGATTCTTGAATACCTTTGAGTACTCCCAACACCTCCATAGACCTAACTATTCCCCTTACCATCTTTGTTCAATCTCAAACAAACCCCCAAAACCCAGTTTATTGAATTTCTACCATCCCTCCTTACCGTCATCGGTTCACTCTTAAACCGTCGTTAGTCACACCTCAACCGATGTCGGTCTCTATGTTTTTAGTAATCCATCCAATAACAAAAGCTTAAAAACCTACATCCAAGAAACCCAAGCTACCCAGAATATGACCCTAACCTATCCCAAAGACACACCACCCCTTCTTCCCCAATACCCTACTTCCAAATCTGATCATAACCTAGATCTATTATATTAGATTTGTTTAGTGATATTTGAATGAGATACCCAAATCATATCAACTACAGTAGGACATCATTTATTTATATCATTTCTTACATTAAGTTGTATTAAATAGTGGGTTGAACCACCAAAGAAGTACCACACTTCAAGGATCTAGCCCATGTTAGGTAGCCCATTGGCATATATTGTTTAACTCTCTTTTTGGTCTTTTTTGTATTTCAAGTAGTTCCACCTAGACATAAGGAATCTCTCATAGTCGGCATTGGATCAAGAAGTCGAGAATGCACGCATAACCTCAGTGACCCTCACATAGACATTCCTCCTTGGCCCATACCCTTATCTGAGTCAAATCCACAAAGAAAATGGTGAAACACTCACACTAATGATCTCACTTCAATTATGACAATATCTTGATAGTACACAAATGATCTAAAATAGAGTCCTCATACCAAGAAATCTATATTTTTATTACAAAATTTCCTTTCTCAGGCTCTTCTCCATGAGCCCATTTCCTCTTCTCCCTTCATAACTATTAGTCATATGAGGTTTTGTTTCTCATATACATTTTATCTTAACCCTAACTGATTTTGTGGTTACACATCATGATTTCCATACATGGAAAGGTTATTTTCTTAACTTTATAACATATAATTTTGCTCTTCAACCACACACTAGGAGTATTTTATGACATGAATAACTCTAAACAAGACCCTATAATCACCTAAGACCACAAAACCTTCAACATATCCCAGAATGACCTTTAAACTCTTTCTAATTTTCAAATTACAAAATTGGAGGGAAAGAACTTATTTGAATTTTTAAAAAACTAGACTCCACAACTCAACATGTCATGAGTTCTAATGACCTCTAAATGACTCAAACCCATTCCATTTGACCACTTAGACCTTCCTAACCATGATCAAGATGTCATTTTCTCAAAATTTGACTCTCCTTCATGATGCTCATGCATCGGATGTGGAGTGTACTAGAGTTGTAGATCCTTGGTGGGCTGGAGTGTTGCGTAATTATACATTAGAATACATTATTTCTATGTATTTGTGTCCTGAGGTAGATAAATTTAGATTCTTATGCAATTTTAGAGGATCTTACTTACGCGTTATAACATTATCAATCAATATTTTGAGTATAGAACTAGATTTAGAGAGCTTCCCTATGGCTAGATAAACCCCGCCGATAGGGGCAGGAGATGGTGTGGAGAAATATAGTGGAATTGATAGTAGAAAGACATACAAAAGAAAGACAAAATTTTTTTATGAAGTGTGAGAGAAAGGAAATGGTATGTACACTGGAGATGGAGGAGGTACTAGAGTTGAGGAGGATGATGGATCACGATGCTTTTTAAGATCTCGTGGAAGATGAAGATCTTCATCATCGAGGCTCTCCCAACTCTAGGAAATTTTGGTACGAGATCCCCTTTGGCTTCGGATGAGAGTTCTTATGAAGAGAGAATGAGGACCATAGGCACACATCTAATCCCACCTAGGCCTTACACATAGTGTTCTAGATCCAGAGGTAGTAATTAAGAAGAAGCGAGTTTAGTGAAGGTAAGAAAACGAAGACATGTAGATATCATTTTGTGTTGAATTCAGAAGGGAATCAAATTAGTAGCGTACCCATGGAAAAATAGTTGGTGACAATTTTTGGGAGCACCTATGTAGGTTTTTTTCAGGGTTTTCAAGACAATTAGATTTTTACACAAGCCATTGGGATTACTTTAGTAGGAGCTATGGCGCTATGAAAAATAGTAGTTGTCTAGTTCAATACTATAACTAGAACACAAGGAAGTTCATTGATTGGAACACAACCCATAGAAGGGGCATAGGAGGATCGAAGGTAATCCTCCACATAGAGGAGGTTTTGGTTCTAGATCATGTGGACAAGCACCGTAACCATAACCAAATCAACCACCACCTTAGTAACTAGTGCAACTAACACCTCAAGTTTACTTATCGATGTCTCTCTATTTACCAAATTATAAAGGTATTAAAGATGTAGCAGAGCATGTTCATAAATGTGAATTGCTATGGCACGCTAAGGGAATTATAGCTTCAGATAGGAAGGAAAGTTAGTTTGATACTATGCTTTAAGGGCTTGTGCAAAGCTTTAGTGTAAGAAGTATGACCCACATCAAAGCCGTGTGGTGGAATCTTAAATATTTGCACACTAATTTTCTGGTTGAGTTTCATATCCCATTGTTTAAAACAATAGAGAATCAACGAACTAAAGGATATCAAGAAAGTTTTCTAAAAGCATGAGGGATTATGAAGTGTGCTTTAAGACTCTATTTTCAAAGTTGTCTTATGATATAAATCAAATTAATCATACACTGATGGTTTGTTGGGGATTACGACTCCATTTTGTATAGATTTGTCTCATAATATGTATGTTTCTTGCATTGCCTTGAAGTAGCCCTACACACTAAGGCAGTTAGAAGTGTTGATACTAGAGTGATCTCATCTCGAGAGGCACAAAATTGAAGCCATGGATAAATTGTTCGAGAATATTTCTACCAATTCAGCACATGAGATGCATAGTGGTATATGGTGCACTATTATGATATTGAAGGAAATACTAATGATATTTTCCCACATAAGTTGGTGCGATTTTTACTAGATTTTGAAGTTTGTAACCTGAACCATTATTTTGGGATTTCCCTCTTTTGTAGTATGAAGTTCGAATTTTTCCATGTACTATAATATTTGTAAGTCCCATACTCACAACACCGTTGACTACAAATTTATTGATCATATCCATGAAGCCATTAAAATAGGAGTGCGTTAGACTAGTGTGGTGAGCGGATCCAAGGAGCAAGAAGGACAACATAATTAAGGGAAAAATAATGAAGATAATAGAAATGGAGGTATTCAAGAAGGATATCTAGGCCGAGGTCACAATGGTGGCGGAGGAAGTTTTTCAGAGAATTTTTTTACACTTGTGGGTCATGTGATCATTACCAGTGAGATTTCTCTCACAATACAATTTTCTCATAGAGTGGGAAGCAACATAAGTTAGAGGATTTCCTAGACCTATATGAACACATGAGTAAAAATAAGAAGAAGGACAAGGGCGTAAGGATGATCAAGGTGCAATGTGTGAATGTTGATCAATGGATTCCTAAGAAGATGTTTGATCCATAATTACAACCCATGTTGGTTACAATGTGTTTAAGGTAGCATACACATGTGAACCTCTAAAGGACAAGCCACTCATAATGAGGGAGGAATTAATACATGTTAAGTATCTAAACATGATGCACCAAGGAATTATACCAAGAAACAATGGAAATCATTAGAGATTTGTAGGGTGAAATATAATGCTTAAAATAATAGGCATGCATGAGGGAACATTCAAAGCATGTTGAGCTCCTAGAAGGATGTGGATGACCTAAAAGACATGTGTAAGATGTTGTGCTAGAATAATATCATCCTTTTCTAGTGGAATGGCTTCGAGAAGGTACTTGCGTGATAGAGTTGAGAGCAATAAGAAGATACTTCATGTAAATCTAGCACCTCAATGACCACAATTTTGACATACTTGATGCGGTGATTGATGGTTGGTTAGTAATTAATATCTTAATAGATATAGGTGCTTTGAGGTAAATGTGTTGACTCTGGAAGCATGGAATCATATGGGGAGGCCTACATTGCATCCATATTTGAATGTGTTGTATATGGAAAATAAAACTAAGGTTATGCCTATTGGGGTACTAAAAGATGCATCCATTATCATTCAAGGAGCCAAGTTTATTGGATACTTTAAGGTGTTGGAGCTTACCAAAGTAGATAACTTTCCATCATTACTTGGACAACCCTAGTTCTATGTGAACAATGTTGATCCATGCTTTAACATTAGATACATTAGTTTTGGGAACAAAGACAAGCATGTGATTATACCTCTATTCAAAAGAATTTGAAGCCTTATGTCAAGCCCTTGAGTGAAGAAGAGATCTATCAAATTTATGCACATAAAATGTGCGACCTAGAGAATGTGGAACCATCAAAGGAAGGTGAACTTTAGTGGGAAGATGTGATTCATAAGTGATGCTACTAGTGTCTCTTATGATAATTTAGAACATGGCATGTACAATATATTCAACCATGAAGTTAAATTGAAATTCACAAACATGATCGAGACCATGCATGGTAAGGCATTTGGGCTTGCTCAAGTACTAAGATATATCAAAGAGGGAAGCCCAATAAATTCTTGCACACCATAGAGACTCGGTGGAAAAAGGAAGGATATAGAAGAAACAAACTCATCTATACTTTGCATGGGATGGTAGTGTGCTGGTGGGAAACACATAGAGATAACCTCTTAGAATGGAGAGAAGTGAGAATCACCTTTTCCACTAGGTTTACTCAGAGAAATGTACCTATGCACATTTGTAAATTTCATGGTAAGAATCTAGCTTCACATCACTTCCATACTTATGAGATACTATGGGTGCAAGGACACGAGGTTTTACCTACATCCCTATGGGTACATAATTTCGATTCCATACTACAAATATGTGTGTGCACATGGTATGTTCATCTTTGAGCTAAAAGGAAGACTATAAAATGGTAATAAATTACTACAGGTATGATTCAAACTTTTGATTACTTTTTGTTAAGCCTCCAGTCTATGAATATTTACAGATCATGAAGTGCATCACATTGGGGGATAACATAAAGGTAGGAGAGCTCATTCTGGAGATTCTAGGAGAACCTGATTCGAAGGCATGCTTTAATCTTTAGGAAACAAAAGAGGTACATATGGGTCATGCTTGGAAAGAGAAAGAAAAAGGAAATCTAGTGTACATGATTCATGATGAGGAAGTATACCACCTAGAAGTTATCCACACCGATGTGCATGTGAGGTCATGGATTTTTAGATGAGAAGGCATGTGCATACTATGCTCCCATGAAAACAAAGAAAGTGAATATTGGCACCGAAGATATGCCTAAGGAAGCAAAAATTGATGGTTATTTGTTGGAACAAGAAGTTTTTGGAACATAATGATTAAGTGGTTTGTGACCCTTAATTAATATGGGTCCATCACTATTATATATTAAATATTTAATAATATGAAATTAAATATTTCAACCTAGTATTTAATAATAATGTGAATCATTTATGTTTCTATTTATTAAATACACTCACCTAGGTATATGTGTCAACCATTTAGGTTGAAAAGGTGGGTCGAGAGACATACCCGATCACCTTATATAAAAAGGACTTTAGGTCCTCATTTGATATATTCGAGAAATATATCAAAGGTGTGCAAATCAAGTGATTTGGTTTTACCCTTGGTAAATAGGGTTTTAAGGAGGAGGTGATCTTACTAGATGTAAAATAAGTTCTCTGAAGTAAAGGTTATTTTCAAAGTGGTTTTTACCCTTTTGGGGTTTTCCACTATAAATATTGTGTCACATGTGTTATTTATTTCCTATAAGTATTTCTTTATTTACTTATGATGTAATGTTTATTTAAATATTTATTGTAACATTATATAATATTTAAGTTGATTAAATCCGTATTTATTAGAATCCTCAAATTCTAACATGGTAATAGAGCAAGGTAAATTAAATAAATTAAGATCAAATGTTTTGTATTTTATTTATTTAATTTGTATGAGTTTTTTCAACCAACCTAGAAAGGTAAATTAAATAAATTAAGATCAAATGTTTTTATATTTTATTTATTTAATTTGTATGGGTTTTTTCAACCAACCCGAAAAAGGTAAATTAAATAAATTAAGAGAAAATGTTTTATATTTTATTTATTTAATTGTACAGGTTTTGAAGAATCAAGGTGAATTCACAGGTGGAAAATTTGGAAACTTCTTACCTTCCGTGAAAACTTGTGTAGAGGTAAGGGTAAAATATTTGAAATATTTTTTTCTATAGTTTTAATATGTGCAGGTTGAATTTTGTCAATGGTAAATGAAGGAGGAGACAAAACTCCATCAAAATAGGATTTGAATTTTTTCCATTGGATGTGTGAAAAATGTTCTCTGTAAATTCTAAGGTTTATGTAGAATTTAAAATTACATGGCCTAGTAAATGTTTTAAATCTTTTTTTCATGAGGGCCCCGTAATAAGGGTTATATGTGTTTATTTTTTAAAAAAGTATATATACTATAGTTTATAATTTTTTATAGACTATATGTTGTTTTTATTTACATTATATAAACTATATACCTCTTTTTTAAAGTGAATATATTTTTACATTATAAATTATAATAGGTTAATATAATGTATTAAAATATAACCTCCTTAATATTATATAGAAGAAGAAATTATGGAAATACACAAGTTTTGAATCCATTAAATTTGATGGTCAAATGACCATCACGATAGACCAAACATAAGGCAGTATGATGGTCATTTAGACGTCAAATTTAAGTTAGCTAGATCTTTGTCTACATTATTTTTTTCTAGAAATTTGAAGTTATTTTGCATTCTTAAGGGTTTCTTCTTCACTTATATATGGTTAGAATATATATATATATATATATATATATATATATATATATATATATATATATATATATATATATATATATATATATATATAAGTTTGGGGTATAATGCAAAGCCCTTTATATTGTGGGTTATTATTTTGATCATGAGAGGTTAATTAATATGCATTGTAATGACAAAATTAGTTATGATTAAATATTTTATGTAGATCTATAAAATTTAGATCTGTTTCTATTAAAAGTGTTGTTTTTTTATAAAAATGTATCTAACTCTGTGGTACATTGTATATTATAATGGGGTGTGTTTTATAGGTTCAGGAAAACAATGACGTCCAACTATTTCTATCTTGACAAAACCTAGATCTTGAATGGGACCAACTACAACATTTGGAAGATCAGGGTCAAATCAGAACTTATGGCGAGGAAACTCTAGACAATTGTTTTTGGATCTGAGGTTTCTCCCACCGGTCGTCAAGCAACTGTAGATAACATGAATGCATTCTCGCAACGAATGTAGGAGGCTCTTTCCATGATTTTGTGTAATGTGAATGATGAGTACCTTCTACACATTGGTAATATTGAACATCCGAAAGAGGTATGGACATAACTAGAATCCATGCATGAAGGTACACATTTATCTAAAATTATTAAATTAGTTTTAGAATTGCTTACAACTCCTATGAAAGGAGATGAAAAAGTAGTTAATTTCTTAGCCAAAATTAAAAATATTAAAACACAATTAGATGGATGCAATTTTGATTTAATTGGTGAAAAATTAATCTACTTTATTGTTCAGTTAAATATACATGAAAGATTTAGGAATTTTATTTCTATCTTGAACTCTAAATATCAAAATAAAAATGATCTACCTAATTTAAATACCTTGAGTTCACTTTTGATACAAGAATAATAAGTGATGATGAACTTTGACTCTAAGGAGAATGCCTCTCAGGCACTTCTTGCTCAAAATTCAAATTTCAAACCTCACAAGCCCTTCTCAGATCAAAATTTAAATCTAAATCTTCTTTTGTTGATAAGAAAAGTTTTTTCTTCTGATCAATTACGTGTTAGCTTTAGTGTTAAATGTCACAAATGTGGTAAATTTGGACATAAAAAGGAAGATTACAAAACTAAGAAACCTATCCATAAAAATAAAAAACAAATTGTTTCTTCAAAATATAATTTAAGGAAAAAGGATAGTTCTAATGATATTCCTAAAATGATTGCATTATATGTTGTGTTGTATTCTTCCTCTAATTCTGAATGGATTCTAGATTTAGGTGCATCAAATCATATGACTGGTGTTTCAAATTCTTTATTTGATGTTGTGAAAATCAATGAACATGTGTATCTTGGTGATAACTCATCTTTAGAAGTAATAGAGAAAGGGAAAGTAAAATTTGCTAATGGTGTGTTGAATAATGTTTTATTTATTCCTAAGCTCAAAAAGAACCTTTTATCATGTTCTCAATTAACTCATGATGGTTTGGCTATTCAAATTTTGAAAGATACTTGGTATATCAAGGATAGTAATGATAATATAATAGCTGAAGGAATTCAAAGAAATGGTCTGTATATTTTTGATGATTTCCATTTTACATCTTGTTTTGTTTCTCAAAGTTTGAATAATTCAAAACTATGGCATGAAAGATTAGGACATGTTAATTATAGAAGTTTATATGAAATGGCTAGATATAATCTTGTGAAAGGTTTTCTTGTGTTGTCTTCTTCTCATGATGCATGTGAAGGGTGTTTATGCTCAAAACAAAGTGCTAAACCCTTTCACTCACATCTTGAAGAGAGTTCGTCTTCCCCACTAGAACTTATTCATAGTGATGTTAGAGGACCTCTTGAAGTAGCTTCATTAAATGGTTCTTTATATGTTGTGACTTTCATTGATGATTTCACCAGGATGATTTGGTCATATTTTCTTAAAATAAATCTGATGTACTAGGGAAATTTAAAGAATTTAAAGCATCTATTGAAAACTCTTCAAATTATAAAATTAAGAGACTTAGAACAAATAATGGGGGTGAATATGTTAGTAAAGCATTTGAAATTTTTTTATTGATTGTGGTATTAAAAGGGAATTAACTTCTCCTCATTCTCCCCAATCTAATGGTGTTGCAGAATGTAAGAATAAGACTATTTTAGATATGGCTCACACTATGCTTCATTCTGCTAGTCTTCCCAAATTTTTGTGGGCAGAAGCAATGAACACAATAATCTACATTCTAAATAGGGTTCCCACCAAAGCTATTCATCTTTTAACTCCTTTAGAAAAATGGTCAAATCAAAAACCTGATATTTCTCATCTAAATTTTTTTGGTAGTCCTGCTTCTTTATACATTCCTAAAAAGAAAAGAAAGAAACTTGATATGACTTATTTCTCTTGTGTTTTCATTGATATGGTATTAACACTTGTAGGTCTGAGGATTTACAACCCTGTAAAAAGGGAAGTAACTAAAAACCGCAATGTGGTGGTTTTGGAAAAATATTTTTGTTCATCTGATAATGGTAAAGATGTTCCTAACTCTATTAATATTTCTAATAATGGTTATGATTATGATATTGAGAATATAGTAAATGGTCATGATGATGTTTCTTGTGTTGATACTATAGATGCTTCTGAATCTCCTAACTCCCTAGTTAAGAAACCAAAATGGGCTCAATCTATGTTAGAGAGTTCTAATCCTATTGATCTTAGGAAAATGACCAGAAGCCATCATATGTACCATGCATTAATGACCTTGTATGAACTGAGCTGCAAGTTTTGAAGAAGCTTCTCAGGATGAGAAGTGGATCAATGTAATGCAAGCTAAATATAATGCCCTAATTCAAAATCAAACCTAGGAGTTGGTTCCACCTCCAAAGAAAAGAAGTATTATAGGGTCTAGGTGGTTATACAAAGTAAAATATAATACATATGGTAGTATTGACAAACATAAAGCTAGACTTGTTGCTATAGGTTTCACTCAAAAACTTGGTATTGATTATGTTGAGACATTTACCCCTGTAGCTAAAATGAGTACTGTTAGGACCTTATTTGCAATTACCACTCAATTTGGGTGGGAAATCCACCAAATGGATGTGAAAAATTCCTTTTTGAATGGTGATTTAAAAGAATAACTTTACATGTCTCAACCTAAAGGATTTGAAGAAACTGGTAAAGAAAACTATGTTTGTAAATTGAAAAAATCCTTGTATAGTTTAAAGTAAGTTCCTAGAGATTGGTATGCAAAAATTAATTTTTCTTTAAAAATTAAGATTTGTTAATTATTCTTCTAAAAATAATCTATTCATCAAGTAAGAAGGATCACATATTATCATTGTTTGTATATATGTTGATGATTTGCTTATGACTGGTGATAATCTGCTTTTAATTTGTAGAATTAAATAAAAATTGAAACAATACTTTGAAATGACTGATTTAGGTCTCTTACATCATTTTCTTGGCATGGTTGTATTTCAAGATAAACATTCTATTGTTATTTCTCAAGCACAATATGCAACCAATGTACTGAAAAATTTTAACATGATTGATTGTAAACCAATTTCTACTCCTATAGAAGTTGGACTGAAAATTGATCCTAAACCTGCATGTGAAAAATTTGATCCTACTTTATATAGGCAGTTAGTTGGTAGTTTGATATATCTCACTATCACCAGACTAAATATTTCCTATGTAGTAGGAATGCTTCTAGGTTTATGTAGGAACCTTATAGAGATCATTAGAATCTTACAAAAAGATTCTTAGATATATTAAAGGTACAATCAATTATGGGTTGCATTATACTAAGAATGAAAATGCTAACTTATATGGATTTTGTGATTTTGATCATGTTGGTGATGTATTGGATAGAAAATCTACTTTTGGTTATGTGTTTAAATTTGGTGCAGGTGCATTACTTGGTGCAACAAAAAATAGCCAACTATTTCTATCTCTTCAACAAAAGCTAAGTATAGAAGTGTAATGGAAGCTGCAAAAGAGGCTCTATGGCTAAAGAGGTTGTTCGATGAGATAAAGATGAAGGATCCACATAGTGTTCCTTTGTTCTACGACAACCAAAGCACCATAGATCTTGCACATAATCTAGTACAACATTAGAGGATGAAGCACATTGAGATACATATACACTTCATCCATGAGAAGGTGCTAAGTGGTGAGATAGATCTCAAGTTCATGCCGAATGAAGAGTAGGTTGCTGATATCTTCACAAAGCCCCTGAGTGCTATAAATTTTTGTCACTTTCATGAAAAGCTTGGATTTTCGAGTTGCCATTGAGGGGGAGTGTGCATGACAATGTCACCTCCTAATGGAACTTGGTTTTTGTAAAAATACCTTCGGGAATTTGTAAAAAATACCTTTGGGAAAGTGTAAAAATACCTTTGGCATGTATACCTCCTCGGCTTCTTTTTTAGAAAGAAGTGTAGAAAGATCTTAAAGATGATCTTCAGTAAAATCTTTAGTGTTATTGAGTTTACTGGTAAACATCTAGTACAAGCATATTATTAAGGAGGTCCTTGGTTATAAAAGGCTCCTATATGCTTGGGTTTAATAACCTTTTATGAGAACCTATGAGAATATGTAAAAATCAAAAATCATACTTAGCCATTGATCATGGGATGATCTTTGGGATTCCAAATCCTTTTGTACCAAAAGGTAACTTGAGTATGATGAAGGTGTTATAATTCCTTCACCCGATATGCTAGCCTAAAACCTTTATGGTTTAAGGATTGTAAATCATGTAGTGTACCACGGGTAGGTAATCTATTGACATATGTTATCCCACTTAACATTAAGGGGAGTGTTGGAACATAATGATTAAGTGGTCTGACCAACCCTTAATTAATATGGGTCCATCACTATTATATAGGTTAAATATTTAATAATATGAAATACTTTTCTATTATTAAATATTCATACCTAGGTAATATACATTAGGTAAGTATTTAATAATGTGAATAATTTATGTTTATATTTATTAAATACACTCACCTAGGTATATGTGTCAACCATTTAGGTTGAAAAGGTGGGTCGGGAGACATACCCGATCACCTTATATAAAAAGGACTTTAGGTCCTCATTTGATATATTCGGAAATATATCAAAGGTGTGAAAATCAAGTGATTTGGTTTTACCCTTGGTAAATAGGGTTTTAAGGAGGAGGTGATCTTACTGGATGTAAAATAAGTTCTCTGAAGTAAAAGGTTATTTTCAAAGTGGTTTTTACCCTTTTGGGGTTTTCCACTATAAATATTGTGTCACATGTGTTATTTATTTCCTGTAAGTATTTATTTATTTACTTATGTTATGATGTAATGTTTATTTAAATATTTATTGTAACATTATATAATATTTAAGTTGATTAAATCCGTATTTATTAGAATCCTCAAATTCTAATAAAAGTAGGCAAGATCATCGATATTTTTTGAAAAATTTAGGATCTCTTCCTAAAGGTTCTATGAATTAAACAGTGTGCATCCTTCTTGGGTGAAATGAAGATAAAGTTTAAAGAAGGTGCCTTCCCAATTAGGAAGAGGCCTTATAGGATGAATACTAATCTATGCATCAAGGTGAAAGAATAAATTGATAAGATTCTTAAGTTTTCGATAATTGAGCCAATCAAATAATTTGTGTGGGTCATCCCCATTATTATCGAGATTAAGAATGATGGCTAGAACAAATGTATGTGGACTATAGAGAGTTGAGTACTTCATGTGTCTATTGGGCCCTAGAATATTGACTAAGTAAAAAATGTGCGTAGGTGTGCAAGACAAAGCATGTAAGGTAGGGTTTTAGAAAAGGGTTTAAGGAAGCCCGTGGGGCATGTGACGTGCATGTGGAAAGAACCAAGGGTTCGGGACTTAGACAAATTGGATGTTTGGGGCTGAACACGTGAAAATCATGACCTGACTGCATGTGGAAAAGATGCCAAATTGGTGACTGGTTGGCCCAGGAAGGAGCATGCTTGCGGTAGAATATTCTAGAAGCACATCATGGGATAAAGTGGGAAGCTCATGCCTAGAGGAGCATGCTCGCATGGAGGACCACATTCAGACACTTGGCATCAGATTTGAGGGCGCTAAAGGATGAGTTGGTAGTCTAGAAAAGCTATAAATACAAGTGCTTGTAGAGTAAATAGAGAGACTAAGAGTATGGGCAAAGCTGTAGAAATATTGCAAGAACTCTATTAATGGGTAATTGCATTCGGGAAAGGATGTATTGGGCATGGGGATTGTAATTTTTCTTTTGGTAGCTTAGTTACATTAGTCTAGTTGTAATGCATGACTGTGGTCTACTTCTCTGTGACACTTTGTAATGGCTCCATGGATGTAATGAGGTTACCTGTTATATATACATGAATATCAATGATTCTAATGCATACTTCTCTCTCATGAGTTCTCTTTCCTTTTATGCTAAGTATGGATGCTTGTATGCTTCTTTTTGATATGATACACATTATAGATTCTGTTAAGTACTCTATCTGAAATGACTGCAAGGATCTAGAGGCCATTCTGAGCCCTATGGTTCTTGTATGTCCTAAACCCATTTGAAAGTCTTTTAAACACAAATCATAGATGATGTTTCCCACTAAACTCACATAAAAGAGAGACTCGGCACCCGCGTGCATGCCTCGGGTGAGCACCCAACTTTTATTGGGTGATAGGTTGGCACACATGGGGTTCCTTTCTTTTGTGTTAAGGGTAAAAATGACTACATCTTGGTTCCATTGTCGAGACCTCTTTTCAAAGTTTTAGTGGGAAATAACATGCATCATGATCTATGTAGTGAGTAATGACAAAGTGGTTAACTTTGGAAAGTGTTGAATCATGGTTTAAGAGCACAAAGGATGAATTCACTCAGAGATTCAGCACTTGGACCTAAGTTTAATGCATGTAGATGGGTAGAAGAGAATCTCTACCATGATCTGTATGAGACTTTTTTTGTTGCTTTCCCGATGGAACTGTATGAATGGCTCACAACCTATGCATCTAGATCAAGTTGGCGTTATGGATCACATGTGTGGACCCAAGAAGAATACCAGAGGTTGTAGGATGTAGATCTGACATGGACCCATGTTGTGGATCATTGGTGGAAAGGAGTATTGGCTAGATACACTCTAGAGTATGCCATTTCCACATATTCTTGTCTGGAGGTTGCTGAGTTTGAGTTTCTGGGGAGCCCAGAGGATCATTTCTATGTGCTATCCCTTTGGCTATGAAGATCTTGATGATTACCATGAGTTTAGAGGCATTCCCAATGGCGGCTAAACATTAGTCTTTGGTGAGGAAGCTAGGGTGGAGGAAGATGGCGGAATTGTGATGGAGAAGGATAGGGAGGAAAGACAACTCAAGTATGGTGAAGTGCGTGAAAGGGAGATTGCTAGAAAATGTAAGGTTGCAGGTGTGATGGATGTGTGGCACGAGCGTTGCGGGAAGGATTTGAGATTCACGTTGAGGACATGGAACCTAAGTAGTCTGTGAAACCCCATCTTGGAAAACACGTAAGAGAGACCCCTTTGGCTTCTGATGAGAGTTTGTCATGTGGAGAAAGAAGAACCGTTGGTGGACATCTGAGCCCACCTAGTGACCGGACCCTAGCGCTTGGTTTTCTAGATCGGGGGAAATATTACTCGTCCATTTGCTTACATTGGAAGTGATCGGTCTACACCCATGAGGTATAATTTCTCATTTGGGCCTTCTATGGCTGCAAACACCAACCTAGTGTTAGGAATTTTCGAGGCAAGGTATAGACACACAAGCTTTTGGTCTTATATCTAGGAGTGGCGTGGGGTATATTATTGGTAGTGGGGCATTATTGGTAGTGGGGCATTATCGCAGACCGTAGGTGTATAACTCGGTGGGCTGTGGGGACCCTTGGCACGACCACCTTAGGACCTAGTGGGTATGGTGGATCTGGTGGTTCGAGACCTAGTGGGTCTAGTGGTTTAGGAGGAATAGGAGTTGGTGGGTCTAGTGGATCTAGTGGTTTAGGACCTAGTGGGCCTAGTGGATCTAGTGGTTTAGGACCTGGTGGATCAGGCGGTGGAGGAAACACAGGTGGAAACCAAGGCTTTGGCTTAGGAGGATTCGAGCCCCAACCACCCCCACAAGTTTTCTTTGAAATGTCTCTACATTTTCCTAATTACAAAGGTATTGAGGATGCTATGGAACATGTTCACAAGTGTGAACTGCTATGGCATGCAAAGGGTATCACAACCCCAGAATGGAAGGCTAGTCAGTTTGTAACCACATTGCAAGGGCGTGCGTATAGCTAGTATAGGAAGTATGACCCTCATCAAATGGTGGTGGACTATACTTTTGCTTTCAAAAATAAATTCTTATTAGAATTCCACATTCCTGAGTTTGAGCATAAGAGCATCAGCGCTTTAAAAGAGATTCAACAAGGAATGGCAGAGAGTGTGTGGGAGTATGATGTGCACTTTAAAACTCTCTCATCTAAATTATCATATGATATTCACCCTTCACAACATGCTCAGTGGTTTGTTGGAGGGTTGATCACTCCTTTTAGGAGGGCCTTATCTCATAATAATTTTGTAGACTTACGAGGCATTGGAAGCTACTCTCCCACTGGCTGAGGGAAATGTTGGTAGTGTTAATCTTATCGTTAGCCCATTCATATTAGCAGGAGGCTCAGATTCTGCTATGGCCAAACAATTGGAAACGTTGTCCGCGAACTCAGCCCATGAGACTCATAGTGGTTTTTGGTGAACAGTTATGAAGTATATGGGCATGTTATGGATAATTTCCCGGAGGAAAGTACACACTTGTTAGGAATTAGTATTCACATGGTTTATTTATATGGTTAGTTTAATGTGTTATTAATATATTATTGTTATATAAACAATAATATATTATTGGTGTTGAGTTGTGTATTGTTACAGGAGTAACAATCACAACTAAATAGGTTTATTTGTTGTAACACTTTCCTATTTTATAGGAAGTCAGTTTTCCTATGTATATGGCTACTTATTGCTTTGTGTATGTAATTCCAAAATGCCGAATACAATATCAATTTATATTTCCTTTGTTAATGCATTCTGCTCTTAGATTTGGTATCAGAGCGATCATATTCAGATGTGTGATGGAAGAATAATTTCTTGTGTTGGGGCAGTTTGAGAATTTGTATTGCCCCGATTTTGAACGCTTTCCAGAAAAATCAGTTCTAGATTAGATTTTTTTAAAAATAAATTATTAGTACAGTAAAGGTCAATATAATACTTCCCACGTAGTAGCTGCATGCGCAGAGGATAAGAGAAGATTACTTCCATGCATGCTATGAATTTGAATTTGTGAGAGTAGTAGACAAGTGCTTCTATTGTCTGATAATTTCTTCTGGTAGTAGTATCTAATGACCATCGACGTGTTGGGCATCCTGTGAGCCTCGTGACTTTCCATTCCAAATCTCAGTCCGGCAGATCCAATTACAAGATCGACTGAATCCTGTTGGATCTATCTACGTCCACGGTCGAACCTGTTTCCAAATTGTACCTTCTCTGCCATCCTGTGCGCAACTCTACAAATTTATGTGGGCATTCCGAGACTATACAACAGCTCACCGGCGGAGCTGACTCCTACCCGTGGCTCTCTCAACTTTTTTCAAAAACTTCCAGTTAGTTACGACATCAAAAGCGCAATCAACATTCAATTAGCCACGTGCATGCTGCTCTAGATCCTATCAGCCGATGGCACTGTACAATCTTCTACAAATCAGATTCGGTTGCAATCTGTAGCAAGGTGCGGAGCATATTTACTGTATGCGAATTATGCTGGACAAAGTCCCAGAAGGTCTATGTTTTTATTTATTGTTAATGTCGATTAGTTTGAAGTTTTTTTGTTTATTTATTTGGTCAAAAATAGTTCGATCTAAGAGTCCATGGTTTACATGTCCATTTAAAAGTGGGTTGAGTCATAAGTATAGTCAATAGTTTGTGAACTTAAATGTTCGGTGTTGTCTATAAAAAAAAGAAAGTGTAGTGGTAAATTAGTATAACTTTATATTTGGGAGTATTAAAATTTTAGTCATTATTTTATGTCAAAGTTATAAGAGTCATTTTGAGTCATTTTGTTATTGTCGTCTATAGTCAAATGTGTTAATGTCAAGTGTTGTAAAAATATTTTTTAATTCGTATTCAATAAACATAAGTCGTTATTTGTTGCGTTGAGGGTCTAGTCAAGTCAAAAGAATATTGTAAAAGCTTCGTTATTGTCAAGTTAATTAAAATAGGTGATTTTAGGATTATTGTCTTGTCAAGTGTTAAAGTCGTGTCATTGTAAAAGTCCAAAAATTAAAAAAATTAAAAATTTGCCTCACGGACGCATTTTCGGTGGAATCCGACGTCTGATTGTAGTATATAAATTTGAGCTTCATGTTCACATTTCACTGAGCTAGTAGTGTCATAATGAAGGAAGGAGACATCGAGGAATTTGAGGTCGAAAAATGACCTCTCGTCAATACCAACAGCAGGGCTGCATGAAATGATTTGGTGGCACAAGTGTGCAGTGTGAGTACTTGTTTTTGAGTATTGCGGTGTTCCGATTTCACTTGGTGTGATTCTTTTTCGAGTTCTGTTTTATTTGGTATTTGATGGATGTTGGAAAGAAAGTTTTGTTGGGCGCGAGATGACCGCGGTGATCCTCTGGCACCGACTTGGTCCTCTAACTTCCGTACTTCGTTGGAAGATGGTCAACTAGAAGAATACGTTCACTAGCATTAGTGACCATGTGCAGCAAGACCTAACTAGCAAGATCCATTCAGGAGTATGTTCTTTGATGCAGTTTGCTTCTCAGTATCTATATGTGTGGAATTTCACATTGTGGGGGGGAATACATACCAATGTTCCATTCCCATTCTGCGCACCCAAAACGGCTTAGTCAAGAAAGCTTCCCAGTGGCGTGTGATTTTTCTATGTTGTTTGAGATCAGTGGCGTGATCAAAGGCAGAGACTACAATTAAGAACATTACGATTCTTATAGGAAGTAATGTGAAATTTTTTTCATATATCTTCTATTGTGCGGTTTTGTGATATTCAAGTTGTGTTTCCTACATAATTCCCTCGATGTATAAGCATAGTGATAAACAGTAGCACCAGTAATTCGGTTCATGGATCTTGAAAGGGTTTGTGGGAGGATCCGAGAAAACCACATGAGGTCGGCAGATTGATGAGGTTCTTGTCACTTCAAGGTTTGTGGTAAGCTTTGTTTAAAACCATGGAAGGAGCGAGCCTTTCTTTGGATCAAGGTCGTGAGTCACGAGTTGGACATGCCACGAGGGTGAACATACTGCCGAGAGGAGTGTGTGGATGTTTTTCTACCATGTAAACACTAAGGGGGAATGTTAGGAATTAGTATTCACATGGTTTATTTATATGGTTAGTTTAATGTGTTATTAATATATTATTGTTATATAAACAATAATATATTATTAGTGTTGAGTTGTGTATTGTTATGGAAACAATCACAACTAAATAGGTTTATTTGTTGTAACACTTTCCTATTTTATGGAAGTCAACTTTCCTATGTATATGGATACTTATTAGCTTTGTGTATGTAATTCCAAAATGTCGAATACAATATCAATTTATATTTCCTTTGTTAATGTCACTTTGCTGCTCTTAGAACACTTGTGGTAGTAGATTGTGAAATTTGTCATGGGGACCATGATGTGAGTAGGTGCCCCTTGCTGTAGCGCATAATCTAGAAGAATGTATCTTGTTACTATAAGATTTGCACCTCTACAACCCATGATACTAAGGACTATAGGCTCATTGATCAAATCCATGAGGCCATTGATCATGAGGTATGCCAGACTAGCATTTCCAGTAGTTCTAAGGGTGATGATCGCCGTTATGAGGAGCGTGCAGATGGAGGCACACGTGGAAGAGGTTTTCGAGGAGGATTATGTGTCATGGTAACCACGGAGGAGGAAGGACTGAGTTCCCATGTGGAACCTATTTCAACTATGGATCTACAGATCATTACAAACGTGAATTCCTGGACCTGTTGCAGTGCTTGTGGTGTAGAAAGAAGCATAAGTATGAGGAGTTCCCAGAATTGTTTGAGCACATGAATCAATAGCATCGAAAGACAAGGGCACTACAATGGTCAATATTAAGAAGGTAGAAACCTATTAGATGCCTCGGGTAACATAGGATGCAGGGTTGGAGCTTGTCTTGGTAATAACAAGGGCATAAGCTACACGCACAAGAGAGATACCAAGATAGAAGAACCTAGTTTCAAGGGAGGAAGTAGTTCATGGAAAGTATCCAGACCCTACACATCAGAAGGAGGTATATCAAGACACTATGGATGTCATTCGGAGCTTACAAGGGGAAATCTAGTGTCTAAAGGAGAAATCCAGGAGGGAGGAACAAGGAAGGAGAGTCGAGGTGCCAAAGGATGACCTAGATGAGGTCAAGGAGGTGTGTAAAATGCTAAGGTAAGAGAATATCATTCCCTTGCTAGGATCATGGTTGAGAGAGAAGGTACCACACACTAGAGGAGAGCATGAGAGGTAGGTCTTACACGCAAACCTTCCCCCTCATAGCCTTGACTATGACAAGGAGATCACGTTGAATGCAATTGTAGATGGATGGCTCCTTAGTAATATCCTCATTAACACTGGCGTGGAGGTTAATGTTCTAACTTTGGATGCGTGGCATCATATGGGAAGACCTATATTACAACCATCTTCGAATGTACGTATATGGAAAACAAGACTAAGGTGATGCCCATCGGTGTCTTAAAGGATGTAGCTATTACTATCTAGGGAGCTAAGTTTACTTGGGACTTTGAAGTCTTGGATTTCGTCGAGGCAGACAATTTCCCAGTGCTACTTGGGCACCCATGGTGTTACAAGAATAATGTGGACCTTCGGTTCAACAAAGGGTACATCACCTTTGAAAACAAGGAGGAGCAGGTCATTATACCACGGTGATGGGAAGTCGACACCCTATATTGAACCTGTTGGGGGAAGAAGTTCTACGGATAGGATATACGTGTGCTTAATCGGGGATGTTGAGACCAAAATATGTCTCATTATATGACCAAATAACATTCTTATTCTCTCTTGGGTGCAAAATAAAGCTTTCAAGTGAATTTAGATGTAGTTTTAATAACGGATATCATATTTAAGGTAGAATATAGGATTTATCTTATCATCTCTTTAGAAATCTATTTGCAATCTAATTGTTGTTATTTCTTCTAAAGTTGGCATGATAGTGTGTAGAAAATAGGTCATAAACAACTATACTCCAAGTTTGTAGATCAGCTACGAAATTCTTCATGCAGCTACGGAAATGCCCGACATATGGAAACTCTTCACATAGCTACGGAAATTCCTAGCTACGGAAATTCTTCACACAAATATGGAAATTCTTCATGCAGCTATGGAAACACTAGCTAGTGAAAGTATTTTGGTTTGTTCCAAAATAATGTAAAGGAGCACCAAACTATTGAGCCTACTCTTTGCTTCCACATTATCAACCAAGAATATAGATCTAAACATGTGGCAATCCAAAGTCATGAATGCATGTGGCATTCCAAGAAGAATTCAAATTCATGTACTTAGCATTCCTCCTTTTTCTCTCCATGTTTTAAGGATGAGTAAATGGTGGAATAGTGTTAGAATGTTGAATAAGTACTCTCCCACTTTGTGTTCCTAAATTAAAGGGATGAGTTGTAGAAATATTCTCCATGATAAGTGGGTTGTTGTAGTTAAGTTTGTTTAGTATTTATTTCTTTGAATAAATCTGCCCAAGAATAGGTAGTTAGTTCTTGGAGTGTGGACCAAGTAAATTAGGAGTAATGTCATAAATACCTCTTCCTTATATCGGAAAGGGGGCATATTTTGTAAATCATTTTAAATCAATACAAGTGTAGTTTTAAAAGTTAATTGTAGTTTCTCCAAATCCAAAGGGAAGAGAATGGCCAAAAGCCACTCTTCCCCAAGGAGGAGGATTTTTCATTATTTCTTAGCATAGTTTATTTCTTGTAGAGATTTATTTCAAGTAATTTAGTTGTGTGTTTCTTTTTAATGCTTGTTTAATTTCTTTATGTTTTCTTAGGAAGAAGTATTGTTAACTTTTGGTAAGATTTTCCTTTCTCCTTTTACATACTTTATACCTTGGTTATAAAGACACCAACTTGTCTACATGAGTTGGTTAAATGACTGGTAATATAACGACCGTCAAGGGACAAAGAGATAATACATCCTACTAATAGAATTATCTAGTTTGAGGATGCTCAGTTAGTAAGTGATACCACCAGTCTAGCATGTGAAAATTGGGCACATGACACTTATGAATTGATGGGACGGCAGTTGAGAGGGTCGGTGACCAAGGTAATAAAGGTGCACACATCCAACGTCTAGGAGGAAAAGAGATTCCCAAGTATTCAGGAGGATCCTTTCTTGAGATATTTCTGTAGGAGGTGGAAGCTTAGTAGAAGGATGAGAAGGAATGAAGAGGGATGCTAATTTATGTCTGCCTTTCAAAGCAATGAGCACGGTGGTGGGCTACACATCGAAGAGGATTTTGGAATGGCGCGAAGTAAGAATTTATCTCTGTAAGATTATCTAGGAGCAACGTGCCCACATCCATCAAGGACTACCATGGGAAGGAGCCCATGTCTTTCCATATCTAGGAGTGTGAATGGGTCTAGAGAGAAGGCACGAAAGCTTTGCCACCATCCCTCTAGGTGCATAAGTTGTATTCTACATTATAGGGTTGCGTGTGCATGGTACATTCATTCGGAGACACACCACTAGATAGGGAATTGACAAGAGCTCGCGGCTAACCTTATTCAAACCTTTGAGTATCGGAGTACCAAGCCATTAGTTAATAAAGCCTTGCAGGTTATCAAACACCTTACCATGGGGGATAGTAGCCATGGCAAAGGATAGGTTGTTGGAATTACTAGGTGAACCAGGATTGGAGGCACGCTTTGAAGAAGAAGTAGAGGAAATAGAAGAGTTACAGCTTGAGCGTGCATGTTTGGAAAAGGAGAAAGGAAATTTGGTGTATGTGATTGATGGAGAGGAATAAAAATCTTGGATGCTAGCCATTTTATAGGGATGCACGTGAGGTAGTGGATAGTGTTGATACTCACGTACATGCCTACCATGAGCCCTTAAAGACAAAGAAGGTTAACATCGGTTCAGGAGAAGAACCTAAGGAAGCTATTATTGGAGATTACTGGTTTGGAGAAGGAAGTTCTCTAAGATCATTGATTTGTTGCGTGAATTTGAGGATTTATTCCTACACGGGTACTATGAGCTCAAAGGCGTTCACCATTCCTTGGGGGAGATGAAGATAAAGTTGAAGGATGGTGTACACCCAGTCAGGAAGAGGCCCTACCAGATGAATCCCAATTTTACATGAAGGTTAAGGAGGAGATAGATAAAATGATAGCTTCTGGGATCTTTGAAGTAGTGGAGGAATTGGAGTGGATAAGTCTAATGGTAATCAACATCAAGAAGGATGGGAAGATTAGGATCTACATGGATTATAGGGAGCTGAATGTATTTTGTGTCATTGATCCCTTTTTCGACCCCCTTCACTGAAGAAATTTTGGAAGGAGTCACTAGGTGCAAAATCTATTCCTTTACGGATGGATTTTTAGGGTACCACCAAGTCCGGATTGCAAAGGAGGACCAGGAGAAGACAACTTTCACCACTGAGTGGGGAAGTTTTACATACACGATCATGCCCTTTGGGTTGAAGAATGTGCTGCTATCTTTTTACATAGTGGTGCAAGTGTTCCAAGACTTCATCCATAAGTTTCTTTAGGTCTATTTGGATGATTGGACAATGTATGGTCTAGTTAAAGACCATTGTGACAATTTAAGGTTAATGTTTGAGAGGTGTAGGTAGTTGAGGATATCCCTCAACATTAAGAAGTGTGTGTTTGCTACACCCTTTGGGACTTTATTGGGGCATATCATATGTAAGGAGGGCTTCTTTGGTAGATCCCACTAAAGTTGCAGTTATTGTGGGGTTAGGGGAGCCTACTAGCTAGAGCGTAGTGCGTAGATTCCTTGGGCATACGGGTTATTACAGAAATTCATCAAGGGTATGCCAAGATCACCACACCTTTAGAGGAACTACTCAGACATATTAGTGCCTTCCATTAGGGAGAGGCGCAACATAGGGCATTTGATACACTATTAGATAGGCTTGTCACCGCCTATATTATGTTTTCCCTCTTAGGAAAAGCCCTTTCATGTCCATGTAAATGCCTTAGGACCACTATTAGAGCAATGCTTACACATCCAAGTGAAGGAATTGTTGATCATCCTCTATGTTTTGCAAGCAAGAAGCTAACACCAGCAGAGAAGAACTACACCACAACTGAGCACGAGGCATTGTCAATGATCTATGTGCTTTTCAAGTTTAGACAATATCTGCTGGAAACACCCTTTGTGTTTTACACCGACCACATGGCATTAAAGTATTTGGTGAACAATCATGTTCTACAAGGGTGCATATGTCGGTGGGTGTTGTTGTTTCAAGAGTTTGAATTCACCATTGTAGTGAAGCCTAGGAAAAGCAATTGTGGACTTGATCATCTATCAAGAATTGATTCAGGGAGGATGAACATAGAGTATTGAGGAGACAATCTAAACATGTAACTGTTTAGGTTGCGGCACGTGCCCTCGGATTTGGAAGAGATTGTAGTATTTTTAAAGGAAGGTGTGGCGCTGGAAGGAATGAAGGCATTAGAGAAAAATTAGTTAGCCATATGTGCCACACCCTACATGTTAATCAGTGGAGACTTATACAAGTTGGGACGTGATGAAGTTTTACGCAGGTGTGTATTAGAACATGAGCACCTAACCATCATGGAGGAATCACATGGAGGAAGTGCGGGTGGGCATTATGCAGGTGATGCCATTGCACATAAGATATTAATGGAAGGTTTGTGGTGGGAAACCCTGTACAAGGATTGTAAAGACTATTGTAAAGTGTGTGACCATTGTCGCACATTGAAAAACTAGGAAGGAGAGATGAAATGCCTCTGTGCCCTATCCCTCATGCGAGCCTTTTGAAAAGTGGGCAATAGACTTTGTAGGCCTTATTGCACCAGCGACGTGTAAGCTTGGTTCACACTATGTCATCACTTGCATGGATTATTTGACCAGGTGGGCAGAGGTAGCCCCAACTAAAGATTACACAACAACCACAACGGAAAGGTTCTTATGGGAGAACATTATCACGAGGTATGGATGTCCATTGAGTTTAACCAGCAATAGGGGTACACATTTCTTAAATGAGACCGTGAGGATCCTGTTAGCAGAATTCATGGTGGCTCATCACAAGACTACACCCTATCACCCACAAACAAATGGAACCATGGAAGCATTCAAAAAATACTTTGAGTCATACCACGACCAAAATTTGTGATGTTGGAAGACAAGATTGGATGATAAAGTATCGATGTATTGTGGGCTTACAAGATAACGTATAAAAGGCTTAACAAAGCCACACTGCTTTTTGAGTTGGTGTTTGATTGAAGCTATTCTATCAGTTGAATTCATGTTACCTTCTCTAATATAGCACAGCAAGAGGGTTGGCTGATGAGAAAGCACTAGAAGAAATAATTGAGGAGTTAATGAAATTGGATGAAAGACGATCACTTGCCAGGTGGAGCCAAACAATAGAGAAATCAAAGTAGAAAGCTTGGCATGATTACCACATTAGAAACAAGAATTTTGAGGTTGGGTAGATGGTTTTACTATATGATTCTAATTTTTGCACCATCTTGGGAAGTTGAAATTCCATTGGTTGGGTCCTTACACAATCTTGTACATCCTTGATTCAGGCACGTGTCGATTCTGAGCGTTGGATAGATGGGACAAAGTTTCCTGGACACTTCAATGGGAGTAGGCTGAAGCCCTACTATAAATAAGTCTTCTTGGTGTTTGTAAATAAGGCAATTTTTCTAGTTAGTTTAGAATTTTCCTTTATGCATTTCTTTTCTTGTGTTTCCCTTTCGTGTTGTTGTTTTGTTTTGTGCCTTAGGCACTAGTAACCTTATTGCTACTTTTTGAGAATTTGTGAGTGCACAAAGGACCGCGCATCATTTTAAGTATGGGGTGGAGTAATGTGAAAGAGCACATGGTTAAAGTGCCAAGGAAGTTTGTGTTAAAAATCCCAGTTGAATGGCCCAGTTGAAAGAGGTGTATGGAGAGAAAAGATAGAAAAAGGATGGTTGGTGCCAAGATAAAGCTACTTATAGATCCCATGTACAAAGGAGGAGAAAGCACATTAAGCAACACGAGGTAGGCAAGAGAAAAAATCAGGATAGAAGAAGTGCCTTCGGTGCTGGGTTTACATGTGTAAGAGTCTCCTGTCAGGTTGGATTGATTACACACCAGAAGGTTGGAGGATTTTTCCATGTAGGTTGGGTGCGTGAGGGAAAGCGCTTAAGTCAGGCTTTGTTTGAAAAAGCCACATTAAATGAAGAAAGTATGGTGGTAGGTGAAGTAGCACTTAATGCTCAAAAAGGGAAAAACTATAAATAAGGGGGTCAGGAAACTTCATTTTTCACTTTTAGTATAAGAGAAGTGCTTTTTTACACCTTTGCAAACTAGGGCTTCCAAAAAATTATCTATGTGAAGAAAAATTTAGAGAAATTGAAGCTTGAGTAGCTAGTTTGGATTTGTGAACCAAGAGAAGGGATTTCACAGGCATGGCAGAGAGTGTGATAAGACATCATCTTGTGAAGGGAGTATCCTAGTTAGGGTTTGAAGAACTAGGGCATGGGTTTAAGTAATTTTCTTCACAAGTTCGAGATCTAGGGTTGGAGAGAGTGGAAGAACAAAGTAACAAAAGTGATTGAAGTGGGTAGAAGACCTAGAAATGGCACCTAAGAAACCAGCTAGTACACCCAAGAAGGGCAAAGGAAAGGGCAAGGGCAAGCTAGAAAGAAATTGAAGCAAGCAAAAATGAGGAATGGTATGCAGAAATGTAGTACCCAGATGGAGTGTTGTTGGGGAAGGAGTGGGAGTCCCATCTTAGGGATATGTCCTGTAAATGATTATAATCATCGACAAATCACAATTGAAAAGGAGTTGGCATTGGAGTTAGTGTGCCCAACAAACAAGAGGACACTAGAAGGTTTGCCCATATATAATGATGACGTAAAGGTCAAGTTGGAGAAGGTAGGGTTATTATAACTCTTTGAGTTGCCACTAATTTAGAAACATGAGCGATAGTATATAGTGGCTGATGTCACACATGCATGAGGACTATTTCCACTTCATGGGGCATAAGATGTGCATAAATCCTCAGCTCATTTCATAATTCATAGGCCTCATCTATGAAGGAGATGGTTGGAAGATGATTTGACAGACAAGGAAGTGATTAAGGAAACTATCGCCACTTTTTCTTGCAAAAAGGGGTCAAGGTATTATGATGTCACAGACATCAAGGATCCAGTAATGAAGATGGCCACACACCTAGTGTCAAAGCTAAATGGCCAGGAAAGATGGACTCAAGTCAGTAAGCCATGGTTAAACATTTGCAGAAAATATTTCAGAGGGCACCATCTATAATTTTTCTACATTCATCGTGGATGAAATTATCAACTGCACGAAGGAAGGTGATAGGATCCTTTTTGGAAATGTGCTGCTAACCATCATGTTTTCAGAGATCGGGGTACTGATACATCAGATAAATTTGTATGGGAGTACCCTGATGAAGACCCCTCACCCACCAAAATATTTGAGAAGTACGCTTGTGACACTATGACAACAATGCACAAGGCATGCTTGGAAAAGTGGTACATGTGCCTAAGGAACGTGTTCGGGCGAGGGGAGAATTCCCAAACAACTACAAGTGGCCTCTTGGGGAGAGGTAAATTTTATTGTACTAATTCCTGAAGGTTCAAGTTGATAGATGACTCATGGAGCCCATGGTGCAAGCTCCCTAGTTATATACTTTTGGGCCCCTAAAATATTGACTATGCACGACTAAGAGTGGGCAGGGCACATGGTTCAAGGAAAAGTGCATGAAGGAAGAAAGCCCAAGGCAAAATTCGGAGACTTAGCCAATTTAAGAACAAAATTTAAGAAAAAGGCGGACGTGAAAAGCATGATCGGTTGTGCTGGATAAGATGCCACCTGAAATAGGTGGCCCAGGAAAGAGCATGCCAGTGAAGGAGTCTTCTAGAAGACCATCATGAGATGGAGTGGAGAGCTCAGCCCGAGGAAACATGCTCGCTGAAGGACCACATTCGACACTTGGTGATGGATCTGAGGGCACGGCAAGGTGAGTTGGCAGCATGGGAAGGTGATAAATACAAGTGCCTGCATCAGAAAAGAGAGACAAAGATAAGGAGACCAGATAACATACACATGGGAATATAGACATGAGAGGAGAAGATAGGAGGGATACACACAGAGAGAGATAACATGGGTGAAGCTCTACAGGATTACTGTGAGTGGAACTTTGGTGTAGAAAGGAATGTACTAAGCTTAGCATTGTAATTTATTTTTCTTTTTGGCTTAGTTATACAAGCCTAGTGATGTGCATGACTGTGGTCTACCCTCTATGGCTCTTTGTAATGAAATGATGAATACAATGAGGTTACCTATTATAATTAGATATGAATATCAGTGGGTTTTATGTATATTTCATTCATAGAAGTTCTCTTTCCTTTCATGCTATGAATGAATGATTGTATCTTTCCTTCTGTTACAATATATGTTATGGAGTCTATTAAAACACTCAGTCTGAAGGAACTACAAGGATCTAGAGGTCATTCTGAGCCCTATGATTCTTGTATGTCTAAACTTCTTTCCTGAATACTCTTATACTACTCATAGATGAATGCTTCCCACTAAAACTCACATAAAAGAGAGACTCAACACCCACGCATGCCTCGGGTGAGCACTCAACTTCTACTAGGTGATAGGCCGGCGCGCATGGGATTCCTTCCTTTTATAGTGGGAGTAAAATTGACTACATCTTGGTTCCATTTCCGGACCTCTTTTCAAAGTTGTAGTGGGATATAACATGCATCATGATCTGTGTAAAGAGTAATGATGGATCGGTTAACATTGGAAAATGTTGAATCATGGTTCAAGAGCACGGAAGATGAATTTTCCCAGAGATTCAACACTAGACCTGAGTTTGATACATGTAGATGGGTAGAGGAGAATCTCTACCATGATCTATATGAGACTTTTTTCTCTGCTTCCCAGTAGAGTTATTTGGGTGGCTTTCAGCCTATGCATCTAGATCAAGTTGGCATTATGGATCATGGATATGGACCAAAGAAGACTACCAAAGGTTGCAGGATGTAGATCTGACATGGACCCATGTCAGTAGATCACTGGTGGGGAGGAGTACTAGCTAGCTACACTTTGGAATACACCATTTCCATGTATTCTTGCCCAGAGATTGCTGAGTTCAAGTTTCTACGAGAACCTAGAGGATCATTTCTACGTGTATTCCTCTAGCTATGAAGATATTGATGGTTACCATGAGTTTAGAAGCACTCCCATGGCCGGCTAAACCATTCTGAGCACTGGGTAAGGAAGCTCAGGTGGAGGAAGATGGCAGATGAGACAACAAAAAGGAGAGGGAAGAAAGATGGCTCAAGTATGGCAAGCACGTGAAAGGGAGATTACTAGATGACGCAAAGCTACTAGTGTGATGGATTTATGGAGACAGACGTTGTGGGAAGGAGTTGAGGTTCACATGGAGGACGTGGAACCTGAGTAGTCTATGCTACCCCATCTTGGCAAGCACATGAGGGAGACCCCTTCAGCTTCTGGTGAGAGTTCATCACATGGAGAAAGGAGATTCATTGGCACATATCTGAACCCACCCAGTGACCAAGCCCTGGTGCACTTGGTTTTCCCAAACCAGGAAGAAGTATTGATCCAATTGAAACTAGTGGAAGAGATAGATCCGTGCCTAGAGATATAATTTTACATTCCCTTCTTCTATGGCTGCACATATTCCAGTATTCGGAGGAGTTTTTGGACAAGGGGCAAGTGTACAAGCTTTTTGTCTCACATCAGGGAGTGGCATGGGACAAAGTAGCGGTAGTGGGGCACATCACAGACCATCGCACACATAGTTCAGTGGGACCATGGGGGTGCTTGGCACAGCTCCTACAGCCCTATTGGACCCAGTGGTTCTGGTGGATCTAGTGGCTCTAGAGAGGTATAGGACCTAGTGGACCTGGTGGATCAAGCGGTGGAGGAAACACCGAGGGAACCAAGGCTCTAGTTCAGGACAAGGACCCCAGCCACCACCTCAAGTTTTCTTTGAAATGTCTCTACATTTACTAGATTACAGGGGCATTGAGGATGTTGTGGAACATGTTCACAAGTGTGAACTACTATGGTGTGTGAAAGGTATCACAACCCTAGAATGAAAGGCTAGTCAATTTGTAACCACGTTGCAAGGGCACATGCATAGCTGGTATAGAAAGTATGATCCTCATCAAATGGGTGGATTACACTACCTTAAAGAATGCATTCCTGATAGAGTTCCACATTCTCTGAGTTTGAGCAAAAAGCATTAGCACTTTGAAGGAGATACAACAAGGAATGGCAGAGAGTGTGCGGGAGTATGATGCACACTTTAAAACTCTCTTTTCCAAATTATCATATGATATACATCCTTCTCAGCATGCACAATGGGTTTGTTGGAGGATTGATCACCCCTTTTAGAAGGGCCTTGTCTCATAATACTTTTACAGATCCACGTGAAGCATTGGAGGCTACCTTGCATGCTGGCTATTGGTAGTATTGATACTGGAGTTAGCCCATTCTTGGAGGCTCAGATTGCTACTATGGCTAAGTAGTTGGAAAATCTATCTGTGAACTCGGTCCATGAGACTCGTAGTGGTTTGTGGTGCATAGATTGTGAGATAGAGGGGCACGTTAAGGATAATTTCCCCGAGGATGGTACACACTTGTGATATTAGATTGTGAAATCTGTCATGGGGACCATGATGCCAGTAGATGTCCCTTGCTACAATGATCAGAAGAATGTATCCTATTATTACAAGATTTACACCTCCATGACCCATGATACTAAAGACTGTAGGCTCATTGATCAGATACATGAGGCCATTGATCATGGGGTGCACCAAACCAACATTTCCAATGGTTCTAAAAATGATGATCACCATTATGAGGAGCACGCAGATGGAGGCACGCGTGGAAGAGGTTTTTGAGGAGGATTCCATGGATGAGGTAACCATGAGAGGAAGAAGTGAGTTCCCATGAGGAACATGTTTTAACTATGGATCTACAGAACATTACAAGCGTGAGTGCCTAGACTTGTTGCAGTGCTCATGGTGTGGAAAGAAGCATAAGTATGAGGAGTGCCCGAGTTATATGAGCATATGAATCAACAGCACTAGAAGGACAAAGGCACTGCGATGGTCAACATCAAGAAGGAAGACATACAATGGATGCCTCGGGTAACACAAGATGAAGGTTTGGAGCCTGTCTTGGTAACAACAAGGGTAGAAGCCACGCACACAAGGGAGAGTACCAAGACAAAAGAGCCTAGTTTCAAGGGAAGAGGTCATTCATGGAAAGTATCCAGACCCCACGCATCAAAAGGAGATATATCAGGACACCATGGATGTTATTCAAAGCTTGCAAGGGGAGATCCAGTGTCTCAAGGAGAAATCTAGAAGGGAGGAACAAGGAAGGAGGATCGAGGCACAAAAAGATGACCTGGATGAGGTCAAGGAGGTGTGTAAAATGCTAAGGTAGGAGAACATCATCCCTTTGCTAGGATCCTGGTTGAGAGAGAAGGTACCACACACCTTAGAGAAGAGCACGAGAGACAGGTCTTACACACAAACCTTCCCCTCAGCCTCGACTATGAAAAGAGATTACATTGAATGTAGTTGTGGATGGATGGCTCCTCAAAATATACTCATACGACACTCGCACACGAGGTTAATGTTTTGACTTTGGATGCATGGCATCGATGGGGAGACCTCATGCATTACAGCCATCTTCAAATGTGTCTATATATGGAAAACAAGACTAAGGCAATGCCCATCGGTGTCTTGAAGGATGCAACTATTACTATCCAGGGAGCCAAGTTTACTGGGGACTTCGAAGTCTTGGCGCTCACCGAGGCAGACAATTTCCCAGCACTACTTGGGTGCCCTTGGTGTTACAAGAACAATGCAGACCTCTGGTTCAACAAAGGGTACATCAGTTTTGAGAACAAAGAGGAGTGGGTCATTATACCCTTGGTTGATGGGAAGTCAACACCCTACATTGAACCATTGGGAGAAGAGGTTCTAGACAAGATTTATGTGCACTCAATCAGAGACCCTGAGATGGTACACCCTATTAATGGGGTTATCTAGTTTGAAGATGCTCAGTCAATGAGTGATACCACCAGTCTGCATGTGACAATTGGGCACATGGGACATACAAATTAATGGGATGGTAGTTGAGAGGATCGGTGACCAAGGTAACAAAGGTGCACATGGTTCAGCACCTTGGAGGAAAAGAACTACCCAAGTACTCAGGAGGAGCCTTCCCTGAGATATTTCTATAGGAGATAGAAGCTCAATGGAAGAATGAGAAGGAACGAAGGGAGATGTTGAGTTACGTCTTGCTCGGCACAATAGCTCATTGGTGGGCCATGCATCAGAGAGCCTTTTAGAATGGCACAAGGTAAGAATTGCTCTCTATCATATTTTCTAGAAGTAATATACCCACCATCATCAAGGAGTACCATGGGAAGGATCCCACCTCTTTCCATATCCAGGAGTGTGAACAGGGTCTGAGAGAAGGCACGGAAGCCTTGCCACCATCCCTCTGGGTGCACAAGTTGTATTCTACATTACAGGGTTGTGCATGCATATGGTACATTCATTCAGAGACACGCCACCAGATAAGGAATTGCAAGAGCTCATGGCTGATCTTATTCAAGCCTTTGAGTATCGGAGTACCAAACCATCGTGGTTGATAAGGCCTTACAAGGTATCAAGTGCCTTACCATGGGGGATAGTGCTAGAATGGAAGATAGGCTATTGAAATTACTAGGTGAACCAGATTGAGGCGCGCTTGAAGAGATCAAGAAATAGAAGAATTACAACTTGAGCGCACATGTGTTTGGAAAAGAGAAGGGAAAGTTAGTATATGTGATTGATGGAGAGGAATCAAAGAGTTTAGATGTTAGCCATTCTGTAGGGACGCACAAGGTAGTGGATAGTGTAGATGCTCACGCATGCGTGCCTACCATGAGCCTTTAAAGATGAAGAAAGTTAACATCAGTTCAGAAGAAGAACCTAAGGAAGCTATTATTGGAGATTATTGGACGGAGAAGGAAGTATCAAAGATCATTGATCTATTATGAATTCAAGGATTTATTCCCATGTGGGTACCATGAGCTAAAAGGCATCCACCATTCCTTGGGGAGATGAGGATAAAATTGAAGGAAGGTGCACACCCGGTTAGAAAAAGGCCCTACCGATGAATCCCAACTTACGCGTGAAGGTTAAGGAGGAGATAGACAAGATGATAGCTTCTAGGATCATTGAGGCAGTAGAAGAATCGAATGGATAAGTCCAATGGTAATTAGCATCAAGAAAGATGGGTGATTAGAATTTGTGTGGATTATAGGGAATTGAATGTAGTTTGTGTCATTGATCCATTTCCGACCCCCTTCACTGAAGAAATTTTGGAAGGAGTCACTGGGCATGAAATCTATTCCTTTACTGGATGGATTTTCAGGATACCACCAAGTCCGGATTGCAAAGGAGGACCAGAGAAGACAACTTTCACCACCGAGTGGGGAAGTTTTGCATATACGGTCATGCCCTTTGGGTTGAAAATGCACTTGCTGTCTTTTCACGCATAGTGGTGCAAGCATTCCAAGACTTCATTCATAAGTTTCTTCAGTTTACTTGGATGATTGGATAGTATATGGTCTAGTTAAGGACCATTGTGACAACTTGAGATTAATGTTTGAAAGGTGTAGGTAGTTGAGGATATCCCTCAACATTAAGAAGTGTGTGTTTACTACACCCTTTGGGACTTTATTGGGGCATATCATATGTAAGGAGGGCTTGCTGGTAGATCCCGCTAAGGTTACAGTTATTGTGGGGTTAAGGGAACCTACTAGCCAGAGTGCACAGTGCATGGATTCCTTGGGCATACGGGATATTACAGGAAAATTCATTAAGGGGTATGCCAAGATCACCGTGCCTTTAGAGGAGCTGCTTAGACACAAAAGTACCTTCCATTGGGGAAAGGCACAATAGAGGGCATTTGATACATTAAAATATAGGCTTATTACCACACCTATTTTATGATTTCCCTCTTGGGACAAGCCCTTCCATGTCCATGTAGATGCCTCAGAACCACCATTGAGCAAAGTACTTACACAACTAGGTGAGGGGATTGTTGATCATCCTCTCTATTTTGTGAGTAGGAAGTTAACACCAACAGAGTAGAATTATACCACAACCGAGCACGAGGCATTTTCAATGATCTATGTGCTTTTCAAATTTTGATAGTATCTACTGGAAACACCCTTTGTATTCTACACCAACCACATGGCATTAAAGTATTTAGTGAACAAGCCCATTCTTCAAGGGTGCATATGTCGATGGGTGTTGTTGTTTCAAGAGTTTGAGTTCACCGTTGTAGTGAAGCCCGGAAAAAGTAATTATGGACCTGATCATCTATCAAGAATTGATTCAGGAGAGGATGCACAAAGTATTGAGGAAGCAATGCCAGATGCACAACTATTTAGATTGCAGTGCACGCCCTTGGATCTGGAAGAGATTGTTGTATTTTTAAAAGAAGGTGTGGCACCGATGGAATGAGGGCATTGAAAAGAAGCAGTTGGCCATATACGCATGCACCCTACATGTTGATTAGTGGAGACTTATACAAATTGGGACGTGATGAAGTTTTGTGCAGATGTGTGTTAGAACATGAGCACCTAGCCATCATGGAGGAAGCACACAGAGGAAGTGTGGGTGGGCATTACGTAGGTGATGCCACCATGCATGCAAGATTTTAATGGCAGGTTTATGGTGGGAAACCTTGTAAGGATTATAGAGATTATTGTAAAGCATGTGACCACTGTCAACGCATTGGCAAAACCAGAAGGAGAGATGAAATGCCTTTGCATCCTATTCCTAGCGTGAGCCTTTTGAAAAGTGGGTGATAGACTTTGTAGGACCTATTGCACCGGCAAACACAGTAGGACTGGGTCACGTTATGTCATCACTTGCATGGATTATCTCACAAGGTGGGCGGAAGCAGCCCCACTAAAGATTACACGGCACAACAACAACAACAAGGTTCCTATGGGAGAACATTATCACAAGGTATGGATGCCCTTTGAGTTTGACTAGTGATAGGGGTACACATTTTCTAAATGAGACCATGAGGATCCTACTATCTGAGTTCATGGTGGCTCATCATAAGACTACGCCCTATCACCCACAAGAAAATGGAACCACGGAAGCATTCAACAAAATACTTAGTCATACCTTGACCAAAATCTGTGATGTTGGAAGACAGGATTGGGATGACAAGGTAACAGTAGTTTTATGGGCTTACAGGACTACGTATAAAAGACTAAATAAAGCCACACCTTTCAATTGGTGTTTGGCATGGAAGTTTTTTTTCTAGTTGAATTTATGTTACCTTCTCTATAAATAGCGCATAGGAGGATTAGCCGATGAACAAGCACTGGAAGAAAGAATTGATGAACTAATGAAACTAGATGAAAGATGATCACTTGCCCATTGGAGCCAAATAATGGAAAAGGCAAAGCAAAAGGCTTGGCATGATCACCATATTAGGAACAAGAAATTTGAGGTTGGGCAGATGGTGTTACTGTATGATTCTAAATTTCTATGCCATCCTGGGAAGTTGAAAGTCCATTGGTTAGGTCCCTACACAATCTCGTACATCCTTGATTCGGGTGTGTGCCAGTTATAAGCACTGGATGGGATGAAGCTACCTAGACACTTCAATGGTAGTAGGTTAAGCCCTACTATAAATAAGTCTTCTTGGTGTTTGTAAATAAGGTAGTTTTTTCCAGTTAGTTTAGAATTTTCCTTTATGCTTTTTCCTTTCCTTGTGTTTCCCTTTCACGTTGTTATTTTGTTTTGCACCTTGGGCACGGTAACCTTATTGCTATTTTTGAGAATTTATGAGTGCATAGAGGACCACGCATCGTTTAAGTGTGGGGTGGAGAAAAGTGAAGAAGTGCATGATTAAAAGTACCAAGGAAGTTGTGTTGAAGAGCCTTGTTGAGTAGCCCGGTTAAAAGAGAGATGAAGAGAAAAGATAGAATGGTTGGTGCTCCAGGTAAAGCTACTTGTAGATCCCATGTACAAAGGAAAAAGAAGTGCATTTAAAGCAACACAAGGTAGGAAAAGCAAGAATCTAGATAGAAGAAGTGCCTTTGGCATAGGTTGAGCACACGTAAGAGTCTCTTGTCAGGTTGGTTTGGTTACGCCAAAAGGTTGGAGGAGTTTTCACACAGAAGGGTGCGTGAGTGAAGGTGCTGAAGATGGGATTTGTTTTAAAAATCCACATTAAATGAGAAAAGTATGGGGTAGGTAAAGTAGCATTTAATGACCATAAAAAAGGAAAAACTATAAATAGAAGGTCGGGCACTCTCATTTTACTTTGCAAAAATGAAGAGTTGGAGATATAAGTGAAAGATATAAGCTAGGGATTTTTTAGATTCGATCAAGGAGAAGATCTGTGTGATTAAAAATGTAAAGAGCTAGTTTGAGATTGCAAACTAGAAGGAAGGAATTACACGGGTATGGAACGAAGTGAAAAGATGTTGTCTTGTGAAGAATTTATCAAAGTTAGGGTTCAACAAACTAGGGCACGGGTTTAGGAGAATTGTATCACGTGGATCTGAGATCAAGGTTGGGAGAAGGAAAGTAGAGTAATAAGGAGAGGATTGGAGTGACACAATTACCTCGACCATGGCACCAAAGAAAGGGAAGGGCAAAGTGAAGGCTAAATAACCAGAACCCAAGGTAGATACAAACGAAGAATGGTATGTAGAAATGCAGTACCCTGACAGAGTGATGATGGGGAAGGAATGGGAATCCCATTTGAGAAGCATACCAGTCAGTGATTATAATCACCACACCAGCACTATAGAAAAAGATATGGCATTAGAATTGGTACGCCCAACCAACAAGTGAACACCTGAAGGGTTACCTATCTACAATGATGATGTGAAGGTCAAGCTGGTGAAGGCAGGGTTGCTGCAACTTTATGAGTTGCCTTATTTTGGGAAGCCGGATCACTTGTACCAGTGGTTGATGTCTCAGGTACACGAGGACTACTTCCACTTTGTTGGGCGCAAGATGCATAACTCCCCAGTTGATTACATAGTTTACAGGCCTCATATGCGAGGGAGATAGCTTGAAGATGACCTTGCAATAAGGAGGCTATTCAAGAGACCGTCACAGAGTATGCCTACAAGAAAGGGTCACAGTATTATGACATCTCAGACATCAAGGACCTAGTTATGAAGATGGTCATGCACCTGGTAATGAAAGTTGAATGGCCAAGAAAGGTGGACACAAGTTAACAAGCCATGGCTACATGTCTGCAGAAGATTACAGAGGGGACTATTTACAACTTGTCCACATACATTGCCGAGGAAATTGTAAAGTGCGCGAAGGAAGGGGACAGATCCTCTTTGGCAATGTCTTGCTCACCATAGTATTTACAGAAAATTGGAGTGCCGAATGCACTAGATAAGTTTGTGTGGGAGTACCCAGCCGAAGACCCTTCACCGCGAAGAGGTTTGAAAAGTATGCATGTGATACAATGATGGCTCCCCATAAAGCGCGGCTCAAAAATGGTATACGCGCTTGAGAAATGCATTCAAGGTGGAGTGGAGGATCCCCGAACAACTCCCAACGTAGCCACACAAGGAGAAGCTTGAGTTCACAGGTGATACCAACACTACTACTTGGGTAGGTTCAAACTTGTTGATGAATCATGGAGCCCTTGGTGCAAGCTCCCTTTCATGTTCACTACCCAATACTTCCAAGCGGGAGTGAATAGATTTAAAGAATAAAAAAGCTAAGGCTGGAGCTAGGAAAGTTAGACCGGGAGCACAGGATATGAGGAAGAAACTGAACTATCCTAGAGGTAAGCATGCATACGTGGAGAAGTATGTGTCGCATGAGATCCACATGACTAGACCAATAACACTTCCTATTGCACGGAGGATCCGCAATGCACATATACATGCGCATAAGACCAAAGTTTGAGAATGGCGCATACTTAGTGGATGAGATATCAATACCTAAAGACCCCTTGGGAAAGAAGAAGCCAGTGTCTAAGAAGAGGGTAGAGGAGAGGAAGGAGCACCAAGTGTACCAACTGCTCAGATAGTGAGCATGCCTTCTACGAGCAGTGCCAAGCCAAGCACCTATGTTCAGAGAAAGAAGTCTCTAGTAAAGGAGAAGATGCCAGAAGTAGAGGTGCCCAAACAACCCACCACCATGGAGGAGTCACAAGAGGAAGAAGAGAAGGAAGAATATCTTGACCAGAAGACACCTCTCAGGAAGAAGTAGAGGGTGGATGAAGAAGCTGACTTGAGGTGACCAACAGCTTGGAAAGATACCTGGGAGAAGGAGAGGATGAGAGTGAAGAAGGTGGTAATGAGGAGGAAGAGCCAGAAAAAGACAAGGAACCTTTGGAACCTTGTGTATTTCATGTTTATGACTCAGAGGAAGAAAGTGGGGATGGAAAGCAAGAGTTCGTATTCACGTGATTTAAAAGGAACACAAGGTGATGAAGGCACTGAAGATATAAAGGCAAATGAGAGGGATGCCGAGGGAAAGAGAGCCACAAATTTTACAAAGGAGAAGATAACTGAAGTGGTAGAGTGAGAAGCAAAGAAGATGCTCGAGGCCCTTGTAGACCAAGAGTTAGAGCAGAGTGTAGACATAGTGCTAAAGGAAGGGAAGGAGGAGAGTGGTGAAAAAGGACATGACAACCTAGGAGGCCCCGCTCTGACAGTCAGCTTCCCCAAAGGCGTGCACTCGGGTAGAAGACCTCTGGATGTAGAACAGAGGTAGATAATGGGCTATGTGGATGATTCAAGGAAGGTGCTACACACACGATTCTAGAGCACAATACCCACTAAGAGACTTATCACCATGGGATCGTTTGAAAAGGAGGGCGTGTACCCCAGGACCAAGAAGATGCTTTCTTGGGAATTTGAATCCCACGTCGATGAGCTAGACTTTGAAGTCTGCCAAAAGGTGCTTATCACATAGAGTCTAAGGGAGACAACCCCTTAGTGAATTCCTAGAGCTCTCAGATGAGCAAGTGTGTAATGCTCTAAACAAGGTTGTGGTGGAAACAGAGGGCTAGACTATTTGCGTGGAATGAAAACATAAGGGCCCTAGAGGAAATTTTGGCCAGCCAGAAGGAGGAAGAGTTGACTAAGGTGGCTAGAAGCTTAAAACAAGAGGAATTAATCAGCATAGCTAAAGCGCGAGCTCAAGGAGGAGAAGGAAAAGGTGCAGGAGGTCTACAAGAAAGTAGACTCAATAAAAAGTGCCATCATTTTGAAACACCCAGATCTAATGCCTATCCCTCAGAGGTATGCATCGATGCTGGAATTCCTAGAAGACTTAACACGCATCCTCACCATGGAGAGGTGACCCTTGGCATTGGAATCTACGGAGGAAGTGGCACACGTGACCGAAGGAGGAGGACCGGTTAAAAGTGATAGCACTTGTTGCCGAGTACAATCAAGTACTCACGAGAGATCAAGGTCACTGCCTAGTCTATAGAAGTTGCATATGACACATGCATGGATTGAGATAAGGTGGCAAGCTCTTTGGTTACCACACTTGAAGCAGAGCTGAAGGAGTTCCAGGAAAAGAACAAGGGGAACAGGCGTAATGATCCGAAAATAATCAGATTATTACGACCTGATCTCGGACCCTTATAGGCTTTAATTATTTGCCGATAATTTACTCCTTTTAAGTAATCAATTTAAAATAATGCAAGACAATAACGACAATTACACACAGATTGATTACGGAGTTCGGTAATTGCCTACGTCTCTGGGTTCGTGATCGAACCGTTCCACTAGTCAAAACTTGTAAGTTACAATAGTACTTTCACAAGAAAACCTAATGGAATTTTACTTGCCTATCAATACACCCGATTCTTCAGATGACAAGGGTGAAAAATAGCACCCGACTTCCACCTTCCTGCGTCACAATCTCCTTCGGCTGTGATCGGCCTTCCCGACGCAAACAATGCGAAGCTAGCACTCCGGTCGACAATCCAGGATTTACAAGTAATTGGTGTGATGTCCACAACAAGCTTAACAAATAATAAGCTCGTGTTGTGTGTCTTTACAATAGAATGGGTTCCCTATTTATACAAAATTAGGGCCCAAAAATAATGCACTCCATATAATCCTTAGGCTAATATTAGCCTCACCCATACATATAAAATGGGATTAAATCCCTATGTGGGCGGATTACCTGTTTTAATGGGATTAAATATTCCCATTTTAGCCGATTGAATCCCTTTTAATGGGATTAAATCCCAAGTTTGGCACAGATTACATGTTAAATAATAGGATAAATATCCCATATGGAGTGCCTAGCATTTGGTTAAGAATCCCCATCTGCGCTTCACATGCATTTTTAAATGGGTTAAACATCCCAAAAAGGGTGCATTTGTTAAGGGATACAAATCCCATAAGGAGTGGCTGATAATAGTTTAGGCTTTAAAGCCTTTCCACACATGAAGTGGTCAAAAAAACCATGTTGGAGCATAACCGCCCCGCCTACCACCTTGTTCGCCACGTGGAAGTTTCCACGCATGGGTCTAATGCCCCCTAACAACCGCTTCACCACCTTTTAACGTGGTCAAGTCATATGCATTTGGTGGCTATGTAGCATTTTAATATTAATGTATACACATTAATATATATATATATATATATATATATATATATATATATATATATATGTGTGTGTGGCATTTGGAAAATGGCCTTACTAAAATAATAATTTGACCCACACCCCTACTGATGTGGAATAGAAATAATCCTTGTAGAGTCCACTTGTCATCTCCCGATAGGCAAATCGAGCGAATTCGACGAGTGTTGGCAAGCCACGTGTCACAGTGCGATTGGTCCAAATATTGACCAGTTGACCAGAGTTGACTTTCCCATTGACCAAACTTTGACCGAACATATCTAGAGCTCCCGATGTCCGTTTGTCACGTTCTCATAGTCGTTGAAAGCTCTCGAGACAATGATTTTGCACCGACACCATTTAGAGATGTTTAGGGAACTTTCAGAAATGAACCCCGATCACACCTCCCCACTGAGAAAAGCTTTTTGTCCCAAAAAGCTTCCATACTGTCCCGAATCAAAACTCTCTTTGCCACCTTAGAAGTGCTACTGTAGTAGACCCTTGGGTCTTCTCCTCCAACCTTCTCACTTTGACAAATCTGCTCCGATCCTGGGACCTAGTGGGTTATGGGTCCACGATGCTTCCGCTGCGCCACTTTGATATCCGAAGAAGACCTCCACGCCTCCGCTTTATGGTGCTAAGTTTCTGAATGAAACCTCAACGCTCCTTCTGTGCGGTGCTAAGCTTCTTGATATCTGACAACAAGGATCTTCTTTTACTCTATAACACAGCTCCTAACTCCGAGTTGATTCCGTAGAATCTGAACTTGATTTGAAGGAACTCCATGTTACGTAGAGCTTTGATTGATCCGATGTCGGTGATGGACAATGCCTTGTCCCTTTACAGACCTCAACGCCTCCGATGCATGATGCTAAGCCTCTTTCAAGACCTCGAGCCTCCGATGCACGATGCTAAGTCTCAGAGACCTCAACGCCTCCGATGCATGATGCTAAGCCTCTTTCAAGACCTCGAGCCTCCAATGCATGATGCTAAGTCTCTGTAGACCTCAACACCTCCGATACATGATGCTAAGCCTTTTTCAAGACTTCGAGCCTCCGATGTATGATGCTAAGTCTTTGTAGACCTCAACGCCTCTGATACATGATGCTAAGCCTTTTTCAAGACCTTGAGCCTCCAATGCACGATGCTAAGTCTGTTGATTAGCTACCATTTGTATGTGTGGTCGCAATGCCTTGACACCGAATGATGTTCCGAGCTGATCTTTTGAGAGCTCCGCTTGTTGACATACTAATATCAGGTACCATTCTGAAGCACTTGCGCAATGCCTCTACACAGAATGAAGTTCCAACCCGACGTCAATGCCAACGGTGATTCAGCTACCATTCAACTGCACATGGTCACAATGCCTCTACACAGAATGAAGTTCCAAGCTGATCTCTGTGAACTCTATTGTCTACACAAATGGCAGATCAATCTCCAAGCTTTATATGAGTCAAATCCTGTATCCAAGTTATAATAGGTACTCACATGCTAATTAGGAGATATATTTGGAGCATTAATCAAATTTTCTAAGTAAGAAAATCCACTGAGTATTGTAAACCTTTCTCTCAGCATTTTCTCACAAAATATGATCTCCAAACTTAATACTGCATACGATTCCTCAATCTGAATTATGCAATATATAATTGAAAAATTGTTGACTTACCCATTTTAAAGGACTTTCACTTTCAGGTATTACCTGGTCCTGGGTTGAATTGTCAACTAGTGGTGGAGTAGAAACTTCCTCTACCTTTGCAATAGGCCTCCATTCCATCTTTGGCTTGCCATTACTCTGATGGCGAGATGGATGCAGTTTCTAGCAATTTTCCACCTGATGCCCATTCCTCTGGCAATGAGCACAAAAATTCCTCTTAATCTCCTTCTTCTGGGATGAGGAACTCTTTTTGCCATTTCTCGACTCTGCATGATGAGATTGGTCTTTCTTTTTCCGTGTTCTGACGAACGGCATCAAATTTTCATCGGTTCCTTCTTCTCTTCCAAATCTATCCATGCCACTTTGAATGATTATGCAATCCACAAAAATTACATGGAAAAGAATTCCACATCTTCTGAAAATCATAACCATACTTCTTAAGCTAAAAAAGTGGATCAGAAGTTTTATTGTGCTTACGATTATGGTAAGAAACTGGAGGTGGAATCTCATTACCTCTTCGTTGATTTCTCTTACCACATCCTGCTTGTGACGATGAAGCACAACTTTCCTACTCAGAATCTTCTTGCAAGACTAGTGGGGTAATCACTTTGCTTTCGGAAGCTTGTCTCCGTCGGCGTTCTTGAGCATTCTCCATTTCCATTCCCGCACTAGATAACCCAAACCTGCAAAATGAGGACGATCCTCGACCTGTATTGGGTTAGCAATACCTTGGCCATTTTTACCAAGGCCTCTTCCATCAAATCCCATTTTATCTAGTAACTTGGATCCAATGCCTCTAGTATGCTTTTCAAACAAACCAAAGACTTTATTACCTGAATCTGAAACCGAATGGGAGGAAGAAGAAGATTCCCGTGGTGAACAACTTACAGTGTAATCATCTGTCATGGCCTCTGCATCTAAAGTTGAAGGTATTTCCTTCCTCTGATCACCACATTACAACCTTGCCAAGAGCTCATCCTTGGTTTGCAGTTCTGATTTCAAATGAGCATACTCCTCTTCCAAGGAGGAATACATTGATCGCAGGAGAGAATTCTCTTCCTAGATCTGGTGATTATAAGCTTCAATCTCTTTGAGCTTCGCCTGTGTAGACATCTTGCCCATAGTGCACTTGTACCCTATTCACACAAACTGAACCAACTGCACTAATCTTGAAGCAATCACTTTGTTAATCAGATTTACTGAAAAACAAATATGGAGCTAAACCAGCTCTGATACCAAACTTGATCCGAAAATAATCAGATTATTACGACTTGATCTCGGACCCTTATAGGCTTTAATTATTTGCCGATAATTTACTCCTTTTAAGTAATCAATTTAAAATAATGCAAGACAATAACGACAATTGCACACACGCATTGATTACGGAATTTGGCAATTGCCTCGCCTCTCAAAGTTCGTGATCGAACCGTTCCACTAGTCAAAACTTGTAAGTTACAATAGTACTTTCACAAGAAAACCTAATGGAAATTTTACTTTCCTATCAAGACACCAGCTTCTTCGGATGACAAGGGTGAAAAATAGCACCCGACTTCCACCTTCTGGCGTCTGATCTCCTTGAGTGTGATCGGCCTTCCCGACACAAACAATGCGAAGCTAGCACTCCGATCGACAATCCAGGGATTTACAAGTAATTGGTGTGAGGTCCACAACAAGCTTAACAAATAATAAGCTCGTGTTGTGTGTCTTTACAATAGAATGGGTTCCCTATTTATACAAAATTAGGGCCCAAAAATAATGCACTCCATATAATCCTTAGGCTAATATTAGCCTCACCCGTACATATAAAATGGGATTAAATCCCTATGTGGGTGGATTACCCGTTTTAATGGGATTAAATATTCCCATTTTAGCCGATTGAATATTTTAATGGGATTAAATCCCAAGTTTGGCGCGGATTACATGTTAAATAATAGGATAAATATCCCATGTGGAGCGCCTAGCATTTGGTTAAGAATCCCCATTGAGCGGCTGCATTTTTAAATGGGTTAAACATCCCAAAAAGGGTGCATTTGTTAAGGGATACAAATCCCATAAGGAGCGGCTGATAATAGTTTAGGCTTTAAAGCCTTTCCACGCATGAAGTTTGGAGCATAACCGCCCCCTACCACCTTGTTCGCCACGTGGATGTCCACGCATGGGTCTAGCCCCTAACAACCGCTTCACCACCTTGCAACGTGGTCAAGTCATATGCATTTGGTGGCTATGTAGCATTTTAATATTAATGTATACACATTAATATATATATGTGGCATTTGGAAAATGGCCTTACCAAAATAATATTATTTCGACCCCTACAATGTGGAATAGAAATAATCTGTAGTCCACTTGCCGTCTCCCGATAGACAAATCGAGTGAATTCGACAAGTGTTGGCAAGCCATGTGTCACAGTGCGATTGGTCCAAATATTGACTAGTTGACCCGAGTTGACTTTCCGTTGACCGAGCTTTGGCCCGAACATATCTAGAGCTCCCGATGTCCATTTGTCGCATTCTCACGGTCATTGGAAAGCTCTCAAGATGGTCTTCTGCATTGACACCATTTAGAGATGTTTAGGGAACTTTCAGAAATGATCCCTGATCATAGAAAGGGACAAGGTTCTGACCAAGGTAGAAAATAAATCAAAGGTGATTGAGGCTTTAAGAAGCTCAACTAAGGCCCTAAGGAACTGTACCCCTAGATTACAAGAAGAATGGACAAGCTCGCAGACCTAGGTAAGGATATGGAACAAATTATGGACACTTTGGGTGCCCAGGGAGCTGGTCTAAGCTTTGATGAAGTAAGCACCTTGGTGGGTGACCTCTGTCAGAAGGTGCAGAATGAGGTTGATACATGGAGTAAGTTGGAGGTAGACTTACGGAAGGACTTCCCTAGCCTTTTGATTTAATGTCCCCCATTCTTCATTCTTTCCCCTATTCTTTCATTCCTTATTCATTTTTGTAATATTTGTCTACATCTTGGTTCCATTGAACCAACTTGCACCTTGGTCAAGTAGAATGTTTCCGAGGGCGGAGAATAGGCATAGTGTGGGGTGATGTTGGGCCCCTGAAATATTGACTAAGTGTGAAGGCACGTGGGCACGCAGGACCCCAGTTATAGAAGGGCACACAAGGAAAAAGCACATAGGAGGAAGAGTTAAGGAGGCATATGGTTTGCATGACATGTGAAAGGAGATTCGGGACTTAGCTGATTTAAGCAACAAAGGTAGAACATCCCAAAGCATGATCGGTTGCACCTAAATAAGATGTCAACTGCAACAGTGGCCCAAGAAAGAGCATGCCAAAGAAAGGAGTCTTTTAGAAGACCATCATGAGATGGAGTGGAGAGCTCAGGCCTAAGGAAACATGCTCACTAAAAGACGACATTCGACACTTGGTGAAAAATCGAGGGTGCGACAAGGCGAGTTGGTAGTGCGGAAGGTGATAAATACAAGTGCCTACAGAGGAAAAGGGAGACAGAGATAAGGAGACTGGGATAACATACACACACAAAGAATATAGACATGAGAGGAGAAGATAGGAGGGATACACAGAGAGAGATAACATGGGTGAAGCTCAGATAGGATTACTTGCGAGTGGAACTTTGGTGCGAAAGGAATGTACTAAGCTTAGAATTGTAATTTCTTTTTCCTTTTGGCTTAGTTATACAAGCCTAGTGATGTGCATAACCGTGGTCTACCCTCTATGGCATGTCTATAATGAAACGATGAATACAATGAGGTTATCTATTACAATTAGATATGAATATCAATGGGTTTTATGTATATTTCATTCATAGAAGTTCTCTTTCCTTTCATCTTGCTATGAATGAATGATTGTATAGTTTTTCCATTAGAATATATGTTATGGAGTCTATTAAAACACTCGGTATGAAGGAACTACAAGGATCTGGAGGTCATTCTAAGCCCCATGATTATTGTATGTCTAAACTTCTTTCCTGAATACTCTTATACTACTCATAGATGAATTCTTCCCACTAAAACTCACATAAAAGAGAGACTCGACACTGTGCATGCCTTGGATGAGCGCTCGGTTTCTGCTAGGTGATAGGTCGATGCACATGGGATTCCTTCCTTTTATAGTGGGAGTAAAATTGACTAAATTCATAGCTCAGTACTTCCAAGTGGGAGTAAACAGATTCAAGGAGTCCAAAAAGTTTAAGTTGGACCTTGGTAGTTTGGACAAAGACCACAAGGAATTGCACAAAGGGTTGGTCTACCTTGGCAAGCACATGTACATAGAGTGGTACGTGTCTCATGAAGTATAAATGACAAGGCCCATGACTCTACCCATTACAGGAGGATCCGCGGCACGCATTTACATTTGCATAAGACCCAAGTTAGAGAAGGGCACATACCTAGAGAATGAGGTATCTATACCTTAGGATCCAACTGGGAGGAAAATACCCACACCCAAACAGGAGGAAAAATAACTAGAAAATAAAATCCCAAGTGTGGTGGAGACATAGGAAATAGGTTCCCTTGGGACAAGCGCCAGAACCAACACGTATGCGCAAGAAAAAGGCCATAATTAGAGAAAAGACTCTAAAACCAGAAGAACCATCAGATAAGGAGTCATTAGAAGAAGAAACAAAGTCACCTACACCGAATCTCTAGTTAGGAAAAAGCAGAGGGTAGAAGAGGGGACCACCTCGGAAGAAGCTGGAAGTATGGGCAAGTACATAGGAGAGAAGGATGGTAGTGAGGAAGAAGTAAGTGGGGAAGAGGACCCCGGAAAGATCAAGGGCCGCCTATTTTCAATATACATGATTCAGAGGAGGAAGGTGGAGAAGAAGAACAAGGGTTTCTTTTTGTGCAGCACAAGGATAGCTAGGTAGGAGGAAGCACCCAAGACATAGGAAAAGATGAAGAGGCTAGCAGACGTAGAAAAAAGAGGTTCCAAGCTCTCGGACAAGAGAAAATGGTCAAGGTGGCAGAAGAAGAGGAGACAAGGGACATTGAGAACTCTGGAGGACAAGGTGGAGTGCAGCGTTGAGCCAGTGTTGAACAAGGAAAAGGAGAGCACAAAAGAGGAACATGGCAGCACTAGAGGCATGGTTTCAAGTGTAAGTATACCCAAGGGTACGTGCATGGGAGGAAGGTGGGTAGAGGGGGAGGCTAGAGATGGATTATATTGATGACCCTCGAAGGTGTTTTACACGTGGTTCCGCAGTACACTTCCGAAAGAGGAGCTTGTATGCATGTCATCTTTTGACAAGGAGGTTTCCTACCCATGGAAAAGGAAGATGATCTCTTGGGCAATTGAGTCCCACCTTGATGAACCAAAGTTTGAGGTAAGCCAAGGGGAAATAGTAACATTGCCAAGACCAAGAGAAGATAACCCAGTTGTGGATACCCAGTAGCTCTCGGATGAACAACTAAGTAACGTGCTTAACAAAGTCTCTGTTGAGATAGAAGCTAGACTCTTTGGGCAAAATGATAGGATCAGGGATCTGGAAGGGGAGCTGAAGGAGAAAGAGGAAGAGATAGCTACATTAACCAAGGAGCTGAGCCAGGAAAAGTTAATCGAGCCCAGTGGCAATGGGAATTGAAGGATGAAAAGGCCAAGGTAAGCGTTGTGTACAAGAAAGTAGAATTCAGCAACGGGCTATACTATTAAAGCATCTAAACCTGGCATCACCCGTATGTAGTATGGATCTACTTTGGGATGCCTGGAGGATTTAAAAAGAGTGCTCACCATGGAAAGACATCCGCCACCTCAGAGTCCAGAGGAAGTGGCTGCGTTCCTAGAGAGGGAAGATAAGTTGAAAATCACAGCACTCATCACAGAAGTACAACAAAGTGCTTGCTGATGTAAGGGCCACTTCCTAGACTGCTGAGGCCACGTATGACAATTACGTGGATAGAGACAAAGTGGCAGGCACCCTGGTTGCCACTCATGAGGCATAAATCAAGGAGTTCTAGGAGAAAAACAAGGGGAATAGGACAGAAAGAGAAAAAATCCTTGTTGAGGTTGAGAAGAAATCAAAGACCATTGAAACCTTAAGGGTTTCAATCAAAAACCAGTTGAAGGAGCTATATCTACATATCACACAAAGAATGGATGTGTTAGAGGATATATGCAAGGAGTTGGAGAAAATCACGGATACTATGAGTGTGTAAGGAGATGGACTAAATTTTGAGGAGGTAAGCACCCTGGTCAATGAACCTCTATCAAAGAGTGCAGGACAAAGTCGATGCTTGGAATAAATTGGAGGCCGACTTGCAAAAGGATTTTCCTAGTTTGTTGCAATGATTCTTTCACTCTCCCATTCTTTCATCCTCTTATTATTTTTCCTAGGCATAAGCCTATTTGTATTCTTTCTCTCACTAAGGGAAGTGTTCCCACAAACAGAGAACAAGTGTAGTGTGGGGTGATGTTGTGCCCTAGAATATTGACTAAGTATAAAAGGTGCGTAGGCATGCAAGGTCCCAGTTAAAGAAAGGTGCGTAGATAAAGCGTGCAAAGCATAGTTTTAGAAAAGGGTTTAACAAAGCCTATGACACATGTGACACACGTGAAAAGAACCAAGGGTTTGGGACTTAGACAAATTGGACATTCAGGGGCTGAACATGTGAAAAGCATGACCCAACTGCACATGGATAAGATGCCATCTGGCGATAGGTTGGCCTAGGAAGGAGCATGCTTGCGGTAGAATCTTCTAGAAGCACATCATGGGATAAAGTGGGAAGTTCAGGCCTGGAGGAGCATTCTCGCATAGAGGACCACATTCAGAGACTTGGCATCAGATCTAAGGAGTGTTGAAGGATGATTTAGCAATCAGAAAAGCTATAAATATAAGCGTTTGTAGAGTAAACAGAGAGACAGAGGGTATGGGCGGAGTTATGTAAAAATACTGCAAGAAATCTATTAATGGGTAATTGCATTCAAGAAAATGATGTATTAGGAATGGGGATTGTAATTTTTCTTTTTGGTAGCTTAGTTACATTAGTCCAGTTGCAATGCATGACTATGGTTTGCTTCTTTGTGACACTCTGTAATGGCTCCATGGATGTAATGAGGTTACCTGTTATATATACATGAATATCAATTATTCTGATGCATACTTCTCTCTCATGAGTTCTCTTTCTTTTATGCTAAGTATGTATTCTTGTATGCTTATTTTTGATATGATACAAATTATAGATTCTATTAAGTACTCTATCTGAAATGACTGCAAGGATCTAGAGGTCGTTCTGAGCCCTATGGTTCTTGTATGTCCTAAACCCATTTGAAAGTATTTTAAACACAAATCATAGATGATGTTTCCCAATAAACTCACATAAAAGAGAGACTCGGCACCCACATGTGCCTTGGGTGAGTGCCCAACTTTCACTGGGTGATAGGTTGGCATGCATGGGGTTCCTATATTTTGTGTTAAGGGTTAAAATGACTACAGTGTCATAGATCCCTTTCCCACCCATTTCACTGAAAAAATCCTTGAAGGAGTATCGGGGCATGAAATATATTGTTTTACGATGGGTTTTGAGGCTATCACCAAACAGTGTGCATCACAAAAGAAGATTAGGAGAAGATGAATTTCACCATCGAGTGGGGAATTTTTTCATATACACTCATACCTTTTGGCTTGAAAAATGTGTCGGTCATATTCTTGTGAATCATTATATAAGAATTTTAGGATTTTATTCACAAGTTCTTGAAAGTATATTTGGATAATCTGAATTGTTTATGAGTTACTTAAATCACCGTGATAATCTTTGGATAATGTTTTGGAGGTATAGGTAGTTGAGCATATCTCTCACAATTAAAAAGTGCATATTTGCTACACCTTTTGTTACTTTACTTGGGAACATCATTTGTAAGGAAGGATTGTTGGTAGACCTAGCCAAGATAGCTGTGATTTTGGTTTTGGAAGAGCCTACCAATCAGAGTGAAGTGTGCGGATTTCTAGGACATACTAGTTACTACAGGAAGTTTATCAAATGATATGAAAATATTGGCACATTCTTGAATAATTTCTCAAGGATAAAGGGAAATTTTATTGGGGTGACATGCAACAATTGACATTTCAAACTTTGAAGAACAAGCTAACTATTGCACCTATTTTTTAATTTCCTTCATGGGATAAGATTTTTCATGTACATGGTGATGCCTATGGATTGGAAATTGGTGCAATGTTAGCACAACCAGGGAAGGATATTTTGATCATCCCATTTTCTTTGTAAGAAGGAAGTTGACACCACAAAGAAAAATATACAACAACAAAGCACACGAGGCCTTGTCCATGATTTATGTGTTTCACAAGTTTAGGTAGTACTTGTTAGAAACACTGTTTATCTTTTATATAAATCATATGGCACTAAATTATTTGTTCAATAAGCCTATTTTGCAAGGGTCCATCTATAAATGGATACTTTTATTTTAGGAGTTTGATTTCATAGTTGTTGTGAAACCGGTAAGAGAAATTCAAGGCCTGATTATACGTCATACATTAATTCTAGTGAGGATGTGCAAAACATTGAATATACTATGCCAAATGTGCATTTGTTTAGGTTAAAATATGCACCTCATATTTAGAAGATATAGTTATATTTTTACGCACCGGGATGGCGCCAGAGAGAATGAAGATATTGGAGAAAAACAATTGTCTAAATTCAAGTTCCACCATATCAATTTATTAGTGGTGACTTATACAAAATGGGAAGAGATGAGGTCTTGTGCTGATGTGTTCTCGAGCATGAGTGTGAAGCTATTATAGAAGAGGCTCATGGTGGAATAGTAGGAGGAAATTATACAAGTGATGCCACTTTGCACAAAAAAATCCTTATGGTTAGCCTTTGGTGGGAGACATTGTACAAGGATACCAAGGAATATGTGAAGGCATGTGATCATTGTTAGTGCCTTAAAACTCCTACACATAGATATGGTATGCAACTCAGACCTATTGCAAGCAAGAAATATTTTGAGAAATGGGATATTGATTTTGTATGACCTAATACACCAATCACGTGTAGGACTAACACGTGCTACATTATCACTTGCATGCATTATCCGACAAGGTAGGCGAGAGATTTGATACAAAGGATTATATTGTAACCACAACAATGATGTTCCTTTGGTAAAATATTATTAGTATTTATGGCTTCCCATTGAGCTTGATAAGTAATAGAGGAACTCATTTCTTGAATGATACCATTAGAATTTTATTGCGAGTTTATGGTTACACACCATAAAACCACCCCTTATCACCCTCAAGTTAATGGTACTACAAAATATTTCAACAAGATTTTGGGATAGACATTGACAAATATCTATGATGTTGGAAGAAAATATTGGGATGATAAAGTGTCAGCTATACTTTGGGCTTATAGGACCACTTATAAAAGGTTGAATAAGGCCACACCTTTCCATTTGGTGTTTAGATCAAAAGCTATGCTACTAGTGGAATTCATGTTACCATCCCTACATATTATGGATGGGGATGGATTAGATGATGAAAAATCTATAGAGGAGTTCATTGAAAAAATAATGTAGTTAGTGAGTATTGCGTCATTATGCGTAGGATCCATAAGAATGAGAAGGCGCAATAGAAATCATGACATGATAAACATATTAAAAATAAGACATTTACAATTAGCATTGAGCAAGATGTTCCTTCTCTATGACTCCAAGTTTGTGTGCCACCTAGGGAAATTGAAGGTGCATTGGTTGGGACCTTTTGTAGTAACCAAGATACTTGCATCACACACATGCCAATTGAAAGCGTTGGATGACGTCATTTTTTTCCTTGTTACTTCAATGGGAGTAGGATGAAGCCCTATTATAAATAAAGCTTCTTGGTGTTTTTAATAAGGTAGTATTTCCATTTATATTATGTTTCCTTTTCATGTGTTTCTTTCCCATCATTGTTATGTTTTGTTATTTGGTTTTGTTGTAATAAGTGTGCTTGCATGCAAGAATCTAATTATTATCTTTTGATTTCATGCACAGAGGACCATACATAATTTTAGTGTGGGGTGAACCAGTGCAAGTGAATAGAAAAGGAAACCTTATTGGTTCTTATAGGTTAGTTGAAGTGGAAATATATATACACACATTGGTATGGAATTCTATTTATAGGTTGAGTGTGGAAAAATGGAAAAAGGTGTCATGAGAAATGAGAAGGATGGTGAGAATAGGGAAATTTTGTAGAATGAAGACCATGTGTAGGAAATGTTCACATAGTGTAACATGAGGTAGGAATTAGTATGAGAAAATAATTGATATGTGGCATAGAGGATTATGTATTCCAATGCAGGGAAGCACGTGTGAGGAGGTTTGTGACCTAAAAAAATTAGTGATCATGTCGAAGGTTATAACCGCAACACATGAAAGAAAATAGTGAAAGTGCGAGACAAAGTGAAAAAGCATAACTAAAGTGGAGTACAGTGGTAGGTGATGAGCAATTAAAGTGGGAATTTTTTTAAAATCTATAAAATGAGTGTAAGAAACTTCATTCTTACCTTGCATATTAGAGTTTTTGAGCCTTGAAGAGTGACTAAAGTGCGAACGAGTGTGAAGTGCAAGTATAAAAGAGAATTCATCAAACCTGTAGAAATTTTGGCATGGCTTGAAGTGGAGATCCTTTGTGGGAAGTGTGAGAGAAAATAAAAGGTGTAAGGATAGGAAATAAGAGGTTCAAGGATTTGAATTTCAGAGCTAGGGTTTGAGAAGTAGAATTTGTAGCTAAGGAACACTGATTCAAGAAACTAGAGGCAACAAGAAGGTGAAAGGTTGTAAGAGTAAGTAGTGGTGAGTAACTTGACATCTACATCACATTATAAGTTGAGAAGAGTTTATAGTTGTTAGCAATGACACCAAGGAAAGTTGTGAATAAGAATAAGAATCATGTGACCAACAAAGTACCAGAAGAATGTTTTATAGATATGCAATATCTAGGTGAAGTCATAGAGGGGAAGCCATGGAAATTATAGCTGACAAAGTGCAAGATTAGTGATTTTAATCATCTCGTAGAAAATAAGCTGCCGCAAATGGCATTGATAAGGATATGATCATCAAAACATATGAGAGGATGGAGTCAAGGAAATGTTTTTATGATGAATCAGTGTAAAAACTCCTTAAAAGTGTTAGAGCACTTCAGCTCTATGAGCTTCCCTTCTTTGGAAATCTAGAACACCTATATTAGTGGTTGGTGTCACGATTCCATGAGGACTACTTTTACTTCACAGGTAGGAGAATTCGTATCACATGATAGTTGATAGGAAAAGTAACTAGATTTCATAATTTTGGGAGAGAGACAAATACAAACTACCATAAGGGAGGCCACACAATGGATGTGTTGGGGATTGAGGATCCTACAAAAATAGTGGTTATGTGCTTGGTGAAATGCAAGCTAGGTGCATCAAAAAGGTGGAAAGAGGTGAAAATAAATGGCTACATATTGTGCATAAGATGGTGAATAAGACTTATTATAACATAGTGCAATATATTGTTGAAGGCATCATTAAGGAAGCATGTGTACATGTAGATAAAGGTGAGAAAATTACATGGGGCACAATATTACTTTTGTTGGTATTTTGTGAGATTGGGGTACTAGACGGGCCTAGAGAAAACATGTGGGTATGTCCTATGGAGAAAAAATCACCATCCTGAGGTTCACTCAATTTACTTGCGATAGTAATTTTTTGAGTGCCTATATATATGTGTTGATAGATGAGACAAAAGGATCCATGAGGAATTTTAAGGGGAATTATGCATACCAAGAGAATTGGTTGTGGTTCAATATGGCCAAGCTAAATTTACATCTTGCTAAGACTTTAGCTTGGGAAGGTTATTTATGAAAGACGATGAGAAAATACCATGGTGTAAATTATCATTCGTATTTACCATGTGATACTTCAAGGACTCTATGAATAGGTTGTATAACACAAGAAATATGAAGTTTGATGCAAACAAGGTGGACATATATTATCATATACTATGGAAGACCTATGTTTATCCTAACAAGTTGGCATCGAAGAGATAATATAGTCAAATAACATTGACACCACCCTTGAGTCAATAGTTATTAGGAAGAAGGAAGTTGTGCACTTGTATGTGTATCTCGTGCCCATGTTCCGGGATGGGAAATACGTTGAAGGAGAAGATGTAAAAACCTAATCCCTCCCAATGGAAATCAAACTATACGAATCAATAGAATGTGTGAGGATACTCCTCTAAGGTAGGAAGAAGAAGAGGTGAAGATTGATCTTGAGGCCGAGGAGACAAAAAGTAAGAGAGTGGTGCACTTGACCAAGGCTACGAAGGAAGGTGAGAAGAAAACCCAAAGAGTAAAGTGTTGGTATAGGAACTTACGAGATAGTTAGAAGGTTACCAAGGAAAAATTTGGTCAAGCCAGCCCGAGAAAAGAATAAAAATAGAAGGGGCAATCTCATGACACAGAGTGATAGTGATGAAGAAGGGTTGTCAAATGGGCATGCGCACAACAAGGAATCTCTACCTATTCATAATGTGGAAGATGAAGAGGAGCCCTGGATGATGAGACCCGTCACGATGAACAAATTCCCACTAAGTGTGAGGAGGAATGTCTCATTAGATGAGATGAAGAAAAGAAGAGGATTGTAGGTGATCCATTCGAGGTGCATGGGAAAGCTTCGGTGAGAAAGGATAAGGTATGTTTTTAGGCACTAAAAACTCATATACCTACAAGTAAAAGAACTGTAACCAAAAGGGAGAAGAATTCTTATGCATACCAGACCTTAGGTATGTTAATGACCCAAAAATATTATAGGCACAAGACTATAAAGTACACTCGTTGTTGATTAGTTATATGGGTGGGAGATAATTTACTCGAAGGACATGAATATACACACTAGAAATATGTTGAGTTGGAATTTACAGACGATGCATATAGGGAACCTAAGTTTGATTTTAGATATGTCAAGTCCTAACATGGTAGACCCATTGGAGGAGGTAGGGATAACATGGAATGATGATGATGTTGTCAAAGTTGGGGCTAGATATGTAGACTAGATTATGAGGACATGGGTAGCCTAGATGGTAGTGAAGGGGATAAGGGAGGAGATGAGGAGGAGGATGCAAAAAAAGGAGGAGGTAGCTCCTAGAAGTGATGAGGGTGATGATGGAGAGGCTACCACATAGATAGCCTCGATTTTGTGTAAAGTGTGACTTAGCCTACTTGAAGAGGGACACCACTCACCAAAAGTGAGAGGCAGATGACAGATGCTATATTCCTACACCAAGATATGGACCAGATAGGTAGAGGCGTGAAAAATATAGGAGACAAAGGGAGGCTTATAGAGTAGATTGTGGATACTTCATTCCTATATTAGTTATAGAGTTAGAGATAGGTGCACCAATGGCATCACAGGGGGCTGCACAGATGACACTTCATTAGGAATAGTACCCCGCATCTATACTAGAGCATTTATAGTTGAGGCATGATACTATGAGAGGATTTTGACATTGATGCTACCACGGATGTTGAGATATGCATCATATCTCATTGAGAAGAGGGTGTAGGTGGCACAACACCATATCAAATACAACGAGCGTGGCACAACCACAACGATTTATGGGTCATGATTAAGGTAATGAGGCCCAAATATTGATTTAGGCACCTTCCCCAAGGGCAATATTTGAGATGATTTGATGAAAATTTTACTAATTTTAAAAATGTATATGGATTGAGACATGACCCTTAATGACCTCGTGAATGATGTACTCAAACTTATGATGATGATGATGATATATATATATATATATATATATATATATATATATGATTTTGATGTGGTTCATTATGTTTCATGTGTTTTGATTCATGGTTACGTTATATTTATATGTGATGTGATGGTTATGGATTTAATTGTTATGGTTATAGATTAGATGTAGATGATGTGGATTATAGATTATATTACAATGATTATATGTGGATGTGATCATGGATTTTGATTAAGATGTTATGGATTAGAATTAGGTGTGATGGTTGATTTAGATGTTTGACCATAATGTTATGGATTTGATTTAGATGTAGATGTAAATTTTTCACATGATAATTATGGATTTGATTATGATGATTATGGATTTGATGTGGATTAGATGTAAATGTCATGGATTTTAGATGTAAATTGATACTTTGATTGATATGTGACTTAGAATGGATATATAGATTTTTAAATGGTTTATGTGTTATCATGGATAGATAATTTTTGAGATACGGTGAAATAATGAAATAAATGGTGCATTGAATTTTATAAATGTGTTAAATGTAAGTGTTATGGATGAGTGAAAGTGTTCTTAAAAATATACACATAAGAACAAATCGGTTAGATTAGGAAGACTATGTTTGATGCAAGAGAAAGGATGCAAGTTCAATATAAGGTGACCAAAAGGAGAAAAGTGACATTTGACCATAGTAAGGAGCTTACAAAGAAAGGATGATTCAAACCAGATTAGAGGTAAACAATAAAAGGAGCCAATAAGGGAAATGCACTTGTGACTAATGGCAGATGTTAACACATAACCCCGATAATTAGTAACCCATGTGGTCATGAGGGAAAGTGCGAGAAAATGATCTTATAGGCCTAATGTTGACATGACACCATATATTAGGATGACACTTGTATGTGGAATATAGGCTCTCCATAGGTGGGTGTTCCTAGGTCTATGCCCCTAGCTTTGAGCAATATGGTGTAAAATGATCAATGCAGGAAGTTTGTTATGGATGAGAAAGATAATCGATGTGGGAATCTTTCTTGGGATGCTTGTTTTTAAACTTTAAACTTTTTCTTTTGAGTATATAGAAGGTTGATCAATGTGGAATCCTTCATGGCCATGACACGAGATGTTATCCATCCTTTGAGGGAGTGATATACATTTATACTTTTTCTTTTGTGAATGATAGGTAAGATATGCGTGATAGTTATCCTTCAAGGGGTCACCTATTTATTTTGATATTTTTATACTTTTATGAATGACTGCACTTTAGGAGTAGTCTATTTTATTTTTGGACATGATATTTTTTATATGAGCATCAGGAATTTTGAATTCTATGGAAGATTTGGGGATATCTAGGTATACCACTTAGAGGGGATAGAGAATGTAGAAATGACACCCATGGATATTTAGTGCGCTTCTAGTAGGTACAAAAGAGGGTAATATATGTAATGATTGTGGATTTCTCACCAAGAAGGAAGAACCTATCCATAAGGAATATGTTATGAGTAGAGTCATGGTGCCCATATTCAAGGTCATAGATAAGAAAGTGACGATAGACCACATAATTCTAAATCATTACGATGAAAGATGGAAATGGCTAATGATGGATGGATGACCATTGAGATAACTAAGTTCATGTTGGTATGTATGTTAACAATAAAAATGCCATAAGTGTAATGCATTGGTAGGTTCCATGTATGGTTTACCATCAAGGAAATCCAAATGATAGGCCCTAGACCCGTACTTATGCATGATAATATAAGGTCCGATCCAGTTGGGAGAAACTTTCCATGTTAAATCCTTTCTATAGTAGTGACATTTTGATTTTATTTAAGGACAAGGTCATCAATATTAAATTTGTGTTCCTTAAGGTGTTTGTTGTAAGCACATTTGATGCAGTCCTGATAGACATGATGATGTTTAAGAGCGAGAAGGTTATGTTTTTCTAATAACTAGAGTTTTGTTAGACAATCTTGGCGATAATCTTCACAGAGATGAATTCGAAAGAGAAACATGTAAAGAAGGGATTTTAATTCAAGATGAATAACACCCTCGTAATCATAGTAGATAAGAAAAAGGAGTATCACTCATAGAGGTGAGGATGCTAGTTTGATAAGCCCAAAGAGTGAAGGGGATATGAAGATTCTAATTACAACCTAATTTATCAATAGTCTTGGCAAGGATATTGTGAAGAGTTTTATTAGTGGCTTTAGCTTGGCCATTAGCTTGAGGATAGTATGGATAAGAGAAGATAAGATTAATATTGAATGATTCTTAAAGCTTCTTGAGATATTTTTTAAAAGGACTTTCTATTGTCCATGATGATTTTATGAGGAAAGATGAAGCAAAAATCATATACCGATAGAAAAAATTAATGATTTGATTAGCTTTAGTTGATGCGAGTGGAATTTATTCCACCCATTTAGTGAAGTACTTAGTAACAGTGATGATAGAATGATGGCATTGAGAGGAACATGGATTGATGAGGCCAATGAGGTCTAGCCTCCACCATTAGAAAAGCCAATGTTCTTGAGCTAATTTGTAGCCTGGCTAGGAATGCGGATTATATTAGAATGTTTTGCATTTGACGCATTTATTAAATTATTCACAATAGTCTTAAGTAAGGAGGGATAATAAAATACCATGTGAAGGACATGTTTGGTGATATCCAAACCACTAAAATGGCCACCACAGATAATGTGATGGACTTCTTGGATAGCTCAAGTGGATTCATGAGATTTAAGGAAACAAAGAAAAATGTTATCAAAGCCATAATTTTAGAGGATTCTGCCAAGGATGACATAACAATTAACATGTTAAAGAAAATACCTCCTACCATTTTTATATAGTTAAGAGGGAATGATGGATTGAGAAAGATAGTCAAAGATTTGATAATACCAAAGATAAGAAGAATTGGATTCGACAAGATTGATGTCGGTAACTCACTAAGATGATTTGGTTTGTCAACATGCCAAATGATGATGGAGAGCTTAGAATATTATGTAGACCAAGGGATGACAGAGGCATGGAAAGGGAAGCTACATAGTGTTTGAAAATTGATTGGATGATCGAGGGATGATTTGGATAGTGTATAAATTGATGCTCCAAGAAGGAAGTCAAAATGTCCTTATACTTTTGAAGGATCTCATTTTTATTGATATATGCCTTTGACTTGGATAATGATGAGCTGATAATCTCCGTATATGTCAGAGGAGTTTGAATCCAAGTAAGATGGTAGTTTGGAGGCCTAAGATGAGAGCTTCATACTCATCCATATTATTGGTGCACTCGAAATCAAGTTTATAAGCGATGGGAATAGGGGTGTCCTAAGGAGGAATGATAATGATGTCAATGCCTCCCCCTTGCCAAAACTTAGATCCATCAAAGAAAAGTGTCATTTTAAGGGGAAAATTCATGTTCAATTTTTTTGATATATTCATCTAGAAACTTCTCATGTGGAAGACGATTATCAAAAAGAGGGGCGTCATCTAATTGATTTGTGATAGCTTTTCCTTGATCAATTTATGAGAGATAAAATCTTGGTCAAACTCAATATCATGAGCATGATCCATCGAATGATGCAATCACTATGATACAGCTTGGAATGCATGGTATTAAGAAGATGAAATGTAGTGACAACATAATTCTTGTGATTAAGAAGATAATGGTAGATCTTAGAGGTAATGAATTAAAGGGCAAAAATACAAAATTTTATCTTCACTCTAGTGAGTCTCATAATCGTGAAGGGTGTGAATTGATATAGTATATGGCCTACTCCTACCTTGTTCCTCATGATGTGCTAGCATGGCTCCTATAGCATGATCAACATAGACATAAAGATAGAAAGGATCCCCTTACGTGGAGTGGTAAGAACAAGTGGAGATATGGGATAATACTTGAGATCGTCAAAGAATTTTTAATTTATCATCCCACTTGAATTCAATGTCTTTGTGAGTAAGGTGATGAAAGGGTTGGAAGTGGTCAGAGAGTTGTGAGATGATACAATGAACTGATTGAAGTCATCTTTGAAGACTACAAAACTAATTCAACTCGTATAGAGGTGGCATCTCAAGAATGGATTTGATTTTAGTGGGTTCAACTTTAATAGCCCTGATATAAATGATAAATCCAAGGAGTTTACTAGTAACCAATCAAAACACACACTTGGTTAGATTGAGATAGAGGAAGAAACATATAAGGCACTTGAAAAGGACCTCAAGGATGGAAATTTAGTCACGGAAATTCTTAGATTTACCCAAGTGATCATCAACGTAGTCCTCTTCAATCTTATGGATGAGATAATGAAAGATGTAGGTCATGACTCGATGATACATAACTCTAGTGTTTTCAAACTAAAGGCATAACGTGATAGCAAAAAGTCCCCCAAGGAATGATGAAAGAGGTCTTATGTTGGTCTTCTAATGCAATAAGGATTTGATTATACCCAGAAAATCCATCCATAAGAGAAAATTCTTCATGGCCTACGGTAAAATATATGATTTGATCGATGTTAGGAAGAGGAAAATCATATTTAGAAAAAGCAACGTTAAGATTTTAAAAGTCGTGTAGATACAAAGCTTTCCAAAAGCTTTGGCAATGGGTATGATGTTAGAGATCCATTATCGATAATAAATAGGGATGATGAAATTAGCATCAAGGAGGCATTTCAGCTCCTCCTTGATAAGAAGGGAAACTCGAGGGTGCATGCGGTGAAGCTTCTACTTAACTAAATTAGCAAATTAGGAAACATGACAATATTGTGGACAACAATGGAAAGATCAAGGTTTTTCATGTTGGCTTACAACCATGCAGGGATTTGCTATGTCGAGAGAGGAAAGTGGTGAAAATTCAAACTACTATGGACCAAGGATTGACCCACTTTGATAATATGAGGCTCCTATAGATTCCTTATGTTAATGTCGATGGTAGAGTCATTAAGAAGGGTGGATGTTTTGGCGGTAAGGACTTATGAAAATAGGAATCATCTGCCCCATGTATGAAAGAATGGAGTCATCACCAAAGAATTAAAGAATGTTAATGGTAGAGGAGTCCTCCTCTATCATATATGGAAATTCTAGAGGGAGGGACCTAGCTTCGCTGTTACACTAATAAGTGACCAAGTACTAATGTGATGGTGGAGATTTTAAAAAAATCTAGAGGTGATAGACATGGTTTCATCAAGATCCATAATCTCATGGGATGGATAAGATGGAGGGTCGATGTTTATGAGAGCTAAGGATGGTGGAAGATGGTATGCAGATTGTTCCTTATTTCCCAACCCAAATTTTTCGCAGGGTTTACAAGATTGATCAATGACAATGTCATGCATGCCTTGTTCATAATGACCCATTCCAAATTCTTTCTAGGAATAATGATGAAGATAGGTATAAGCAAATGATTTCTTGTAAATAAAATCAAAGATGTTGGTATATGGTTTAGTGTGTGGTTGAGTGTCAATGTGTGAAGAAGGGAGATCAATACCACCATAGATGAGATTAGTGTGAAGATGAGATGGACCAAAAGGGATGATATCCCCAACATTATGTCAATACATTAGAGCTTGATCGGGTCTACTAATTCTATTAGGCATGGTAAGATCATTAAGCATGAGAATAAAATACTCCCCATCATGAGTTGATCCATCACTTTGTTAAAGGATTCATCATTGGGAAGCTTGTATAGAGAGAAAATGAGCTAGTGGATTCTTAGGAAGGATCTTTCATGTGAATGAGCATGTCATTGGGATGATAAGTCAAGTGACATGATTTGAATAGAGAAATATATATGGAGAGATTCAATATTTCCCCTTGTGTTAATACTTGATGCAGTGATGAAGGTCGGAAGGAACACAATGCATGGCACAAATCCATGGTCATCCAAGTAGGACATTGTATTGAAAATCCCCTTCTATAATATAGAAAACCTCATGGAGGATTTTTTTCCAACAAAGATAGGAATGATAGTTGTGCCTAAAATAGGGGAAACAACATCATTGATTACATGAAGGACCACAAGTGATTGGATGACAATAGAATTAGGGAGATTGAGCTGATCAAAGGTGTTAGATGAGATGATGTTGATGTTAGCTTCATTTTCAATCATAGAACTATGAATGAAGGTGTCATTGATACACACATTGATGAAGAGGGAAATATCATTTTCCTCATGTGTGTGATGCCAAAGATTTTAGTTTCATCAAAGGATATGGAGGTTGAAGTGCCAAGTGATCCAATAAGTGATGCAACGGGTCAATCCTCATCACTAGGAGTGGGGATATGTTTAAGAGCTTCAATAAGGGCTTGGTTATGCTCCGAGATATTTGGATGAGCTCATAAAGTGAAATATTAAATTAGGGGCCCAATGGAGTTATTTCATAACACTTTGTTTGATAATAACATACCGAGGAAAAGCTAAGATAGGTACCTTGGGTCTTGATGAAGAAGGGGGTTGAGTAGATTCTTTGGAAGGAGTAGTGATAACCACTTTGGATTTTAATTGAGTGGGTGGTTAGAATTCATAGGGATGAGAATGGGTTGTGACCCAAACAACATTAATGAAGAGAGGAGGACCCTCCTTAGGATAAGTTAAAGTTGGAGGAGGGATTGCAACATAAGTCTTAGATGAATGAGGATATTTAGATAGCTTGGTAGATGAATATTTATATGAGGAAGTGGAAATGGTAGGTTTAAGGGGGTGATCTCCTTCAAAAGAAGATCATCCTCATCGATAAGGTTATGGATGATGGTTTGAAGGGCTCTACAATGTTTGGTGTCATGTCCAAGTGCATGATGGTATACACAAATAAGATTAGAGTCAAACTATAAGGGTCATGGACCACGTGAATTGAATTGCTTGATAGGTAGGAAAGTGATCACGGATGCTTGAAGTATATGTTGAAATATTTATATGTAAAATCCAATGGGGGTGGTTGAAGAAGATGTTGTTGAGATGGATTTAAGAATGGTGGATGAAGAAGGTTTTCTTTGAGGTGGTTTCATGGGAGCCTTTGATTCTATCTTGGGCTTGAAAGAGGAGGAAGATGGTTGTGTTTTGGTTTCAGTTTTGATGATTGATGACTTAGAAGACTTGGATTTTGGCTTGATGATGGGAGATGTAGATTATTTGGGAGAAGGGATAGGTTATTTCAACTTGGATTTGGATGAAGGGGTTGGCCCTAAAATAAAAGGTGATGCCCTAAGAGTGATGTGACACTAGATTTCTTAGGAAGGTTAGTCTTAGGAGGAGGGAGTTCCAATTTTTTGTGTGGATGTGTAAGGGATTTTTTGATATGCATGTCAATTTTCTTATTCTTAGGTTTCAAGGATTTACCATTGGAAAAGATGATGAATATTTCAACCAAAGGATCTATGGGAATAAGATTAACTTATTTGGATTGTGTTGTAGATATCGATGATGGAAGTTGATGGGTGTCGTTATTCCCTTCATTTAATCAACTCTTTGTTGATGTCATATTCAAACCAGGGGTGGTGTCCGAAGCTATATGCAACAAGAAATCTTAGTGATCTAGTAATTGACTATAGGTATTTTTTTATTTTTATATTTTCTAGGGGATTTTCTCAATGTCTTGAGGATTCCTTGGCTAAAACCTTATTGAAATCAAACTATGAAAACTTGCTAGAAGTAAACACTCTCTGTAGAAATAGATTGTTGGAAATAAACACACATTTGTAGAATAGAATAGATTGTTGTAAGTAAACACACATTACAAAAATGAACACACTTGCTTTGGAAATAAACACACAATTTGAGAATGCTGAAAGTTGATTGCAAAGAAAGAAGAATCTAATCTAGAACACCTGCAGGAACAAGTATACAACAAATTTCAACTTGAGTAATCAAAAGCATTTACAGAATTAATAGATCTATACTATTTTCTCTGGAAATATAAATACCAATAAAATGAAGATCCTGGTTCTTGGAAGAGTGGGCCCTTGCTCCACCTTGAAATAGGATTTGACAACTTAATATACTCTCAAAATAGGAATGGCTATTTTATTGATAAAATGTTCTGCATTACAAAAACGTATTGTTTCTTTCTATCTCTATGTTTATGTATATATATATATCTCTCTATATATATTTTATATATCTATAGGTATGCATATATATAATTTTCCACAGGTGTATTTACATCCATATTTGTCCTACCGATTCAGATAGAACCGAATCGTGCCCAAAATAGATGTTGAATTGGATCATGGCTGAACGTACTCTTTGTATGATAATTATCCTCGGATCTCAGCAGAGTATGAAGAATCAGAAATCTTCCAATATTATTCTTCCGATTAAAAGGATATTTGATTGCTAAATCACGGATGTTGTTGGAATAAATAAATTCTCATCGGTTCCAAAACTTAGAGAAGTTCTGAACTAAAGGAAATCGTTCCAAATCTAATTGTGAGGGTTCTAGAGCTACATGCAGGAGTTCCGGAACTATGTCTGAAAGTTCCATAACTAAGTGATGGAGTTCTAGAACTAAGCCCGAAAGTTCCGGAACTAAGTGATAGAGCTTATAACTATGTAATGGAGTTCGGAGATAATTCTAGAAGTTCGAACTGAGCCGTATTGAAACCAATGCTTCATAAAACATGTTGACCACTTCATTGTTCTTTTGACTGATTGTGACCCGTTTATTACAAAACTAAATTTCCAAATCACTTAGTTAGGAATTACAAAGTTTTTAAATGTTAGAACTACAATAAAAAAAAGATGGAAAATTACATCCTAACTTATATTAGATCAAACAAAAGTCACAAAATGTAATCAATCTTGATAAAAAGGAGAGTAAAATAAGATCATTTATTATACATTAACGAGACAAATTCTAGCCTCATCATTTCCCCGTACTTACTTGTTTGTAATTCCTCTTACAAAATTTACTCTTCAAACCTTGGATTGTGTATTCTGCACTCTAATTGACTACTCAAGTCAAATGGTGAAACTGAATATCCCAGTGTTTTAGTTCAGAAACACTATACCCTGATCCTGATTCTACTTTCCTCTTCCATTCCTCAAATTGAGTGGGATCTTGAGGTTCTTTGTTTTTCGATGGGGTCATGGGAGCGAGAAGAAGAGGAGGCCTTGTTTTCATTCCCATCCATATGCCCATGTGATTTTATTTTATCTGAGGGATTAGTGTTCACAAATATTTTGCTCTTTCCAGACTCCAGATCAAATTTGTGGGAGATATTACTTCCCTTATCATCAAGGAAACTATAAGAAGCTCCATATTTTCAAACATCCATCATAAATCTCCTCAAAATTTTCCACCTCATAAAAAGTAAAGGCATCATACTTTTCATAAACTGGTAAGATAATGTGTCTTGAACCGTCTATCAAAGGCATGGGTTCTAAAATGTTTAACAAAAGCATATGGTTTACCATAATGAGTCCTCATGTAGAGACAAGATGAGCTAGCTTTCAATAGATGTTTAGAATCCCTTTCCTTCCATGTAATCTGATTTTAAAGAATAGAAAAAAATGCATTAAGCTAGCTTTCTCCCACATACAAATTGATCATGAAGCCTGTGTTCTTTTCTAGCATAAGATTACAGAGAATATTCTTCGCTTTGCAGACCGGATGAAGAATAGGCTGTCATGAAATCAGATTCATCTTTTATTTCATGTGGAAGGCCACATGTAATTCTTGACAGCTACCAGTGAATGAATTGTTCTTCTAGAAACATGCTATATGCAGGAGAAGGTATCCTGCATGCAAGCAATTTTTCACTCATTATGTAAACCATTTGTATTTTTACAAGATTTTTAAATTTGTCTCCTTTTCTTTGTAAAATTTTCTTCCTATTCCATTCTTGATTTCTTTTCATCTTCCATCTTGCTTCTTAAATCCTCATTGGATGTTTTTATTTCACTGAGTTCCCTGCAAGTATCATCCCATAACTTCTTGAGTGGCCAATAAGTTAATTCAGTCTATGCAGAGACTGTTGACATAGTACTCTATCTTCTAGAAATTTTACATTCTTCCTCTTTCTCCATCATCTACCATTTAACTCTTGTTAATTCCTCAGTCCTATCCATGAGCTGAGTTGTTAGTTCCCAATGACCATCTCTCTCTATTCCAACTTGAGTTTGAGGAAGTTAAACTCCTCATCCTTTTCTTTGATAATGAGTTCTTCTCTGGACAAGAACAGAGCCTATATAACCTATTGTTTCTCTTCTTTCTTTGAAATTTCTTTGGGGATTAATCATTCTTCTTCTACCAAAGGAAATTTCCCTTTCCGTCTCCAAGATGACAACTCTTCTTCTTCATGTGATAGTGATGTTGATTCACCCAAATCTTGAAAAACTTGTTCCTCAAATCTCACATCTTCTTTTTCCATCTCATTTTGGCTTGATCCAAGAGGATTCATGACCATGCTACCCAAAATATCAGCAGCTTCTTTTTCCAACTTTTCCTATTCTTTCATTTCCTCTGGTATTTCTCTAGACCTCTTATGAATTATTCTTCTTTAAGGAGCTTTAGTATGTTCAGAAGTAGGTTTCCTCCTAGAGATTCTTCTAATTTTCACTTCTTTCTCTTGCCTAGGTGAACTATCACTGTCAGAGACAGATATTAGCTCTCCTATAGCTGCTTTGCATAGGAAGGAGTTTCTTGTAAAGGTACAAAGAGGGTTCTACAGCTTTAATTCTTCTTCCGATCTTCTCCTTTTGGTATAGTCTCTCAACCTATTTCCTTATTTTCCTCTATATAGGCACTAATTTCCAAATTAGTCAGTAGGAGAAAAAGAGTTGATATTACCCTCCTAATAATATCGTGGTTTTTCTTAAATTTGTTAAGAAATTTCTCCCATATATATTATTTGTTTTTCTTTGCAAGAAAATGGTGTTGGCACACTAAATGAACTAACCCATGATTTATGATTGTTCCAACACCCCAGAATACCTCTCGGGACATTATATGAATGGAGTAAAAAAGAAACCCTAGAAATTTTACTATATATTCTAGTTTTGTAGCTCCATTTCTAAGATGTATGAGAATCTTCAGGACTTCTCTTCCTACCGACTCAAATTGACCATCACAAGTTAAATACTTGACTATCCAAAATTCCACTCTATCAAAGGGTTTGGGAAAGTTGGCCCTTCTGAACCCTTTTATGATTTTCTTAGTGTTGTAAATATATTGGGGTTCCATTTCCCCCTCTCATAGTAGGGTTTCAACTAATTATTTTAAGGTCCCTTTAACAGGATTTGGGACATGAACAATTGGAACACTGAGATACATTGGTTATCAGTATTCACATAAAAAGGAATTACAATATTTCTAACCTTTGTTTTGGATTGTTCTAAATTTATGATGAATTCTCTTACCAATTCGTTGTTATACTTCAAGAAATATTTCAGGAATTCCAACCACCCTGCTTGTTCAAAGACATCTGCCACTTCTTCATCTCAAGAAGCTGGGTATCATCCTCATGTTCGACTTATTTTTAATCCCGATGGTAAAGAGAGTGATTCGATTCTTTCTCCTTCAAATTATTTCTCTACCTAGATTGGCTACAAAACTCTTTTCTTAACATGGAATGCATGGGTTTAGTTATGGCTCGTTATGCTTAGATGTTGTTGTCCCCTTAAAATTCCCCTCGTGTAAAAGTTGAAAATTTTGAAAATTTTGAGTTGGCACCCTTCAGAAGTGTTTTGGTGAAGTAAGAAATTCAAAGTGATGGTGAAAATTCCATTTCTTGGGGTCATTTTAGTAATTTGTGGGTTTTTGAATAGTTTTTACCCTCATGTCCCAAAGTATAGGCATACTCTTGTTCGCCAATCACCGATTTCCCCACAAGCCTTTGTCCATCGGCTTTTTAAAAAAATTCAGCCCTTATGTCCCAAGTGCACTTGGGCTTCTTATTCATCGATTCCCCATCGCCCACATCATCTGAATCAGCTCTTCATGTCCTTCATGTTTTTGTGTCCCTTGGACCACCCGTGCTCTTTGGCCCACATTCCCCGCATCACCCACATCGGCCGAATCGGCTCTTCGCGTCCCTCATGTCCCAATGTCCCATGGACCATCCATGAGCTAGTTTTTTTCACTTTTCCCACATTTCACCTTTTTGAGTCAGCACAAGGTGTATTTAATGCACATTTATGATCTTCTCTCTCCTGAATGGCTATTTAAAGGGGCAACCATCTATGCACTTGTCACATTGCTTGCTCATTATCTCTTGCTGCATTCTTGCAAAAGTGAGTCATTTGTCCACCTTCTTGTATCTCTTTGCAATTCTTGTTGTGAATTTGTTCTTTGGAGCCCATTCCTCTGTTCACTATCAAGATGAAGATTAAGTTTCAAGGACATGAGCATCTGTCCCCTTTAGAGACCTCTGTACCCAATATTAGAGATAGTGAAGTTCAACATTTGGATTTTGATGATTTTTGGGGTAGATTAGCATGTGACAACCCTACTCCCATGGCTCAAATGATAAATGATAGTGGAATCGCATACGCCATTGGTTTTCCTCTTTCTCGTAATGTGTTTGTCGACATCATGCTCACTGCGAGGCTAATTCAAATCCGCAGACACCAAGGAGGTCATCAATGTGCATGGTGAATTGATTGCAAAATTGAATGCCACCACCATTACCACTTAATGCCCTGTGCATCCCTAAAATAGAATACTCCATTGTTCTCACTCTCACTCAAGCTCATGCTCTGTTTGATCAAGACAACAAGAAATATAAGGCTCAAGTAGTGAAGTCATGGCTAAAGTTCCCTAAGAAGGGAGCATCTAGACTCTTTAAGGCATTGTTCAGGGTTGATTTTAATGAGTAACTATCAAATTTCATCACTCTACTAACCCAGATTATAGGAATTCCCTCTACCAATGACTTCCATTTTTGGATGTGCCCTTTCATAAACATCATCTGTGAGGGTAAGAAAAACATAAATTGGGCTGAGATTATCTGTGGAAACCTGACTGAACAATTGTCAAATGTTCATTAGACCAAAAATTTCTACATGACCTCCTATCTCATGTACACCTTGGCAACATCTCGTGACTGGTTCAACTTCACTTTCATTGAAGGAAAGAAGGATGAGCCCATCTACACATATTTCCCATAGTTTACCCTCAAGGACAGTAATCATAATTTTAGAAGGGTAAATGATGCCTTCACCATGTATATTGTGAGACTCTTGAGAGGTGAAATTGCCAAAGATTCTCTCATGAGGCTAAGGCTTTGATAAATAAGTATGGATATTTCTTCACCCGCTTTGAAAGTTCTCATACATTAGGCTAGCTTTGTTTTGAAATTACACCTCTCAAGCTTCCCATGTTCTACAATGACAAAATGGATTTGATTGAGGTGTGCAGTAGTTGGATAAACTTCATAGGACTCACGAGATAAGAAGATTACTAGTCTTCACTTCCCTATCACCTTGGGGAATTATATATGCAAGAAAACTCTAGATGCCCAAAATATAGAAAGGGATATTTCTCCTCTTACAGTTCATTTCTTCAATCCCAAGACATTCTTTGATCTAAAGAAATTCATTGATCAAAATCTTAGAATAAATGATCATCACCATCCTGATACTCAGGATTACTGGGTTGTTTTTGTTGATGATTTTAAAGCAAGGAGGAGGCATTTTGGCAGATTTTCTCTACAACAGATCATAGACCTCAACTCTACCAGGTGCCTGAGGGTCTTAAGGATGATGATGAATATTTTCAATCCTTTGAGTAAAAAGATCAATCAAGCACACTCCTCTATAAATACTAGATTAGTATGTTAAGGAAAGAGATGACTTGAGTGAGATAATCGCCCACTGTCATCGTCAGAACCAAGATTTGGTTTGACAGAAAGGTACGTGAACTTAGGATGAACAAAGGTAGATCCTCTTCAAGAGAGACTTCCACACCTAGGAAGGAAGTACATACACCTAACACCGAGGCACATGAGAAACTCTCCCCTTCCTCTTTGATGAAAGAACCTGATTTTCTACTCCTTCCACTAGAGTGTATCAGAAGAAGGTCAAAGAAGTTAAGCAAGAACCGATCGAGGAAGAGACTCTTCTGGAGCAGTCAAAATTTCCTAGTGGGTTGAGAACATTATTGTTCTAAGTGAGAATGATGATGATGAGATGAAAGACCCAGAAGAAACCCCTAAAACTACTACTAAAGTAGAGAAGGAAGGACCAAGGACCGAACTTCCAAGTTTAACAGACTCCTCTACAAGGTAAATTCCTAGGTTACATTCACTTCCCCACTGGAGACAATAGTGGTTCATACTCTAAGCACCATGAGTTCACTTGCACTCGGGCCCCTTGATCCTTTTGTTTCTTCTTCTTCCTTTTCCTGGGTGCAACCCCTAGTTAACAACTAGAAAATGATTCTTCCTCCCGATTAATAGTGCCTAACTTTGATGTTGTAGCAGCTCTACTTGGTACTACCCCTCCTCCAACAAATAAAGTAAAGATCACTTCGAGGTTGGTAAATAATTCTCAAGGCCAATAGTTCCTGGAGGTTTCCAAACCCAAAGTTGATAAAGAAGATAAAGATCTTTTGATTTCTGACTTGGAGCTTTCCAGAATTCCAATGGGAGAATCCACACCTAAGAGTGAAGTTCATAACCTTCCGAAAACCATGACTAATGTTATTGAATGGGTGGAGAAGGGCAAGAAAACTATGGAGTAGTTGGAAGAAAAGAACCAAGTTCTTTCCAAATTTATTAGATCATTGTTGGGAAAGGATAAAGTTTTGGATCCAGCCCCATTAATTGCCATTCTCCCACCTTCCATAGCTCTCAGCCAAGATGAGGTCCAAACCATCAAATACATTCATAAGTATTCTACTTATGGGAAATTTGTTGAGGCCATGGTGGATGATATGACTGTAGTAGGTTTAAACTTCATTGAGGAAGCCTTCAAAACTAATGAGAAGGTGATCGAGCTGCAGTAGAAATTCACTTCCTTAATCAAGGCTATGGACAAAGAATTGAAAGTCAGAGTGGATGTATAGCAGATCTCCATTTGATGGGTCAAACTAATGATAGGATCTTGTTGGCCAATAATGTGTTTGATGGTGTTAAGAATAACTTGTCAAGGACATGGATCTTTAGCATCGAGTGGAAAATAAAGGTTTTGGAAGAAGGACTGGGGGAATTGAGGAATATATCACAAAAAGGAGAGTCTTTTAAAACTTGTGTATTATCCACCTTCAAATAAATCCACTACCATTTTCAGGATGAAACCACAGGTGTTTTCTTCTCTCTCCAAGAGATCAAGGCTCAGTTTAAAGCCTTTCTCAAGGATGATTTGTTCAAGTAAGAGTCAATCACCAAAGAGAGAATGAAAGACGTTTGTTCCTCCATTCGTAGCTATAGCCGAGGCTAACAATGAATACCTAGATCATCGAGTTCGAAAAGATATGGAGAAATTCCTAGTCACGTGGACTCACACTACTTCCAACACAATGATTCCCAGGGCATGGAGATAGCGGAAGCATTGAAGAGATTCAAGAACTGGATCCTCAAAATAGTGGGCCCCCTCAGCCACAACCGGATGTCTCTACTTCTAGCTCTTGACTTTCTTCTTCTATTTTTGGTTCGGATCTCATTGTAATTTAATTAAGGACTTTATGTTATGTATTTCCTTAATTAATCTTTTAGTTAAAAGAAATGGTTACCAAATGTAACCACTTTGTAAGCTATATATTGGGCTCTCCATGCCATGCCAAGGACTAGAACTTTGATATTTATGAAAGTGTAAAAATAATTAAAATCTATCAATACAAAAGATTTCCCTTCCTATTTCTATCTACATCGATTTATTCTCTTTGGCTTGTCTAAAGTGTGTGAATCATTAATTTATTGCATTAAGAAGATTTGTATTCTTATGGATGTCATTTCTAGAACTTTGTGTCTATGAAATAATATCTGGTGGTTTAATATGAATGATTATGTTCTATATATCATCCTTGCACAACATTTATAAGGAACTATTTTGCTATCTATATTTCCCGGATGTTTGCATATATTCTAATTTTTCCTCACCTAGTTCTTCTCTGTTTTTATATTGATGATCTATCTCTGCATTAAAACACTTTCATGATATCAGAGTTCCTCATTAAAATAGAAAGTTGTACATTTGTAAATAGTTTTGCTGCTTGCTTTCAATAAGGGAACCTCTCCCATTAAAGAGGAGGGAATTTTTGTCCCCTGACTGTTGCTTTCATTAAATTCCTAATTTGACAACCAACAATTTTTGGCGACTCTACTGGGATTCATTTCAATAAATTCCAGTTTTAAAGAACAATTTCTTGATCATTTCTGATCTGGTGACTCTAAGATTTACTCACGGAAGAAGGGCTCTTGGAATTGAAGATTCTCGCCTTTGAACTCCTGAGTAAAGAAGGTTTTCCCCTTCCTTCAACAAGGAGAAATAGAAGAGATCGTTCCAAAATCCCACCTCATGTTGAAGGCAAGAGCTTTTGGGAGTGGTATCCCTCAAGAAAAACTCAACCCTAATCTTTGCACTTTAATTCTTGTTGGTGTTTCAGTTCCACTTCAAGCAATTTTTCCAAGGATGGAAGTTCCATTACCTTGGGGCCAACGAGTTGGGCCTCTTTCCCTCCCTCAACCTTTGCATGAGTTACCCAGGGGTAATAGGAATAAATTTCCCAAGTTTAGAGGTGATGGTAAGGCACATCTTGATGAACACATTGCAACCTTCATAGTTGCATGTGGAGTCCTTGGAGTTGAACATGAGGATGTCTCTATAAGGCTTTTCATGGAGACTTTATAGGACAATGCGGTAGATTGGTTTTACCATCTCCCTGTTGGGCCATCACTAATTGGACTACCATGAGAACTAGATTTGAGAACCATTTTAAACCTGTTGAAGATGTGCATGCTTTGCTAGCCTAGATTTCTCAAATCAAGAAAGAACCACAAGAGCCCATGAGAGAATTTGTGGCCAAGTTTAATAAGTTGATTAACAAGATCCCACCAAAAACTGGCCTATGGATCAAATTCAAAAAAATTCTTCCTAAATGCTCAATTTCCTAAAGTAACCTATGTGCTTAAGAAGAGCCAATCTTGCAACTTTTGATTTCATCGATCGAGATTAGCCATCAGTGTTGAGGATGACCTAATCATGTCTAGAAAATTGAGAAGAGACTCTTCCAAATCTAAAACTTCTTCTTCCTCTACTCCTGGAGCTAATGTAGATTAGTTAGTATAGAATCTTTCCAATGACCTCATTGCCATCAAGAAACAATTGGCTCAGCATGCTCCTTATCAAGACATTCCAAGGAGGAACTTTTAGCCTAGAAATTGTTTTCCTTCTTCTCACACAAGGTTGGAAATTGAAGGACCACCCATCAAGGTCCCTATTAATGTAACTTGTGAAGTGGAAGAACCTGATGACGAAGAGTTAATGAAGAATTTGAAGAACCTAGAGAAGAGGCTGAGGAAGAACCGAGAGGAACTTGATGAATCTCGAGTTAATTTCCTCACTACTGAGGGAATTGATGAAGAAGATGATTATGATGAAGTAGTAGCAGAGATGAATGGTGAGTCATATGTTGTTATGACTCTGGGAGCAGACAAACAAGAGAGAAAAAGTGATGCATCCCGCTAAAAAATCTAAGGAGCATCCCACAACTATTCTAGTGATTGCAAGAAGAGGATTTCCTATCCCCACTGCATCCATGCAAAAGGTGAGTTCTACTAATTCTTCTTCTTCTACTCCTATTTCTAAGACTTCTTATTCTCCATCTCCAAAACCTGATAAGCCTAGGATTCCTAGTGATGATACCCCATCCACCTCTAGATCTTTTGATATCATTGACCACCTCAAGAAGACAAAAATCTATATTTCAGAGGCTGAGTTTTATCAAACCCATCCAAAAGCCTTTGCCAAAATGGTCCACTTTGTCAATTCCCATTCCAAAACTTCATCCAACACTTCTAAAGGTCTTTTTCCCACTCCCTCTTCTCGCACCCCAACCAAACCTTATGGCTATAGTCACCTCACCTAATGAGAAAATCAAACCATTCTATGTGACCCTCCTCATACTGGCCATAGACTTAGCAACTATGTCATAGACTCAGGAGCATCAGACAATGTCATGCCTACCAAAGTGGCTCATGCTTTGGGTCTTACCCTCACATGTACTTTTGGTTCTTACTATTCCATGGAGAGTAGGGAGGTGCCTCTGGTCGAGAATTAAAGATGCACAAGTAGCTTTTGCTGCTTTACCAGAAAAAAAGGTTTTAGCTACTATTTTGGTAGCTGATATTCCTCCTTCATATGGCATGCTGTTGAGTAGGAATTTCTGTAAAGATGTAGGAGGAGAAATTCAAATGGATTGGTCACATGCCCTTATACCAGTCAATGGAAAGATGAAGAAGTTGCTACTCTAAGAAGAAAACTAAATATATTGTCTAAAGATAGATGATCCCAAGGAAAAAATACTTTATGAAGATATTGGGCATGAAAACTACATGATCATGTCTCAGGATGAGGAGGCGAACGTCCCAAAGAAGTGCTCCATGATCCTAATAGTGTTTGGAATTTGGAATTTGATGGAAGTTTCTCTTCAATTGGTGTTGGGGCTGGTGTGGTATTGATATCTCCAGAAGGAAAGATTCATCCTTTCTCCTTTAAACTATAGTTTGAAAATACAAATAACATAATAGAATATGAAGCTCTCATTCTTGGACTGAATGTGGAAAAAGAAAGAGGTGTGAGGAACCTCCTGGCTCATGGTGATGCGGAACTAGTTTTCAAACAAGTCAGAGACCTTTTCCAAGTGAAGAATAGAAGGTTGAAGCATTATAGGAATCTAGTCTGGGATTCTATTGAATTCCTTGATGCCTTCTCCATCAAAGTGGTGCCAAGGGAGAAGAACACTAGAGCTGATTCCCTAGCTGTTTCAGGGTCTTTGTTGATACCTCATCCCAATTTCTCTTAGGAAAAATTCACCATTGAAATGATCCATAGACCAAGCATACTGGATAATGCAAACAATTGGCAAGTTTTCAATGACGACCAACATTTTCTCTTTCCTGGAGCTTAGGGATAACTTTGACCAATTGTATTTTGAGGGAAGTGACAATCTACCTCGAGAGAGTGTCTCTTCCAATGAGGAAAGTGTCAAGGAGGAGATGGATCAAGATGGTTGCATCAAACTAAAAGGTAACAAGATTCCTAAAGGGATGGTAAGTCTGGAGGAATTGTTTGATAAACATGACAGATATGTCAATTCTAAGGCTTCCAAAGGATCTTAGCAAGTCTACTGAATGTGAAAATATTAACATTGGGAGTCCTATCAAACCCAAAATGGTGAACATCAGAAAATGCTTGACCCAAGAGGAGAAGAATAAGGTGGTAAATATTTTGAAGAGGTACATTGATGTCCTTGCTTATTCTTATGATGATCTAAAATCTTTCCAACCAAAAGAAATGCAACACTTCATTCCCCTCAAACCTAGGATTAAACCTTTCAAGAAGAAGCAAAGGAAGTACAATCCAAATATTTTTGACACCATCTTCTAAGAGATACAAAATTTTTGAAAGCCAAGATCATCTTCCCCATTCATCATTCAACATGGATTGCTAATATTGTACCTGTCAGGAAGAAAAATGGTGAGATTTAGATCTGTGTTGATTTCAGGAATCTAAATCAGGATTCTTTGAAGGAAAACTATCCCCTACCCATGATGGACTAGGTGTTACAAGTTGTCATAGGTGTAGAAATGTTGTCCATGCTTGACGGTTTCTTAGGATATAACCAAGTGGAAGTCAATACTGCAGATTAGCACAAGACTACCTTTGCCACCCCTTGGGGTACTTTTTCTTACAAGAGGATTCCCTTTGGCCTCATTAATGTTGGTGCCACCTTTCAGAGAGCAATGGATTTGGATTTTGAAGGTTTGAAAGGAAAATTTATTGTTGTGTATCTAGATGATTTAACTGTGTTTTCCAAAACTAGAGCAGATCACTTTCAACATCTAGAAATAGTCCTCTTGAAATGTAGAGAACATGGAGTCTCTCTGAATCCCAAGAAATCTATATTTTGTGTCACGAAGGCAAGATTTTGGGACATTTTATCTCCAAATAAGGAATCAAGATTGATCCTGAATGAGTTCAAGCCATCCAGCAGATTCCTCTTCCCACAAGCAAAAAGGGAGTACATTCTTTCTTTGGTAAGATCAACTTCCTGAGGAGATTTTTCCTTGATTTTGTAGAGCTGACTTTGAAAATTTCCCAAATGATGAAAGGAAATAAAATGTTTTGGTGGACCTCTAAGGAAAGGAAGCATGAAGAATTAATAAAGCTATTGCTAAGACTCCTATCGTAGTATGCCTAGATTTTAGCAAATATTTTATTATTTATTGCTATGCCACAGAAAGTACCTTAGTTTCGTGTTGACTCAAAAATATTATGAAGACCATGAGCTCCCAATTTCATTCATGAGTTATATTTTGAAAATTCATGAGTTGAAATACACTATGATGGAGAAACATGCTTTTGTAGTGGTTAAAATTGTTAAGCAGTTTCGATTTTACATTCTGAACTCTCACTCTGTTATGCTTGTGCTTGATACAGCTATCAAGTCTATTCTTACACAACAAGAGTTTGGAACCAAGAGAGGAAATTGGGTAGCAAAGGTTTAGGAGTATGATCTTGACATCAGACCAATGAAGCTAGTTTAGGGTAAAGGCTTGTGTGAACTCATTACCAAAGGATCTGGTCATGAGTTTCCTAAGGATGAATTTGATGTCCCTATTGTTCTATTCCTCAGCTCGACAGATGAATGGTACACTGCTGACATTTCTCACTTCCTCACCTATGGTGAGTGTTCATCTCACTTAACTACCAAGGAGAAGAGAGCTATCAAGTTAAGGTCAGCATAGTATGTGTTGTGGGAGAATGCTTTGTTCAAGCGAGGAGTGGATGGAAGATTCTTGAAGTGTGTTGACAAAGAGCAATAGAAGAAGCTATTCTCAGCCTTTCATGATCAAGCTTGTGGGGGTCATTTCTCATTTGCTATCACTGCTCACAAAATTCTTCATATGGGGTACTATTGGCCTACTTTGTTTAGAGATGCATCAAAGTGGGTCGACAAGTGTGAAGCTTGTCAAAACCTTTGTGGGAAGACCTAAGCCGGCCGCTGCTTTACCCTTAAGCCGCTTTATGATCAAAGAACCCTTTCAACAATGGGGTTTGGATTTCATCGAACCCAACCATCTTCAAGTGCGTGACATACTCATGTGTTGACCGCCACATATTATTTCACCAAGTGGGTGGAAGTTGAAACACCTATAATTACGCCCAAGCAATTTAAATACTTAAATTGCGCTAATTATCCCCTTTCTCACAAATCGATGACATATCATCAAAAACACTCATTTTCCTTATATCATCATTAATTAATTACACTAAGCTAATTAATTAAGTTGTCTATCTAAAAAATACCCTAATTAACGACCTTCCATTAATAAATCACCCCTTCTACCTAGACTAATTAATTATTATTAATTAATTAGTTTTCCCTTCCATTTAACCAATAAATCAATATTTAATTGATTTAATCCCCTTCTAATAGCCTAAATCATACTAATATTCCTCTAATTATCTTCTATAAGCTTACATCTACCTATTAGTTAATCACCTTTGATTAATTAAAACACCCCCCAACTCCCATGACTTGCTAAGCATAAATTAAACCCTTCTAAAGTAAGGTTACCTTTAATAAAACAACCTTATCCATTTCTAATCATGTTTTACCTTTATCCCACATGCAAAGGGATGAAGTGTTTCCTTTATCCATTGGGTTATATAAGGAGCCCTCCTTCTACCTTTATACCTACACCTAAACTCCTAAGATAGAAAATGCAAAGCATATACCAAAGAGACTAAGAGCTAAAGCTTCCTATTCTTGCATTCTTTAAGGATCAAACAAAGCAATTTTTGATTGCCATTGGAGCTAAATAGGTCCATTCATTCTTTTTGGTAATCTAGGAGAGTAGAGATATTAAAATAACATGCATAGTTTTGATGTCATGTTTTCAAAGTTATAATGTTAGTTTAGATCTTGCTTAGTTCTCTATCTTGATGGTGTTTATGCTTTGTTTTAGCTAAATTGTAGAGCTATTTTAGGTGGTAGTTCTTACTTAATTTGATTTAGCATTAAGAAAAGTATACATGCACACATTTGGCACACTGGTGGGACTTACTCCATTTTCCTTTGCACTTAATTTCAAGTTTTTGTAGTTAAGTTTCATTTTTGGTTACTAACTCTCTTTTACACATGTTGATCTAACTTGTTTTGTTGATTTTGCATGTGTTGAGTCTTCCTTGTAGGTATAAAGGAGGGGAAGTGCTATCAAAATTAGAATTGATGAAAAAATTCAATATTTTTCCATGTTTTCATGTTTAGAGCTTCATTTTTCATCATTCTACATGTTAGTTTTGTCAATTTCTTGAAAATGTTAAATTCTTGAGCATGTAGGTTAGTGTTTGATAGTGATGAGTATTCTATTTACATATTAATATGGTGGGTTGCTGTCAAAATTTAATCTTGGTGAGAAAATTTCAAGATTTCATCATGTTTTCATTTTTAGAGCTTACTTTTTCATCATTCTACACTAGTTTTGTCAATTTCTTGAAAATTTTAAATTCTTGAGCATATATGTTAATGTTTGATAGCGTTGAGTCTTCTATTCATATACTTATGTGATGGGTTGTTGTCAAAATTAAATCTTGGTTAGAAAAATTTGTTCATTTTGGAGATTAAGAGACGTTTTTTTTTACATTTGTTTAGTGCATGTCAAGTGCATACCCATGAGCATAAGAGCATATGTGTAACCCATCTTCCGAAGGCCATAACGTTTTCTCCCAAAATCAAAATGACTCCATTATTTTTGTGTTGGAAATGTATTGAAGTTAACTATGCAATGAAAACATAAATTTGGGATTTATACTTATAGAAATTGTAGGTTTTTCTCGTTAGTTTAAAACTAGTCATTTTCTAACATGTCTAATATTTTGATGAATGTTGATTTCCATGCTTACTCGATTTATACCAAAGAGTGTGTATGCTATTCTCTTGCACCTTTTGGTGATATTGAGAATAAAAACAACTTTGATCTCTATCTTTTAACATTGGGATTAAACTTGGAAATTTGATTATTCATTTTGCTTAAGGGAATGAACCTTTTCAAACATTTTTCAATGGTCCTTTGATTTGAAGTTTTCCATTTCTATATAGTTGGGATAAAGTTTGTGTATACTCTTCTCTCACACCTTAGGGTGATATTGACAATTAAAAACAACTTTAGTCTTCATTTTATAACATTTGGTAAATTGGAAAACTTCATCTTTCACTTTTGGTTTAGGGAATGAACATTTATCAAGAATTTTGTATGGTTCATTGATTGAAAATATTTTCTTTACTTTTTAGTTGGATTATTTGTTGTGTATGCTCTTCTCTTGCATCCTTGGATGATCTTGAGAATCAAAAGCAAATCTTAATCCTCTTTTAAATAATGTGATTTTCTTGGAGAACTATTAACACTTGAGTGCAGGACCTAAAAACGCTTGTCAAAGAAAAGAGGAATCAAAACGAAATATAAAACTACTAATACAATTGTTATATAGGTTGCCAAAAGGTGTTCAAGTAAACCACACCTAATTAAACAAGATAAAAATAACAACATATTCAAAACATTGTTTTGCAGGTTTGAGAAAAAGAGTACGTCCCTCTCTCTCGCTCAACTTGGAACATAACCCTTTGGCATAACACCTTAAGCTACAACAATGGGGGTGGTTCCAGAACCCCAAAGTAGTCCACACAAGAGGGAAACTTGTGGACGAAACGAGAAGTGCTCCACACTACCTACTTGACTAGTGATTCCTTTTTGAGATAGCGTTACATGTTGTCTGTTTGTGGCGACCCCCAGTGATAGTACACATAGGACGCACTAGTTGCCTACTATTCTTGAAGGGGGTAAAGTAAAGTGAGATACTCCCAAACTAGTTAGTGTGACTTTTGGGTAAATCACACTTACTCGTGGGAACTTTGTAACACCTAGGGTGAGAGAACCACCTAGGTGAATATACTCTAGCTAGGAGCCCACTTTGACCAATCTAAAATGATGTTGAGTTGTGAATCATATTTTCATTGAGAAACGTGTGGCGCATTAATTTTGCCTAGTTTTTACTTGCCTTAGGGTGAGGTGAAACTTTGCCAAGTGAAGCTGGAATTTTTTTGTCATTCTTTTGATTTGTTTCCTTCACATTCTTTTGAAACTTTGTTGATCGGAAGAAAGTGACTACCTTTTGTTACCAATCGATTGTCTCTGCCACTTTTTTGTCTATTTATGCCCATCCATGTTTCTGGTTGGGTAAGTTAAACGTCTAAAGTGTGTGGAGGTGTATTTATATCATTGGTAGCCTTTGTGATCTTGATACCTACATCAAGATTAATTCATCATTTGATCTCCCTTTGACGTGTTACCTTGTGTGCATTGTCTCAACACAATTAAGATACTTATGTCATGTTTTTCATAAATGTGATCTAAGTATCCACATTGTGGTGTTACGCTACGCACATTTTAACACATCCTTAGTATACCTTGACTTGGTTTGGCTTCAAACATTGTCCAAAATCTTGAAGAGTGTCACTTACTTTGTTTGTGTCGTTTCAATACCACTTTGACACTAATATCTCACTTCTTCATAAATCTTGATTAACGTGTCCAATTGGTGTGGTTACGTGGCTTACATTTGTAATCCTCACCCTTTAACATTTAGGCCTTGTTGGTTGTTAAACTTGTCATGGTATCCTTTGATTGGGAGTCACATCTACCCTTTGTTAATATTTATGCCTTGTTCATTTTGAGCTTGACGTAAATATTGCCATTATGTTGATCATTTTTGCATCAGACTATCACTTTGCACATGCATTTTACATAGCGAGTAGTTCCTTGTTGATTCGCTATGTTTCACACTTTCGTGATTGTTCTTTATGATTATTCATTCAGAAAACTTGTTTTCTAGGACAATCCCTTTTGATCTCATCGAGATTGCATCATCACGATGTTTATTTTCCTTAGCCCCCTTCGAAAAATCACACACGCATCTCCGTACATAATGAATGTCTAGTTGGCTGCCATTGTGCTGCCCAAATCGGCATGGAGCCTTCTTCACTTTGAAGAAGTTTGATCACACTATCTAGGTCTAGACATTTGTGCTTAAATGACACAAGAGATGACTGATTATCGTGCGGTTCCTCATGCTTACGACAATAAGGAATCCAACTTTCGGTGTTCACATCAAAGGACGCCCATCATGACCAAACCTCGATTGGTTCTTCGCGCTAGAGAACCCATCCAGGTAACTCATTCCCCACCTTCATCTCATAGTCGGTGGTATGATTTGGACACGTCTGATCCAAATTATTATTCGAGTTCCCCCCACTCTTCTTCTAATTCTAATCCAAACATTTCCTCTTCTTCTAAGGATTCCAATCCAAATATTTCCTCTAACTCTTCTGAGGATTCAGATCCAAACTACTATTCGATTCATCTAATTCGACTCCTAAGTCATGGTCCTCCCTTTCTTTGTAGGATCCTCTTCATCAATCATCTAATGCGACTCTTATGTCGTGGTCCTCCCTTTCTTCATAGGACCCCTTTTATCAGTCACCCCAATGACATCTTCTTCCTTTGAAGATACACATGACTCCAAATCCCTCCAATCAGAAGTATAATACAATTCTTGAATCACGGTCCTCTCTTTCTTCGCAGGACCCTTGTCATCATTCATCTAATGCGATGCTTGAATCACAGTCCTCCCTTTCTTTGTAGGATCCTCTTCATCAATCATCTAATGTGACTCTTATGTCATGGTCCTCCCTTTCTTTGCAGGACCCCTTTTATCAGTCACCCCAATGACGTCTTCTTCCTTTGAAGATACACGTGACTCCAAATCCCTCCAATCAGAAGTATAATACAATTCTTGAGTCGCGGTCCTCTCTTTCTTCGCAGGACCCTTTTCATCATTCATCTAATGCGATGCTTGAATCACATTCCTCCCCTTCTTTGCAGGACCTTCTTCATCAATCACCCCCATGGAATCTTCCTTCTTTGAAGATTCATGTGACTCAAAGTCCTTCGAAACAAATGTCTGACTCGACCCATGCGTCACAATCTACAGACTTTGGACTTAATCCTACTATTTTACATACAACATACCATTGTATAGGTAGGTCCACACCACCTTCTTCTACTCCTGAGCCATCTAGCTACACATATTCTTCGTCCCCCACATCATCTTCTTCTATCAATAATCATCAAACATATTCTAAGTCTTCCACACTAAGTGAACCTATTTCTTCCAATCAACCCCTAGGGATCGATCAACAACTCATATCGATTGACCTCTTTCAGAATGAAGAAACAATCAAGGAATTTATAGGGGCACATGAAGATATTCCTCTAGTAGATTACGAGAAAGGTTTCTCTTTAGACTTCGATGCATTCGTATTATGAGGAAAAGGTTGATTCCTTTTATCAAGAAATGGAGGAAGAGCCTCAGATCATGCAACTTGATACTCCTCTTGTTCTTCCATCTTCACATTCTTCATTATGTGATGAAACTCCTTGGTCTTGCATTGATCCATGACCTATCTTTTCATCACCCAATAACTCTTTTTCCATCATAATTCCTCAATCACAATCTCTTATGGGGTCAACACCAAGCAGCCCTTCATCTTCATCTAGGTGTGGGTCACATTCTAGTAGCCCTCCTTCGATATTTGTGGGACATTTTCAATTAGCCCACTATCTTCTATTCTTGGGGCACATCCACCTAGCCCTTTGTCTTCTAGATATGGATCACCCCGGGTAGTCCATCATCTTCTATTCTTGGGCCACATCCTAGTAGCCCATTATCTTACATCTATGGGTCACATCATAAGTATCCCTTCTTCTTTCTATTCTTGGGCCACATCCTAGTAGCCCTTCTTCGTCTTATATCTATGGGTCACATCCTAGTAGCCCTTCTTCTTTTATTCTTGGGCCACATCCTGAAGCCCTTCATCATCTTCTATCGGTAGCTCACCTCTTCAATTCTTGGACCATATCCATTTCATCCATCACATTATTCTTCTACCAAAGATGGTGGAAATCCCATGGTCATTTCTCGCATCAGTTCTAAATGTCCATGTTCACTTTCTTCTCCTTCTCGGGATCAAACAAGTCATGCGTTAGCTTATAAGAAACCCAAATAGTTTCTTAATCAAGCTCGATAAAACTTCAAAGAGCTCTATAGCTCCCAATAAATAAAACAATCTCAAAATTCTAAATCAAGTGTGATTCAAGAATGCACATCAACGTAACCATCAAGTATGGCACAAAGTGCATAAACCTCTGGATAGGGAACTCAAGCTCCCGCATACAAAATCCATGTTTCAGGATAAATCACAGTCCTTTGTTGAGTGTGAACTCACCACAATCATCGAGATCGGGAAAACATGACTCTTGATAAACAAACATGCTTAGTCTCCCTTATCAAGGAAATTGTAAACATCATTGTTGGATCCTATCACACAGAGTGACTTTGTTAGTCCCAACGGTCCAAAAATTGTCAAAAATCTTTAAAAAAAAAAAAATTCAAAAATACAAAAAAAAACATTGAGAAAACACAACAAAAATCAAAGGTACAAAGATCAAACATTGCAATCAGGTGTTGCGTACACATGGATATTTATTTCTTCCCTTCCTTGCTATTCTTCTACAAGTCTTCCTGCCATTTTCATCCCTTCGGTGATATTTTGGTTAGCTTATTCGCATGCATTTTGTGACATTTATCTCTATGGTATCTGTTTGACCCTGGTCTTTTATCACCTTGGTAAATTAAAGAACGACTAACCTCTTAGAGATCCTATCACATTCAACATCTAATAAACTTGTTGCAAAGAACTTTTGGACATATTTGTTGACACTAGCCAATGTCGTCATCGTAAGCACTTCCACCTCCTTCCATCAAGCCATCAGTGGTTCTTAACCCCTTGGCAAACAAGAGAGCTGAAATAAGTTTTTAGAAAGCAAAAGAATCAAAATCAATCAAAACTCAAAAGCTAAAAGCTACAAAGCAAAAGCAAATTAATATATAACTCTCTCTTGGGGTATTTCCAATAATCTCTATCGTACATGGATGCCCATTTTGAGTAGAGAAATGTTGTGATTAGAATAAAATGCATCTCCGTCGGGGCTATGGATGTTTGGTTGGCAGCGGAGTAATGTACGACTATCCTTTCACCCTCCATTCACAAAATCACTTATCAACATAAATCATTCCTACACATTGGCTAGGGTCTCTTCACTTGTTGTCTATTAAATCTTCACTTCAAGAGGTAATAAAATCCACGTGCACACACTGGATATCTATGAGTAAACAAGATTAGTATGTTACCAAGTGTCTTTTTTGGACCTTGTTCAGACTCTTACTCTAGTTCATATCTCATCTCACGACTTATGCCTTTGGCTAATCACTTCTTCATTGCGAGTCTTCTAAGCTACATTCATATCATTCACATCGTTCTTCTACTTCATTTAGAACATCCATGTGTATAAGATTACTTATTTTCCATGTTTATGGAAAAATTTGTCCCCTTCCACAAAAATAATATTCTCCTTCCTTTCTATCATGTGCTTTTAGGCCAACTTACGCTAGGGGCATCCTTGCTTCTTCCCAACACTTCATGGGTTTACGTTCACCATCATGTTGAACCTATCCATAATGGCCTTGGGTCCCATTTCTACCTGTGAAGAGTTTACCTTTGAATACTCCCACCTAATTGTTGGGAATTTTTACATCTTCACCTTTCTGGTATGCACGTGGCCTTATGCCCTTGTACATCCCATCTATCGCTAGGGGCATCCACACTTCCTTATATTCTGTACATAGTTTCATAAAACTTTCAAAATCAACCAAAACATTCAAATATGTTAGAAAAATCATCAAAAACATTCAAATATGTTTCAGAAAACTTCTAAAAATTTAAAATCATCCTACAAAACGTCACTCTTTGGTTCTCACTTGTTCATGTGTGCGACTTGTGGATCATCTTGATCTACCTCCATCAACAAAAGCTAGGCTGCTTCCTTCATCTATACTCTGGGGCACAACAAGTTTCTGGTACTATTTCGTAGTGCACATTACTTTTCCATCGGACCTAAGTGTCCTCCATTATTCCCCTCACATGTATCCTTTCTTGGGGCACCATCATCAACCCTTGTCGTTAATTTGCACAAGTCGTAATTGAAGCTTGATAATAAAAACATTACATTATGTTTCTCTGTTAGTTTAGCTTGTTTACTTTCTCATATTGCATTACATTTTGTATGTTGTATGGAGTTAGGCATCTTTCACTTTCTCATATTGCATTGCATTTTGTATGTTGCATGGGGTTGGTACTTTCAGCAATGGACAATTGTTCGTAGTATGGCTTTTCATGTCATTCTACCTTTGTCGTATGCTTATTTTTTTTTTTAATAAGGGCCAATGATGTAGTTCCTATGGCAATATGATGACATCAAATTTGTTCCACATAAACAATGGCTAGAGGCTAAGCTCTTCTCTCCCCTCTTCCTTATTTCTTCTACACCACTTCCCTTTTCACCCCTACTTTTCTCTCTCACCAGGGCATCTTGCCTCCTCCCATCCTTCTACCTATATCTCACCTTTTTCGATCGTCGATCGACTTCTTTCATCACCCCATCGACACTCGAGGGGGCATTTCTCCCTCCTACTAATTTTTCTCCTATCCCTTCAAAAAATTTCTTCCGTCTACTATCTTTGAAGTGATGCGTCACTTACGCCACCCCAAAGAGGGGCAAATGTAGACACCTATAATTACGCCCAAGCAATTTAAATACTTAAATTGCACTAATTATCCCCTTTTCTCACAAATCGATGACATATCGTCAAAAGCGCTCATATTCCCTCTAATTATCATCAATTAATTACAATACGCTAATTGATTAAGTCACCTATCTAGCTAACAACCTAATTAACGACCTTCCGTTAATTAAATCACCTCTTCTATCTAGATTAATTAATTATTATTAATTAATTAGTCTTCCCCTTCATTTAACTAGTAAATCAATATTTAATTGATTTAATCCCTTTAATAGCCTAAATCACACTAATATTCTTCTAATTGGATTCTATAAGCTTACACCTACCTATTAATTAATCACCTTTGATTAATTAAAGCACCCCCCAACTCCCATGACTTGCTAAACATGTATTAAACCCTTCTAAAGTAAGGTTACCTTTAATAAAGCAACCTTATCCATTCCTAATCATGTTTTACCTTTATCCCACATGCAAAGGGATGAAGTGTTTCCTTTATCCATTGGGCTGTATAAGGAGCCCTCCTTCTACTGTATACCTACACCTAAACTTCTTAAGAGAGCAAATGCAAAGCATATAGCAAAGAGACTAAGAGCTTGCCTTTTGTTTTCTTGAGAGGTCACCATTGTTAAGAGCTAAGCTTCCTATTCTTGCATTCTTTAAGGATCAAACAAGCAATTGTTGATTGCCATTGGAGATAAATAGGTCCATGCATTTTTTTGGTAATCTAGGAGAGTAGAGATATTAAAATAGCATGCATAGTTTTGTTCTCATGTTTTCAAAGTTATAATGTTAGTTTAGATCTTGCTTAGTTCTCTATCTTGATGGTGTTTATGTTTTGTTTTAGCTAAATTTTAGAACTATTTTAGGTGGTAGTTCTTGCTTCATTTGATTTAGCATTAAGCAAAGTATACATGCACAAAAAAGCCATCCCAGTTAAAAGTACTACTTCTAAGGTAGTATGCAATTTCATCAAAGAAAACATCTTGGTAAGGTTTGGAGTACCAAACAAGATCGTGACTAATAATGCTTCCAATTTTTCTTCTACTGAGATGATGAGTTTCTACTATGGGTATGGAATTTCCCTCGCTCATTCTTTAGATTACTACCCTCAAGGGAATGGACACAAGGTAGAATCAACAAACAAGAATTTGGTGACCATTGTAAGAAATCTTGTCAATGAATCTCAAAGGAACTGGCACAAGAAGCTTTATGATGCTCTCTAGGCAGATAGGATTACACCCAAAAGAGAAATTGGGTTGTCCCCTTTTCAAGTAGTGTATGGTGTGGAAGCTCAACTGCCAGTGATAGTGGAACTACCAGCTTTGCATTTTATGAAATCTATTGAGGACCCCGGTTTGGATTCTTTGGATAAGAGGATCATGTATCTCCATAGGATAGATGAAGACAGACTACAGGTTTTTGATAGGATCTTTGCACATTAGCGAGAAGGTGAAATATTTATTCGACAAGAAAACCGTAACCGAGAGATTTCAAATTTGGAGACATTGTTTACTATGGGATAAAAGGCATGAACCTCGAGGAAGCCATGGTAAGTTTGAATCTCTTTAGCTTGGTCGCCTGTAATCGGGCACTTTATCTTTGGTGAAAATTCTTTCTATCTTGATTACATGGATGGATCTTCTCTCCCACTCCCTTATAGTGGGTAGTACCTGAAATTGTTCAAATCCTAGGTGAATAGGAAGTCCTTTGTATATTATGTACAGTGTGTGTTTGCCTTTCCTTGCCTTTGTTTTGTTGTTTTTCCGTGTGTTGCCTTCTGTATTGTTTTTCCTTTGACTCTATTGCCCAATGGATAAGGCACTAGTCTTCTTCCCCAGAGTTTTCTAGATTCTTGTCTTGCCTCATTCCTATGATCTAGTCAAGTCATCCCCAAAAAGAGCCAGCTGTTATCCCCTCAAAATTCCCCTCTTTTGAAAGTTGAAAATTTTGAAAATTTTGAGTTGGCACCCTTCAGAAGTGTTTTGGTAAAGTAAGAAATTTGAAGTGATGGTAAAAATTCAGTTTCTTGGGGTCATTTTAGTAATTTTTGGGTTTGTCAAACATTTTTGTCCCTTATGTCCCAAAGTATAGGCGGACCTCTTGTTCACCAATCAGCCAATTTCCCCGAAAGTCCTTGTCCATTGGCTTTTTTAAACCTTTTCAGCCCTCATGTCCCAAGTGCACCCAGCCTCCTATTCACCGATTCCTCACATCACCCACATCGGCTGAATTGGCTCTTCACATCCTTCACATTTATGTGTCCCTTGGAATGACCTTGCTCTTTTGGCCTACATTCCCGCATCACCCGCATCGGCCGAATTAGCTCCTCACGTCCCTCATGTCCCAATGTCTTATGGACCATCTGGGCAAGTTGTTTTCACTTTTCCCGCATTTCACCTTTTTGATTCAACGTAAGGTGTATTTAATGTGCATTTATGATCTTCTCTCTCTAAACAACTATTTAAAGGTGCAACCATCTATGCACTTACACATTACTTTCTCATTATCTCTTTCCCACATTCTTACAAAAGTGAGTCGTTTGTCCACCTTCCTGTATCTCTTTGCAATTCTTGTCATGAATCTATTCTTTGGAGCCCATTCCTCTATTCACTATCAAGATGAAGATTAAGTTTCAAGGACATGAGCATCCGCTACTTTTGAGGCCTCTGTACTCCAATATTGAGATAGTGAAGTTTGACATTTGGATTTCGATGATTTCTAGGGTAGATTAGCATGCGATAACCCTACTCCCATGGCTCAAATGATAAATGATAGTGGAATCACATACGCTATTGGTTTTCCTCTTTCTCTGTAATGTGTTGACACACACTGTGCTTGCTTGTGGGGCTAATTTCAATCCAGACACCAAGGAGGTCGTCAATGTGCATGGTGAGTTGATTGCAAAATTGGACGCTACCACCATCGCCACTACCCTGTGCATCCCTAAAATAGAAGACTCCATTGTTCTCACTCTCACTCAAGCTCAGGCTCTGTTTGATCAAGATAGTGAGAAATATAAGGCTCGAGTAGTGAAGTCATGGCTAAAGTTCCCTAAGAAGGGAGCATCCCAACTCTCTAAGGCATTGTTCAGGTTGATTTCAATGAGGAACTATCGATTTCATCACTCTACTCACCCAGATTATGGGAATTCCCTCTACCAATGAATTCCATTTTTGGATGTGCCCTTTCATAAACATCATCTATGAGGGTAAGCAAAACATAAATTGGGCTGAGATTATCTGTGGAAACCTGACTGAACAATTGTCAAATGTTCATTAGACCAAAAAGTTCTACATGACCTCCTATCTCATGTACACCTTGGCAACATCTCGCGAGTGGTTCGGCTTCACTTTCATTGAAGGCAAGAAGGATGAGCCCATCTACACATATTTCCCTCAATTTACCCTCAAGGACAGTAATCATAATTTTAGAAGGGTAAATGATGCCTTCACCATGTACATTGTGAGACTCTTGGAGGGTGACACTGCCAGAAGATTCTCTGATGAGGCTAAGGCTTTGATAACTAAGTATGGGGCTTTCTTCATTCAATTTCGAAAGTTCTCATACATTAGGCTAGCTTGTTTTGAAAGTACACCTCTCAAGCTTCCTATGTTCTACAATGACAAAATGGCTTTAATTGAGGTGTGTAGGCAGATGGATAAACTTCATAGGATAAGAAGATTATTGGTCTTCATTTCCCTATCACCTTGGGGAATTATACATGTAGGATAACTCTAGATGCCCAAAATATAGAAAGGGCTATTGCTCCTCTTACAGTTCATTTCTTCAAGCCCAGGACTTGCTTTGATCTAAAGAAATTCATTGATCAAAATCTCAAAATAACTTATCATCACCGTCCTGATACTAAGGATTACTGGGCTGATTGTGCTGATGATTTTGAAGCAAGGAGGAGGCATTTTGGTAGATTGTCTCTACAAATAGATCATAGACCTCAACCTCTACTAGGTGCCTAAGGGTCTTAAGGATGATGATGAATATTTGCAATCCTTTGAGTATGAAAGATCAATCAAGCACACTCCTCTAGAAACACTAGATTGGTATGTCAAGGAAAGAGATGACTTGAGTGAGATAATCACCCCTGTCATCGTCAGAACCAAGATTTGGTTTGACAGAAAGGTACGTGAACTCAGGATGAACAAAGGTAGATCCTCTTCAAGAGAGACTTCCACACCTAGGAAGGAAGTACATACGCCTAGCATTGAGGTGCTTGAGAAAACTCCCCTTCCTCTTCGATGAAAGAACCTAATTTGTCTACTCCTTCTTCCACTAGAGTGTATCAGAAGAAGCTCAAAGAAGTTAAACAAGAACCGATTGAGGAAGAGACTCTTCTGGAGTAGTCAGAATTGCCTGGTGGGCCGGAGAACATTATTGTTCTAAGTGAGAATGATGATGATGAGATGAAAGACCCAAAAGAAACCCTCTAAAACTACTATTGAAGTAGAGAAGGAAGGACCAAGGACCAAACTTCCAAGTTTAACAAACTCCTCTGTAAGGGAAATTCCTAGGGTTGCTTTCACTTCCCCACTAGAGACAATAGTGGTTCATACTCTGAGTGCCATGAGTTCACTTGCACTTGGGCCCCTTGATCCTTTTGTTTCTTCTTCTTCCTTTGCTTGGTATAACCCCTAGTCGATAGCAAGAAAAGGAGTCTTCCTCCCGATTAATAGTGCCTAACTTTGATGTTGTCACAGCTCTACTTGGTACTACCCCTCCTCCAAAAAATAAAGAAAATATCACTTCGAGGTTGGTAACTGATGCTCAAGGCCAATAGTTCCTGGAGGTTGCCAAACCCAAAGTGGATAAAGAAGAGAAATATATTTTTATTTCTGACTTGGAGCTTTCTAGAATTCTAATGGGAGAATCCACACCTGAGAGTGAATTTCATAACCTTCGGGAAACCATGACTAAGGTTATAGAATGGGTGGAGAAGGGCAATAAAACTATAGAGCAGCTTGGAAGAAAAGAACCAAGTTCTTTCCAACTTTATCAGATCATTGATGGCAAAGGATAAAGGTTTGGATCCTGCCCCATTGGCCATTCTCCCACCTTCCATAGCTCTTAGCCAGGATGATGTCCAAACCATCAAATACATTCATAAGTATTCTACTTATGGGAAGGTTGTTGAGGCCATGGTGGATGATATGACTGTAGCAGGTTTAAACTTCATTGAGGAAGCCTTCAAAACCAATGAGAAGGTGATCAAGCTGCTAGAAATTCACTTCCTTAATCAAGGCTATGGACAAAGAATTGAAAGTCTGGAGTGGATGTATAGCAGATCTTCGTCTAATGGGTCAAACCAATGATAGGATCCTAGTTGGCCAATAATGTGTTTGATGATGTCAAGAATAACTTGTCAAGGACATGGATCTTTAGCATCGAGTGGAAAATAAAGGTTCTTGGAAGAAGCACTGGGGAATTGAGGAATGTATGGCAAAAGGGGAGTCTTTTAAAACTTGTGTCGTATCCACCTTCAAAGACATCCACTACCATTTTTAGGATGAAACCACAGTTTTTTTCTCTCTCTAAGAAATCAAGGCTTAGTTTAAAGCCTTTGTCAAGGATGATTTGTTCAAGGAAGAGTCAATCACCAAAGAGAGAATGAAAGACATTTGTTCCCTCCATTCAGCTATAGTCGAGGCTAATAAGGAATACCTAGATCACACTGAGTTTGACAAAGATATGGAGAAATTTCTATTCACATGGACTCACGCTACTTCTAACACACCGATTCCTAGGGGCATGGAGATAGCGGAAGAATCAAGAGATTCAGAACCGGATCCTCAAACATCAGTGGGCCCCCTTAGCCACAACCGGATGTCTCTACTTCTGGCTCTTGACTCTCTTCTTCTATTTTTGGTTTGGATCTCATTGTAATTTAATTAAGGACTTTATGTTGTGTATTTCCTTAATTAATCTTCTAGTTAAAAGAAACAGTTACCAAATGTAACCACTTTTTAAGCTATATATTGGGCTCTCCACACCATGCCAAAGGGCTAGAACTCGATATTTCTAAAAGTGTAAAAAGAATTAAAAACTATCAATACAAAATATTTCCCTTCATGTTTCTATCTACATCAATTTATTCTCTTTGGCTTGTCTAAAGTGTGTGAATCATTAATTTATTTCATTAAGAAGATTTTTTTCTTATGGATGTCATTTCTGGAACTTTGTGTATATGAAATAATATCTAGTGGTTTAATATGAATGATTATGTTCTATATATCATCCTTGCAAAAAATTTATAAGGAACTATTTTTCTATCTATATTTCCTGGGATGCTGCTATATTCTACCTTTTCCCTCCCTTAGTTCTTTTGTTCTTTTGTATTGATGATCTATCTTTGCATTAAAACACTTTCATGATATCAGAGTTCCTCATTAAAATAGAAAGTTGTACATTTGTAAATAGTTTTGTTGCTTGCTTTCAATAAGGGCACCTCTCCCATTAAAGAGGAGGGACTTTTTGTCCCCTAACTATTGCTTTCATTAAAGTCCTAATTTGAAAACTAACAACTATGGAACTTGTTGTGTTTAGCTCGGAATGCAATTTTAATTCTTTTGCTTCCTCCTTAAACTTTTTTTTTCCGCAACGGCTTCTTCACTTTTTTTACTCCGCACAAAAATGATAGATCATTATAAACATGTCACCACTTATGCTCCACCGACATCACCCTCATGATTACTCTCTTTTAATCATAATGTACAATAGATGACTCATCATACCACTTTTAAATCAAATCCAATCACACATGCAAACTTTTAATCTAACCTTTAATAAGTTAAAGACATAATTACCATATTTGATGATGTGATCCCTCTATCATGATGACTCATCATTCCTAAAAGTGAAACAAAAAGAAAACGGTTAGAAAAGACAGATGGAATTTCAAGGAAGTTCCTTTTATTTTGGATTAGCCATTTATTTGAGGAGATCAACTGCCATTGTTGGTTTTCATTATCTCTGAGAGAATTATTTTTTGGGAAGAGAATGCCATTTACTGGTTTTCATTCCTTCCCTTCTTTTTTATTTTTGTACTTTTTTTTTTTTTGGGGAAGAGAGCACCATTTACTAGTTTTCATTCTCTTTCCTTTATTCTCGATTTATCAATATGATAATTTTATCATTTTAAGAACTGAGTTATTCCATATGATCAAATTATTTGTCCATGCTTCAATCTGCCTCAAGAATTCATCCTTAGTAGGAGGCTTCCTATAAAGTTTTAGCCTATGTCCATTGACCAAAAGTGTAATTCTCCGCCATCAATGGGAAGTAATCGAATAGAACCATTGTCAAATATTTGCTCAACTGATAGGGTCTCAACCATCTAGTTCTCAATTTTCCTCAATTGTTAGTACTTAGAATCAAACAAGAATGCCCAATCTCCTACCTTGATTTTCCTCTTCTTGATATATGTTTCATGCCATTGCTTTCTTTGATATTAGATTATCTCTGCTTGCTAAAGTGCTTCCATCCTTAACTCACCCAACTCATCAAGTTGAATAATTCTCTCCTTTTTTGCTACATCCAACTCAATTCCTATTTTAGTTGCTATCCTTAATGTTTGCATCTCAAATTAAATAGGTAACAAGGGTTTTCCCCATAGAATAACTCATATGGTGAAAATCTCATTATAGTTTTCCAAGTTGTATTATAGGCCTAGACAACTTTGGGTAGTCTCTTTGCCCAATCTCTTCTACCTAATTCAATTGTTTTGGTAAGGATGTTTTCTAATTCTTTGTTTGTTACTTCATCTTGTCCATTTGCTTATGGGTGATAGGGAGATGAATTCCTATGATTGATCTAATAATGCATTGTGAAGGCTTAGATCATATTAGACATGAATTGTGGCCCCTCATCTCGAAACTACACTTTTCGGTGCGCTAAACTTTACCATAATTTTGTGCCAAAGGAAATCAGCAACTACTTCTTCAAAGGGCATTTGTTAAATCCTACACTTCTACCCACTTTTCACATAATTAGTACACACAAGAATGTACTCCTTTCCTTTGAAGGAGGACTAAAGGGACCAACAAAATCCAACCCCCATCTTTCAAATGGTTTAGTCACCACTTGAGCTTGCAGAGGCATTTCATTGGTAAAATTGGTCAGTCCCATCCTTTGACAGGATCACACTACTTGATATATCTCTTCACATCCTTGTACAAATATGGCCAATAATAGCTAAGTGCCAAGTATCTTATGGGTTGTTCTTTTCCATCAAAAGTTTCCTCCACTTAGTTCATCATGACATGCCCTTAGATGTAAAATATTTCATCTTCTCTCACACACCCGCATAAAACCAAATTAGGACCACATCTAAACAACATTCCATTTAAGCATTTATATAATGCACTAGTTTTGATCAATTTTTTCATTTGTTTCTTAGTGAAAGAAGGAGGAAAATTCCCTGTTGCAAGATAATTTTCCATATCAAAGAAACCATGGTGTATCAGTTGAAATAACAAACAATTGTTTATCTAGAAATTTTCCTTAACTAGATATTTCTCCCCTATAGTGGTCAGTCTTGACAAGAAATCATCTACCACATTAGATTTCCCTGGAGTATCTACTATGGTAATATCAAATTCTTGTAAAAGTAATAACCATCTAATTACCCTACCTCCAACCACTGGTTTTTTCATTAAGTACCTAATTGTTGAGTGATATGTATGTACAAATATTTTGTACCCTGTGATATAATGTCTAAATTTATTAATTGCATAGATCACAACAAGAAATTATTTTTCAGTGGTAGTGTAATTTCTTTCAGTGGGAGTAAGATTTTTACTAAGGTAATAAATAGCATACATCTTTGTTTCTTCATCTTTTTCCCAAAACGCACCAATTGAGTTATTCGAGGCATCTGTTTCAATGTGAAAAGGTTTTTCCCAATTAGGTCCTATCAATATTGGGGCAAGTTGATTAATTTTTCTTTGATTTTCTTAAAATCATGTTGACATCTTTCATCCCAAAGAAATTAATAGTCCTTGGTAAGCAAATTAAACATGGGGGCAACAATTTTACTAAAATCCTTGATAAAGCATCTATAATAGCCAACATGCCCTAAAATGACTTGATATCTCGTGGGGGTTTGAGGAATAGGTAATTCTGATTTTGTTTTTTTTGGTCAACTCGAATTCCTCTTTTGAAATGTGGTGTCCTAATACAATCCCCTCATCAACCATCATCAAACACTTCTCATGACTAAGAGACAGATGGTGTTGCTCACATATTGTTAATAATCTATATAAATTCCTCAAAGCATCATAAAATGTGTCTCCATATATAGTGAAATCATACATGTATACCTCTACGTAGTCATTTGTCTTGGTCTGCAAAATTGCTAATACATCTCTTTGGAAAGTTGCCGAGCATTACATAATCCAAAGGGTAATACCCTATAAGCAAAGGTACCACATGCACATGTAAAGGTAGTTTTTCCCCGATCCTCAAGCAAGAAACTCTCGATTTTATTATATCCACTAAATCCATCCAGAAGGAAAAGTACTTCTTACCTACAAGGTTATCTAGGACTTGATTTATAAATGGTAGGGAAAATAATCTCTTAGTATGGCTTTGTTTAGTTCCATATAGTCAACAAAAATTATCCATTTTCCATTCTTTTAAGGAACAATTACAATAGAGACACCCACTAACTATATGAGATATGGTAGATAAAACCTACTTGTAATAGGTTTTCAATTTCTTGTTTGACTATATCTCTTAAGGCCGGATTAATCCTTCTCTAAAGTTTCCTAACTAGTATAATGTTTTCAATATAGATGTGATGTGTGAAAATACTTAGATGGATTCCTTTCATATCTTCAGTGTAGTCCCAAGAAAAATCTCTAGTATTATTTTTCATAACATCAAACAATTTAGCTTCTTCATCATTCTTCAACCAAAATGTTTATGTTCAAAATCTTACCTAACTCAATCTCAACATGTTTGGTTCTAATATGTGATGAACGAATTTGTGAAAAGGGTTCCATTAAGGTATTTATCGGACATGCATGTCACAAAAACATATGATATGTAACAACATCTCCAAAATTTCTTGAGATAAAATATTGGAAAAAGGACAATACATAGAGTTATGACACTTATCTTGTTATAGGTTGAACTCCTCATCACCGCCTGCAAAATTCTTCTCCATTTCTTGATATCTTAGAAACTAAAGATACCAATTCTTCCTCCCCTCAAGATAAATCTCATTCCTTCGAGTGAAATTATGTACAATCACAAGGGAATTGCTTGTTGGTGTGGTTCCGTAACTAAATGTGATGGTTCTAGAACTAAATATGATAATTCCGGGATAGAGTATGTAGGTTCTGAACTAGTTTGTAGGTTCCGTAGGATATTCCCGGTTGCTCCAAGGAAAATTTTTGTCTTCATTAAATGGTTGACTAATCATATCTTCTACCTCGCATACGATCCTACAATGTGATCATGGCTAAAGAAGACAAGTTTTTCTTATTAGTATCAAGAGTATCAACCCACAATTGTTCTTGATAATCAATAGAAGGTTGTTGTTGCTCGCCAAATCACCGCACCCTCCGAATGGCCGGATGTGAATAGGACGCTTTGGTGTGATTGGGACATATGGGATCACCTCTCAAGTCAGTGGGACTTGGGCTCAAGTGAACCTCCGAGAAGTCCAACTTCCACTTCCTAAACTAAGTTTTGTACTACTCCTAGTGTAACAAAAATGATTATCTAGTCCTATGCTAACATCTTCATGGGGTTTTAGGGAAAGAGATTTACAAAATGAAACTATACTAGGGATGGTGATACACCAAATAAAGGGTGTTTCAGACTCAAGAAGGGTTAATTTGAAGAGGGTGTGTGCACCACAGTCAACTTCACCTACCGCAACTTAGAGAGGGTACATTATACCACAAACTAAGAGACATGCATTCCCGTTTTAAACCTTATCGACCGAGAAATATACCAATTTCCTAGTGAAGAAGGATGAACTCAAGAAGGGTGAAAAGACACCACAACTCAACTGCATGTAATACTCCACCACTCGATAAGCACAGAACTCCAAGAACCTACAATAGAAACTTAAACTTGCACAGTGTACCTGCAAGTACGAGAAAGGCACAAAGAAGCATAGAAGGATGAAAGGACCAAGATTAGTCACAAAACAAACACTTTTATTGCTTGATTAACATGCACAATGCATCATACATTCAGAAGAGGCAATATTTTCCATTACAGTCTTGAAGAGGAAGCTTGAAAGTTCTCTCAACACACAAGGACAACTTGTAGAAGAGAAAGGACTCTTGAAAAGCATACACTCACCTAAGATATCTAACTATCCAACTTGTCTGAACCATTGGAACCCTTTGAAATGAGCTTCCAACTTACATTTATATAAGAATATGTGAGAAAGAAGAGGAAAGGTAATAATTACATTCCTAAATTAAAGGCCCATGATGTATTTATCACAGCTTAGTTGAATCACTTGAGAAGGTTCCATCATGGGTGATTAATTTCCGATGACCTAGTCTTCTCAATTAATTAAAAGAATATTTAAATAAAATACTTAAATAATAATAAATATTATTATCAAAATATTTTAGTTAAAATATTAAATTAATTAACATAATGTCTGGACCACTTGTTGACCCATTTGAGTTGAAGAGGAGGGGGTCCATGTGAATAGAGTCTCGACATAGCCCAACTCAGTGAGTTTCGAATCCACTAACTCGGTGTTGCACTCGATTTTGAACCCCACACCAACTCTTTCCTTACCTTGGCAAATCGATCTCTTTTGCATCGAGTCCTTCGAATGGTGAGCTATCAAACTCGATTCTTATTGTTTCCCTTGGCTAACTCAAGGCCATTTATGCATTCCACATTTCCTTTCATGAAACATATGCTAGCTTCCCCATGAAGTCACTGAGCTCCTCATCAAAAAAATGAGCTTACCTTTCCTGGGCTCAAACTCACCTCCAAGCCGAGTCCTCGCTTGATCCCGAACTTGACTGAGCCACGATCTTGCAACGATCTTTCCACCATATTCACCATTTTTCTCACTGTCTTTCCATTTTCCAACTCGTATATACACATGAAACCATATACATTCGGCTTGCTAAGACGTATTACTAAATGAGATGACTCCCTCTGCTCGCTGATATCTAGAGAACTTGACATGCACCATTTAAATCCTCACCCGATGTTTGAATGACTCATACTTCACATAAACCTTGAGATATTTATGGCTCGACCAGCATGGGAGCTTCTCTCGTGACCACCAAACCATCAGAGCCCAAACATCTACAGACTCATTCACTTCATGGCTCAATGAAACAAGCCAACTTGCATCTTAACGTGGACTTGGCAAGATGTCCGAGCTCCTTGCAATCTTCGACACATCGATCTAGGTATCTACTCACACCTTTCAAACTCGTCATAAAATTTGCATGAGTTGACGTATAATTTATCCACCTTGAGTGATCTCTGTTGAGCCATGATCCTACCATATTCCACTTAGTTAAACCGTGTTGTGATTCATGTCTTTCCACTTATTTCTGTGAGTAAATTTCATGAAGAGTTGATTGAGATTTTTTACAAATCAATACCATTCTCTTTCCTACGTGAGTAGTTACTAGATCAACCTGAGTAGGTAATCTTCCACCATGTGGTGAGATCGAAATGGACTCTCAGAAATATAACTTCCATTTCACTATGACTAGGCCTGATCATTTCCCTCAACTGAACTCAGTCACTAGATTGCTTCAATGTAGCTGCATTGCCCATAACCCAAAGTGCTCTGCGAGCTCGTGTTAGTGTCACATTCATGTAGTGAACATCAGCTACAAAGCCAACCCCATGATTTGAAGCTCGAACACAAGACATAATGATTACATCACGCTCCTAGCCCTGAAAGGCATCTACCGTATTGATATATAAACCTTTTCCTTCATCAGATTTGAGGACAACATCAAACTCTCGGTGCAAACATTTCAGCTGTAGCTTGTAAGGTGTGATAATTCCAACAGAAACCTTTATGCCTACCAACTTAGTGACTCATTGAAGATGCTCATATAATTGCAAAGAAAATTGTGCTTCATGAATATTCTGATATGAAACAGATCCACCTCTATGAGATTCACTTCCATGAGTTACATCATAAAACAAGTAAGGTCTCAATAGAGAATCTTTGTAATAAATTTCATCAGGTCTCCTGGTAACACTCTCACTGTCACTTAATCGATTTTGATAAAAATATCTTGAAGGAAAATCCCGAATTTGAGGATGCATTCGATACTGAACAGATAACAACATAGTTAGACAACCTACTTGTTGGAAGTTATAAAAAGGATTCTACTATACTGCAACATGCCTGTTGCCTGGTGTGTGGGAGCTTGTCACCTATCCCTTCCATCTGGGCCAATTCCAAATCCTTTGGGATCTATAAACACATTCTCCAGAAGCTGACCACACTCTAAGAGGACTTGCATCTGTAAATTCAACAATGTCTTCAACTCCGGCTCACCACCGATTGCCTAGCTTCCATCAGGATGAGTTTTCAACATCACCTTCCCGTCAAACTCTTCACACATGAGCCATGACTGAGCCATTAACGCATCGACTTGGTTGGGTCCTGCGACGAGATACAAAGCCACTTTCATTCCTCATAGTGGTGAACCGAGTGACTATACGTACTCAAAATTGTAGGGTACTTGCACCACCGAACAATGTCACACATGCCCCAATGATGATACAATTCTCCTCGCAAGGTGTTCGTGATTCGGAAAAGCTCTCCAAGTGTACATTAACATCCCGCATGCCCTCTTAGTCTCCAAATGCTTTGTTTTTCTATTTCCCCTCTTTTCCTTGCTTCTTGGTCTTCAATAATGAAACCGCCTCCCTACCTGTGTGACGGTCCTCTAACCACGCTTCATGCATTTTTCCGTAATGTTTCTTTTATCACGAATTGCGTGAATTTCAAATTTTACCAACCTTTTCATCTGTTTTGCTTGTATTTATGATTCTAGTTCCCTGTAATAGTGTTTCTCCATTATTTATTGTAAAAGAGTTCAAATTGGATTTCACCTTTGGGTAAATGGGAATTCTATAAATAGCTGGTTGGTTTTCAAGCAAATGGCATCTCAAAATTGCGCCACTCATTCTCTCATTTCAAATTTTAGTCTTTCAATTCTTGCTTAGGAGTTGTATTAGTTTTATGTTTCGTGCATGCATAGTTAGTGTTGTTTTGCTTTTAGAAGCCACATGATCTTCTTGTGCTAGTGTTGTTATTGTTTCATACAATCAATTGAAGTAAGATAGTTCCATTTTAGTTGGAAGCCATTAGAGTTGCAAGTTTTGTTTGTCAAGAAAGAAAGTTTCAGTGTTCTAGATGTTTTGTGTTGTATGACTCGAATAAATCCCACTAGGAATTTCATAAGCTAAGCTCTGTTCTCTTGCACTATCCCTCTCCTACTCGCATTGTATTCAGGTCCACATCCAAAGTTGCCATTGTTCTAATACTTACTCTTTTTGATGCTAGCATTACCCACTTTTTGTATTCATGTGAGCACGAAGGAACAAGGAAACCACACTGAGGGGACAAAGCCACACACAACCGAATTTGCCATCGTTGTCAGAAATCCAGGTTCAAGCTATCAAAAGTTATAGTTAAAATATATCAAATAGAGTAGTGAAACATTTCATTTCAGTTAATCTCACTTTTGATATTGCTAAAGAAGTCAGGGGATTGATAGTTTCTAAGAAACTATGATTCATTCCTCACTTCGAGGTAAGATCGGGGTCTTTCAATTAAGTTAGATAAGTTATTTAATTATTTATAATAGATTCACAATTGCATAGACAAGTAGCTATACTTGGCTACCTTATTTGTTTTTTTATTTATGTCATTAGATTAATTGTCACTTTCTAGATATATTAAATAATTTCTCTTTCAATTTTGCGTTCAATAGTTTATCGAAAATATAAAATAGAGGAATATACATAGATATATCTTGCATAGTTAGTTTATTTCATCATTAGTTAGATTTATATTGTTTCTTTCGTATGACAATCACGGGACCTAGGGAGCCCAGAGAATATGTATTTGAGCCAATCATGCCTCAACCCAATCTTGTTGTAGCAATAACTTATATAAACCAGAATCTTAGAATACAAGTCTTCTGGACAATAATAGACCTACAAGAAATCAGCCCATAGTTAAGAGGATTAAACAGAGAAGATGACAAAGCACATACGTTTTGGAAAAATCAACCAAGCTATAGATTACCCTAAATAGATATCCATATGACTGTAGAAAGGCTTAAAAGAGAGAAAATGTTTGGTTGTGATCCTTTGGTCCCACAACCAGCACACATGAGACATCTTCATTGACATGACACTAGCGTAAGAATTCAAGTTGCTGTAATGCCTATAAGATACTCGAGAAGATTGCACAACTTTTAGTTCTAAATATAGAGGCCGAAAAGGCATATGACTACTGGATAGTAGGGATTAGGGATTGATTCCGCACATGACCATAGGAGGTCCACAACGACCATGAATTTACGATTGTGATCCATAGATCCCACAACCCAATGGACCTACAAATCAATCGAACATTGACACGGGTTTGTGGACGCTAGTGTTTAGATCCTCTCCACTTCCACTAGATATTATCACACAGTTATCCTTATTAGATATAGCAGCTAACCAAGCTAAGGATTTCTAGACTAGACCAGAGAATCACCCATAGAATCCACTATATATCCATCATCCATCTTATGACCCTATCTGGAGACATACACAAAACAATCCCAGGTCATTTTCCACGTATCCCACAACCTATAGATTGGATTACGCCAGAGCTCGATATTGATTGGAGCCTTCGAGCAGCTATCCTCGCTGAATGATCTATCACACCAATTCAGGTTAGGAGGGCCTTCTTTGCCTTAGATTCACAGATTCCATTAGTGCATGTCGAAGACATATGATTGCCTAACTAGTTCACCTATACCCCACATATATTCCATCCCCACCAGTTGCCTCATCACAACCTCAGAGGTCGGTGTGAGGAAGAGTTACTTGTAGATTCCCATGCTCGCTTGTCACTTTTCCATCGTACATGCTGACTCTTCAGATAAATTCTGAAATACTCTCCTTTTTCCATGCATTTGAACTACAAGTGTTGACCCCCACTCACCATGTTGCTCGATATCATTTAATAAACATCTGCATTATGCGGTGAGAAAAAAACTCTACCTTAGCACCTGTAGCCTCCCTTTTACTCGGTGGACTACTCGGCCATTGGCTTGGCTTTTAGTTGCATATTCAATTTCTGAAACTCATCCATTTAACATGTCGTATGGTAATGCTTCCCATGCTCCCTGTGGGATAGAAATTCTATTACAGTTGTCATGGGATTGTCTCCACCTGGCAATTTGTTTTCATTTCTCCAACTCATGGAAATTTGATTATGATTTGCCATGGTTTTATCACACTTGGTGATGTTTTCTCAAATTTCCACATCCTTGGCAAGATGAGACTTGGGGCCCCCTTTACGCGAAACCTTGTGTTGGATTTCCACTACAAATTTTCCACCATGGAAATTGGGATGAAGATATCCTATGTGCGGAAATACCAACTTGGCTTGCCATCATCAAATTTCTGACCTTGGCAATATACTGAAATATTTCCCATGTGGGGGATCTTACAATGGCTTGCCATCATCAAAGTCCCACCTGACAGAAGGGATGAAATTCTCCCAAGCCAATTCCTTAGCACGGATTTGAACCCCAACTTTTCCTTCTCGACTTGCAATCGAACCAAACAAAAACTTTGAATGCTCACGACCTTTTCTAGCTTGACTGAGTGAGCCAATGCTAAAACGTCTGAGCTCCATCCTCAAATGATCGATTATTTTCCATTGGCTGCTTATACACAAATTTTCAGTGATTGGGGCGGTCAGTGTGTTCATTGCATTTTGTGAAATAGTTTGAATGCCTATACAAGATGTCCATGCCTTCTGTAAGCTGCAATTATCATATTCCATGAGAAGAGATCTGGTTCAGTCATGTCGTCAAAGACTTTGTGAGCATCCATCAAACTTCCACACTTGTCATACATGTAGATAAGTTTATTTGGTAGTAGTGTGCATCTTCCAAACATGTGTCCCCTACCATTGATGTGAGAGTGGATTTTCTTTCCCTCCGCAAGGGATTTCTTAGCAATGCAAGCCTGTAGTAGATGAAGATATGTTGAAGAATTTACAGACGGATTGTGTGTTGTAAGAAGAACATGTAGTGCCTCCTTCAAGCGACCCTCTCCACAGAGTGCTATGAGATTTTGATTGAGATGTATTTGGTTGCCCAGTTGCAAAACATTTTTTCATTCAAACACTACCGATGACCTCATCATCATATCTCGCATAATCTCATATCATCTCAATCAAACAAGATACTTCTCCCAAGTGGTTTGTCGAACAATCGCCTAATGGATTAGACCTCGGCCTCATGTTAACTTAGATTTCCCGACTCGCCTTCATATATTTTTGCATCGATCTCTATCGAGATCCTTATAGAGTTCCCTTCATTCGTCAATTTTCAACTAGCTATATTTTGCATTAACAAGATCTCATCGAGCTCTTATAACTGAGAGACTCTACCGAGATGATTTTCGAGATGACTATCAATTTGACACTCGGGTTCTCTATCAACTCGATCCTCGAACTATTCACCGAGCCGAGATCAACCGGGTGCCTTTCGATGCTAGGTGATCTCTTCATATGTAATTTAGGAATTATTTTTAATTATTGTATCTCGATAATAACTCGGAGGTGGGTTCCTGGGACTATTATTTCATTTTGAACATGATAGGACCCGTTGTCCAATCTTTCCATGTGTGCAAAATTGGATAACATTTTTGAAAACCTCTCGTGATGATTGCTGCATGCATTCCAAGAGCCTTAAGTCATCCATCGGGCATGGAGTCTCGTGTTGAATCCTAAAAGTAGTATGATTTTCTTTGACACATCCCAAAATCTCCTCGAGCATCACCGATATCCCGACCTCCCCCGAATGCTAAGCTTGAAGTATATTGAATATTTTGAATTCTTGACATCCATGGAACATTGCAAAAATTTGAATGAAGTAGATTTTGAAACTCTTATGGAAACCTTGAACCTTTATTCTCCTTGACACCTTCTAATGATGAAACAATGTGTGTAACAACACAAAACACAAGAACAAGAAAAAAAAACAACAAAACACAACAATGTGCATAAGCACTTGGAGGAAAACACATAATTTAATCAGTATAGGGGTGGAACGCTTCTCAAAAACAAGCTTTGAGATGTATCCCATTCACATGAATGGGCGCTTCTTCTCCATTGAGCCTAGATAGATGAAATGAATTTGCCTCTTTACAACTTGTGATGATGTATGGCCCACTCCGCAGAGCATAAAATTTGGCATGCCCGCCTAGTTTGGCCCCTGTCTTCACCCATTTGAGAACTAAATCTCCTCTTAAAAACACCTATCGATGCCTTCTTGTCAAAAGATTTCTTAACTATAGCCGATGCTCCAAAGTTTTCATAGCATTTTCTCGTACTTTCTCTAACTCCATGACTTCAAGATGAAACCTTATCATTAGAGGATCACTCTCTATAACTTCAAGTTGATGAGATAACTCCAAAGAAGGTAACTTTAATGAGAGCGAGATTTTTCCTCTCTTCCATATACAAGAACAAAAGGAGAATTTTCGATGGCCCTTTTAGGTGTGATCCAATCGCCCATAAGGCGCTCTTAAGTCAGTATGCCAAGTCCTCTTGTTAGTCTCCATTGTGTGCTTAATAATCCTTATAAGGTTTTTGTTGCTAGAATCATCCAATCCGCTTCTCATGATAGTAATTGGATGAAGTTTTGAGGTATACCCCATTTTTAACAGCCCCATTCACTCAATTTCATACCAATAAAAGTTAGCACGTTGTCTCGAAATGACTATAAATGAACACCGATCCTCGTCATTATGCCCTCCAAAAATCTAGAACTACCTTTGAATATAAATAGAACACCAAACCTCATCATTATGCCCTCCAAAAAATCTAGAACTACCTTTTCATTGGTCTCTTTCAATGTTATGCTTACCTCTATCCATTGAGTAAAATAGTCTATTGCAGTAAGGACCCACTTATGTCTGTCACTAGATGGAGGATTAATCATTCGATGAATTCCAACCCCCATTGAACAAAGGGTTGATCCACTTGAATTGGATGTAGCGGAAGAGCTTCCAACTTCTACTTGCCCGTGAAAAAGGCACATTCCTTACATTTCCTTACCCAGAGATGGGCTTCCTTGAATAAATCTGGCCAATAGTAGTCGGCTGGCTCGCATGATCTTGGTAGTTGTTGTTCATGTGGAATAATGTCCTCCAGATAGGCCATTATGAAACTCTTCTAGTATCTTACTAACCTGTTCCGGTCCTATGCACCTAAGGAGAACACCGCTCAAATATTTTTGAAAGGGAACGCTATCTACCAAAACATATGGGATACATTGAAGACAGAAAGTTCATCTTTGGTTTTATCCATGTTTCTCGGATATGCTCCCGAGAAGAGGAAATTCTTCATTTTGGATAACCAATCATCTTGATCAACATTCTCATATGTATTTAGGAGTGTCACATCCTCATTACCTTTTGATTCCATGTCTACAAAGCAAGTTGCTGTCACAAACCCTTACCTATGACAAGTTTAGTGACTTTGATGTGCATGTCATACTCCATTACCTTCGTGATCCATCCAAAGATGCTTTTCATTCATTTCTTTATTCAGCAAAACTCCTTGACACCTAGATGAGACACCATCGGATGAATCTTGTTGTTGGACAACATGTGCTTGAATTTCTTCAAAGCTTGAATAACTCAAAGACTTTCTTTTCAATGAATGAGTATTTTAGCTCGTAGTCTTTGAGGGATTGGATCAAGAAAGCAATTGGTCAAGCTCCATCAGGTTGTTGTTTTGTTGGGTGAGGATCCTCAAATACTCTCTTGACTGCGCGTAAGCATAAGGATAAAATCTTTGTCAAACCCGGGGTTCACCAAAGATGGGAGATTGAGAAATGGATGTTTTGATGGCTTCAAAACTTTCTCGCCCTTCCTTTGTCCATGAGCTTTCTCAAGAAAATAAAATTCATATTTTGGGTAAGTAGGAATCCCCAACCCTCTACATCATCCTATCCAAGTAGACCTCCTCACAGAACAGCACATTGGGTATGCCTCCTCGATTCAAAAAAAAAATCCAACTAGAATTGTGATTGTTAATGCCACTCCTGGGTGGAAAATATGATACCTCCTAGTTTAGTACAAACCAATCCATTCTGTGAGCAATGCTCCTCCATACTTAAACATGTATTCCAAATCACCAAAGGGAGATATGTTCTCTTCTCTTGGCATGTTCACTTCTATATCTTAGGATTTCCTTATGCTCCTGTGAATGCATATGCTATGCCACATCAACAAACCATCCCACCTCCTCCCCTCAACAAGCGCCATCGATGGTCGAAACCTATGCGATAGGAACTTATTCAAAATATTTGAAAGAACCTTTAGACTTCACCATACGAAGTGTCATGCTTCCAAGACCTCTTCCCAATTTTCCCAAGTACAAAGGGGAGGGAGACCCAAATGCACATATCAAGGCCTATGCCATAGCCATTCGAGAACTAATCCCTTGGGATAAGGTTGTTGCTAAAATATTCCCCAAAACTTTAGAGGTATTGCCCTCGATTGGTATTATAGAATACCTAAAGCCTCAATACATTCATTTAAACAACTCATTTCAGAGTTCATCAAGGCATTTGACATGAACAAACTGTTGAGAATAGGAATTAGGGAATTCTTGCATATTAAGCAAGAACACAATGAATCAGCTCATTTCATCCAAATATGGCGTATAGTTCTTTATTCTTCTAAGTGCTCCAAACATGGATCGATGGATTTATGTGATTTATTCCTTCATTCTCTCAGCAGAGAGATAAAGGAAGAATTCCAAAATTTCCCACTAAGAACTTATGATGAAGTACTTGAGAGTGCCCTCCGAATAGATCAAGTTGTAATAGATAGCGGCCGCAAGACGTATGGAACAAACGGGAGGTTAATCATCCCCAATCAAAATACTATGACCTATCCTAGTGCAATAAATGCCAATCAAGGACCTAAAATCCTTAACAAGAATCATGGAGTGACAACAGATGGAGTAACTGACCAAGCTAAAAAGGCAAATGTTGTAAATGCTCCACCACTAGTTAACAATCAATGAAACAACAATTTTACCCCAACAATCAACGCAGTGGATTTTAATCATCCACAACAACAACAACAACAACGAAAGATCCAAACACAAGGTCCAAGACAAAATGCAACTAGATATCAAAACCAAAACCAAAACCAAAGACAACAAACACAAAAATTTAATCCTAATAGTCAATAGTTTAATCAGAGTTTTGGACCACAACACATACCAAACCAACAACCTAGGAATTACAATCCTAACTCATATTGTGGTTTCCACAAAATTCAAGGCCATGACACTAGGACTTGCCATGATTATAATAAATTCATGCAATGTTTTCCAGAGGAACAAAGACAACTTTTCATAGATATGTTCTTAATTAGATCCCGCATCACTCCGCGCTAAATACTTTCATGGGAGCAGTCTCCCCTCAAAATGCACCCCTCAAGATCTTCAATGATCTCGCTCCCAAATCACAATAACAATAAATTAAATCCAAATGGGATGAACAAGGGTGTGATGACAAGAAACAATGATCATGAAGCCTCGACTTCACTAAATCCACCTGTTGCACCACAATTAGGAAATCAGCCACGACCCAAGATAGTTGGTTTAGTGGAGTTAGAACTCGAGCTACACGTGGAAGCCATAACAAGGACACGAGAGTATTCCTCTCAGCCAAATCCAAGTTACCCACTAGAGACAGATAACATTCAACAACCATTAGTAAAACCCGTAGGTGCCTATGATTTAATTAATGACCTAACAAAGACCTTCTCTCACATCTCCTTTTTGGACTTGTTGAAGAACTCTCCACCCATAGGGCTACTCTTTTAGAAGCACTAGGTTTAGGTCATTTAATTAACATCACTCCACCTCCCGAAACACAAGTAAACCATATAGACTTCGATATTCACCCTCCAGGGAAGCCAAATAGGGATACCGAGTTTATATTTGACATAAACAAAATGCCAATAGATGCTGAGATTACACGTAGAGGTGATCCAACCTTACATTTACAAGTGTGGGTTTATAATAACTACGTTAAACATGCAATGGTTGACGATGGGGCAGCGGTTAACATAGTCCCCTTCTCTTTCCTTCAAAAGCTAGGGTATGGAGAAACAAATTGTTCCACGACTCAAAATACACTAAGAGGATATGATAGCCTTAAAGCCACTTCGATTGGGACTATAATACTACCAAACCTTAGGACCCAAAACAATCCTCACTAAGTTTTATATTATAGATTGGGAAACCAACTATAATATGATCCTCGGCCGACCATGGATACACCGTATAAAGGCAATCCCTTCTATGTTATTTTAAGAAATAAGATTCTTACACTTAGGAAAGATATTCGTAGTAAAAGGTGATCCAAAACCATTCGATATACACCTAGCAGACCTGAAGAAAAGGCTAGGCATTCACTCTGAGTTTGAACTCCCAACAAACCAACTTAATAAACCAACCAACTCAAAACCAGAAGAAAAGTTGATACCTACAACGGAGTTAGAAGTTACGAACCTAGTCAAGAATATCCCAGCCCTCAAGGATGAGGCTAACGTTGTAGAAACAATATCATTAGGAACTACTGCAAAAATTGTCAAATTGCTAGAATAGGATCTACCAATTTTCCTACCATTTGATTCCACATGTATGGGATGTACCCTAGAGTTGGTTCTCTTCCAAAGAAAAGGTGGAATAAAGCATGGTAAAGTCCCAACATCCATCTTCCCAAGAAATATTGACTCTCCAACTAATGTCATGGGGCTGGGGTGTGTGATCACTTCTCCCTGAGGAAAATCCTACCATTCCTTTAAATTAAATTTCAAATGTACAAACAATGGCACTCTCCATACAAATCCCTCCTCCTTGGTCTCATCATAGCTAAAAGATGTGTTAATGGGGCGAGTAGGAGACTCATATTTACTTCTCCGAGGTGTATGAGACTAGAGCTAAACATTTACAACTCTCAAAACTTTTAGATTTAAGCAAAGGATTTAACTTCATATCCATTTCAAGGCAATCCCACAAGAACAAAACCTTCTTTGTTCGATTCATAACAACCTCAACTTCAAAAAAAAGTGAGTTGGAAGACACCCGTTTCATGTCCCTTCGTGTTGAACCATTAGTAAACGTCAACAAACCCTCTTTTAACAAACATAGCTGAGAATAAATCTACTATCTTAGATCACGTTGATAGTGATAGAGCCACTCTTGATTACCTAAATGCCTATGCAGAGTTACATCTCACCCATCACATGGTAGATTTGTCCTTAATCCCACATTCATCTTCTTACTTTGGAAATCCCATGGCAGAGCTTCCCCACAAAAGGAACTCGACATATATGTGGTAGAGAATGGAGAAGATCTAGAACTACCTCCAGCCCCGCCTAAGTTTGAAGAAGGTAACACTTCTTTAATCAAAGAAATGATTGATATTAACATCGAACGGAGGAAGAACCAAAGATCTTAAAACTAGGATCTTCATTAACTCTAGAAGAGATAGAAATACACACTCAAATCCTCAAAGAACATCAAAAGGATTTTGCATTTAATTATAAAGAAATGATAGAGTTGCACCACACATCGTAGTACATAACCTTGTCACCAAACCAAATGCAAAAGCCAATTAAACAAAAATCGAGACCAATGAAACCCAAGGTAGCTCTCATGGTGAAGGAAGAAGTAATGAAACTCCTCCAAGTAGGATTCATCAAGCCAGTTGATTATTCTCAATGGGTATCTAATATTGTCCCATTCTCAAAAATAATGGAAAGATACGCATCTGCATAGACTTCTGAGACATTAACAAGGCATGTACCCCAAGGATGACTTCCCATTACCATCCATTGACATCATCATTGACACAACAGCTAGATTTGAGCTTTTGTCTCTCATGGATGGGTTCTCGGGATACAATCAAATCAGAATATCTGAACAAGACCAAGCCAAAACTACGTTTATAACTCCTTGGGGAACCTATTGCTACGTTGTTATGCCATTCGGTCTCAAGAATGCTTGGTGCTACATACCAATGGGCAATGACATATATATTTCATGATCTTATTCATAAAATCATGGAATCCTATGTAGATGACTTGTTGGCCAAGGCCAGGAAGCGTTGTGATCACCCAAAGTGCTCCACATCATTCTTTCACGTTTGATCAAATACAAAGTCACGCTAAACCCAGAAAAATGTGTATTTGGTGTGACAGAGGGAAACTCCTAGGTTACATCATATCATCACGAGGGATCGATGTAGACCCAGCCAAAATCTGGGCTATTCTTGAAATGATCCCACCTTCGGATGAGTCTGGAATTAGATCATTTCTTGGGAAACTTGGTGCAATCCAAAGGTTCATCCTAGATTTAAGCTTTTCCATTCATCCAATCAATAATCTACTCAAGAAAGATTATAGTATCGATTGGACCGAAGACTGCAATGAGGCTTTCAAAGTAGTTAAGCATTTCTTGTTGTCACCACCTACGCTAATGCCTCCTAAGCCAGACCGCCCTTTAATTCTATACTCACGAGCTACTCATGTCTCAGCTTACGCTAGCTCAAGATGATGAAAAATGAGAACATGCGATCTATTTCATTAGCCAAACATTACTCGATTATGAAACATGTTATACACAAGCAGAATGAGAATGCCTTGCCATAGTCTTCGCAACCAAATGCTTAAGACATTACATGCTAAATCAAGAAACAAGGGTCATTGTAAAAATAGACCATTTACAAACTTTCCTCACGCAAGGGTCCTTGTCTAAAAAGGTTGGACACTTTATAACCTTAATGGGTGAATTCAAATTAACTTTTGTAAACCAAAAGTCCGTTAAGGGACAAATCATTGCAGATTGGTTAGCCGATAACCCGTTAGATGGAGGCGATCTAGTAGATCTAGATTTTCCCGATGAATGCATATATTACATCGAAACCAGACCTCCCATCTCTGAATGTCCTTGGTATACTGATATTATTAATTATATCATGGACCATGTGTATCTAGAAGGTGCTACACCACAACAAAGAAGGTGGTTACGCATTATCGTAGCTAAATACGTTATTATAGAACAAGTGCTCTATCGTAAGGCTTTCGATGGAATGCTTCTAAGGTGTGTTGACATAGAAGAATCCAAGAAGATTCTCTACGAATCCCACAATGGAATATGTGGCGGCCATTTTGGAGGTCATGCCACTTCCCGACAAAATACATCGGATGGGCTATTTCTGCCCACTCTAGAACACGACGTAGTAGAGTTTGTACGCAGATGCCATAAATGCCAAGAATTTTCCCACGAGATTCACATGCGGCACAAACTCTACAACCAATCGCGACTCCATGGCCCTTTTCTACATGGGGCCTAGATTTGATAGGGAAATTCTCTCCCTCATCAACAGATGGCCATAACTTCATAATCACGGCCACCGAGTATTTTACCAAATGGGTAGAGGCTATGCCTCTTACCACTGTACTAGGTGTCGTGATCACCAAGTTCATTTTGAACCAGATCATTTACAGGTACGGTGTCCCACAAATCATTATCTCAGATAATGGCACTTCCTTTAAGAATGACAGGTCTCATGAGCTATGTAGTAAATTTAAAATAAACCATCATACAGCCTCCCTATATTACCCTCAAGCTAATGGGCAGGCTGAAGCAACAAACAAGACATTGAAAGCTATTCTCCTCAAAATGGTAAAAGAAAACAAATGAGATTGGCATTTAAAGTTATATCCGGCCTTGTGGGCCCACCAAACCTCAATAAGAACACCAACAAGAGCAACTCCTTTCTCATTGGTATTCGGAGCAGAAGTAGTTCTCCCACTTGAGGTTGAAATACCCAGTCTCCACATCTCACTACAAGGGATTCTGGATGAAGAAGCTTATAGAGAAGCACACCTCTCCCAACTAGAAAGCCTAGATGAGGCTAGGTTAAACATTGAAACAGTGGCATAGAGTCTATGCTGACCGGATGTGCCAAGTATAACAAAAAGGTCTATGAATGAGAAATATATGAAGGAGATCTAGTTCTAAGACTAGACAACCGGATCGATAAGAAGACCGGTGAAGGAAGGAAATTCCAGCCCAAATGGTTGGGCCCATACCGAGTCACAAAGACTATGGAAATGGTGTGTATCTCTTATGTACATTGAAGGTGAGGAATTCAACGAAACAATCAATTCCTTGCATCTTAAATGATTCTATGCATAAGCGACCAACACTATTTGTATAATTATATCTACATTGCATCTTCATGTAGTTAGGTTCATTTTGTCCACTCATTTCATAAAATTTTGTGATCAAGGAACTTATTCTCAAGCAATTCATTACAAACTTCTGATGGTATTGGTAAGCATTCCAATCATACTTCTTCATTTTCATAACATCATCACCTATTTAAATCATTTCATCAATTAAAAGCTAGATATGACAAAGTCTTAATGGTAGCCATACCAAGGCCTACATGCTTGTTCTCACTTTTGTTTCTTCCTAGGATAGGTGTCTTGCCTATGGTCTATTCTAGAAGCTTCATAGTGTCACATCTATCCCATATATAGATCTCTTTGGAAATAAGAACATACTGACATTTTGCTCAAATAAATAAGTCAAATATAGATCAAACAAAAAATTTATTTTTACACATTTCCTTGCCCTACCAACCTTCGGTGATGAGCTTGCGTCTCTTACTAGTGACGTAGGGTTGGGAAAGGATGGGAATGCCCTTACTCACCTATGCCTTGTCCATGGTGATAAGCCCATGCTTCCTACTAGAAGCATGGGGCAAGGTGTAGGGGGTTCTCTTGACAATAAACGTTAAAGGTCATAAGCAAATAATTCAAATAAACCTTTGAAATCTTGAGTCAAAAAAAATGAATCAGATGTCCAAAATTCCAAGAGAGTTCAAAACCTAAAAACCAGATTTTGTCAACCATGTGGCCATCTACGGATCTAAGTCTAGATAAACCACAAAGCAAGTCACATTCTAAACTATGGAGTCACTTGAGTAGAATAGGTTTGTAGCATCCTAATTTGGTTCCACCAAATATTTGTCTATCTCTCATCACTACCATTCAACAAATTTCATAGCTTGTGCCCTTTCTAGCTCTCGGTGGTGAGCCCTCGCATCTTACTAGTTGCGTGGAGTTAGGAGTGGGGCAAGTTCATCCACTCATCATACCAACTTGTCATCACGTTCTGTCAAAACTATATGAAGTACCAGAAAATTGCTTATAGAAGCTAAAGTTCAAAATCACATTGTGTCTACATTATCATATATCAGCATCACGAAATACAAAAGAAAGAAAGCATTTGTGTCATTTGTTCTCCATTGCATACATTTTAAAAGCATATAAAAACAACATTATAATTTACATGTGGAAACGAATCACAAAATCCTAGACACCAAGAGTCTGATCCAAAAGTATATATATATATATATATATAATATATATATAATCAAGTTTTATGTACAATGCCATCATGCGCTAGGCATGGTCAAAATGCTCAATGAGCCCGGAAATACAAAATAAATCATATAAACAATCTAAGAGAGCCAAGTGGCCTCTCAACCCCTATGAGATCCCTCTGAAGGTGCACAACCATGTCTAGGACTCCGCTATGCCGGTGCTCTGAATGCACTTGAGGGCTCATGGTCCCAAGGAGTAGCTGACCTCACTGCTATGAGAGTGACTCCTCATCAGGCACTCTACTATCCTATACCCGGCCAACTCGGTACGGAGGGTAGTCACCATCTTGGCCACATGCCAGATAGGGGCAAAGACATCACTGTGCCTACCAGCTGCTGAAGGCTCCCCTGCATCCATGGATAGCTCGGCATGTGAGTCTTCTCCATGGGGATCATCAGGGTATCAGTACATACCCGTGAATCAGGTCTCACCACTCATCAGCAGTCTCTGCAAGAAAAGGAGAAAACAAATTAGAAATGATCAAAAGGTAAAAACAAGAATGAACAAAAGGAGAGATAGCAACTAAGACAATCCTAGCTAAAAACAAATATTAAGAGAAGGGTGATAACTCACTCGGATCTCCGGGCCTCCAAGAGGGATCCCTAGGATCAGCACCTACCACAGATGTCCACCGCTGACTGATGTCCTCCTCCTCTTGTGCTCCTGGGGCAACATAACATCCTACTACGGACTCATCCTCTCCACCTAAGTCCTGAGAGGGAAACTCCTCTGAAACTAGAGTCACCCTCTCGCACTCTACTCTACCCTCTCGGCCTGTAAGATCTCCTAGAGTGTCATGCCACTCGGGATCACTATCCTCCTCTCCACCCGACTCACTGACCTCCATATCCTCGGTCTCCTCCTCCGTCTCTCCCCCTGTGAACTCCTCAGACTCGAGTCTATATCAATGGGGTCATCACTTGTGGGCAGGGTCCGGCGGTGATATCCAAGTAAAGGTGCCTAGAGAGCACCATTGCTCTCCTCGAGCACGTACCACCCTCTCCTGGCTGCAATAGGGATGCCAAGAGTAACAACAGTCCAACCCCGGCCTCTAGGACCTCCCCTAGCCTCCCGAACTAATCTGAACACTGGCACCACTGGGGAAGCATACCAACGTAAGCAAGGCCAAACTACTGAGGCACTCGATCAAAAGGGTGTGTCTCCACCTTCCCCATCCTGTCCACAAGCTACCCTGTAGTAGAGTAGGAAATCAAAGTGAGGGTCTCCTCACCCCACAACCCTACCATGGCCTGATAAGGTGTGGCCTCCATATCATCAGTAGTCAGGGAAGCAACTGGCTGGTGGGGTGCTCTAAGCACCGACATCTCTATCCATCTAGCTTCCCTCATAGCTCCGGGATCCGCCACCTCTACGCCTCTCCCATAAGGGATGATACGCTCATAGACCCACTCATCATAACCAGGGTCGGATGGCTCAAAGATTGTCCCTATAAGTGAACCACCCATGGTACAAATCATGATAGGTGGTCCCAAGTATATCAGCTCCCTAGGCATAAATCCGGCCATGTGCCTCAATCTATGTAATAATAGGGGACCAGTAGTAGAGTAAGGTGTCCCCTCCCTTGTCCCCGATCAATCTCGAGGCAAGGATCCCCATAATGGCCTTGACAATCAAAGGGATAGGCAAGCTAGGAATGGAATGGACCCTCACCCCCTTCTTCGAACCAGTGGAGATAACTGTGTCTCCCATATATGTAGCCCACTAAGCTATCTGAGCCCGCGACCCCGCTGTCTCAAGTGTGAGTCATCTCCCAATGATCGGGACTCCCAAGATGTGGTAGACATCCTCCAGGGTGATAGTCCACTCACCCCTGACTCCTGGAAATCGGAAAGTGTTCCGATCAGCATCCCAATATGAAAACAAGTCACAAAGTATGTGACTAGAAGGTGCGACATGAGGAACCCGTGATATACGTAATATGTCGCCCTCTGAAGAGTATCCTGCTCATCCTGAGAAAGTGCATCCAACACTGCTGGAAGCCAGTCACACTCTCTCTCTCTCTCTCGGCTCCATCTGATATATTCCTCCTTCTACATACACCCAAAAACACGCAAAAATGGAGTAAGTTAGTATTCAAATTACATTGAAAAAATCATTAAAACATATAAGAATACTAAAAATGCAAAATTGGGCTCAAAACACTGAGATTTTGGCATTCTGTAAAGGACCACCCACTACCTGAAAATGTTAGCGCGGCAAGGGGTGGTTCAGAATTCTCACCTTAAAGGGGCGGCGGTCCTATAACCACCACCCCTGCTCAGGGTGGCGGTCATGTCCCAACATTTTCAAACATGGGTCACGTGCCCTAAAAATGCCTAAAAACATGAAAAAAATGACTATTTTGACTAAAACAAAGCCTACCCATTAGGCGCCCCCTAAGTGACCCTATTAACACTAACATTTTCAAAAATAATCCCCCCATGACAAAGATTTCATCATTTTAACATTTTGGGGGTAAAAACGTTAAATCAAGAAGAACTAACCTGTGATCTCAGGTCGATGTTCCACTCATGGAGGCATGATCACTATCTCATCATGAACGTTTTGACTATACTCTCATCAAAAACCATCACCGTGGGTCCCAGAGCTCAAAATCAATCAAATCAACATGCACAAATGAATAGGAAAATGGGCCCATTTTTATATATATAGCATCTTGACTCATTTTGAATGCCCTTTTCACAGGTTTGGAGCGCCGACGGAGGTAAGTTCTTATCCCCGCAAAATGGTAAGTCCTCATTTCATATTATTTTAGTATTTATTTTTTGATTTATTTTATCTATCTGCACTTGAGTCCTCTTTTCATTTTACAGTAGTAGGGGAATTTTGATGGCATCATTTTCACACACGGATGCGTGTCGTATAATTTCTAACTTCCCATTTCAGGGACCACCATACTCGGACCCACCATTTTACGCCTCTTCATGGCTAAAATGCTTCTCCGAGGGGGCAATATGTACGTACCCAAAATTGTAGGGTACTGCACCATTAAACAATGTCACACATGCCCCAATGATGATACAGGTCTCCTCACAAGGTGTTCGGGATCCGAAAAATCTCTCCAAGTGTACATTAACATCCCGCATGCCCCACTTAGCCTCCGCGTGCTTTTTTTTCTCTTTCCCCCTCTTTTCCTTACTTTTTTGGTCTTCAGTGACGAAACCGCCACCCTACCTAGGCGGCGGTCTCATGACCGCCGCCACCAGGGCGGTCCCTGAAACCGCACCGCCACCCTGCTCAAGGCGGTGGTCCTTCACGCATTTTTCCAGAACATTTCTTTTATCGTGACTCACGTAAATTTCAACTTTTACCAACTTTTTCATCCGCATTTTTCTTGTATTTATGATTTTGGTTCCCTGTAATAGTGTTTCTCCATTGTTTATTGTAAAAGAGTTCAAATTGGATTTCACCTTTGGGTAAATGGGAATTCTATAAATAGCTGGTTGGTTTTCAAGCAAATGGCCTCTCAAAACTACCCTCATTCTCTCATTTCAAATTTTAGTCTTTCAGTTCTTGCTTAGGAGTTGTATTAGTTTTATTTGTTGCATGCATAGTTAGTGTTGTTTTGTTGTTTAGAAGCCACATGATCTTCTTGTGCTAGTGTTGTTATTATTTCATACAATCAATTGAGGTAAGATAGTTCCATTTTCAGTCTGAAGCCATTAGAGTTATAGGTTTTGTTCATCAAAAAGATAGTTTCAGGTTCTGGATGTTTTGTGTTGTATGACTCGCAATAAATCCCACTAGGAATTACATAAGCCAAGCTTTGTTCTCTTGCGCTATCCCTCTCCTACTCGCATTGTATTCAGTCTACATCCAAAGCTGCCATTGTTCCAATACCTACTTTTATTGATGCTAGCATTACATCACTTTTTGGATTCACGTGAGCACGAAGGAATGAGGAGACCACACTGAGGGGACAAAGCCACACACAACCGGATTCACCACTGTTCTGCAAAATCCAGGTTCAAGCTATCAAAAGTTCTAGTTAAAATATATCAAATAGAGTAGTGAATCATTTCATTTCAGTTAATCTCACTTTCGATATTACCAGGGAAGCTGTGGGGATTGATAGTTTCTGAGAAACTATGATTCATTCCCCACTTCTGAGGTAAGATCGGGGTCTTTCAAATAGATTAGATCAGTTATTTAATTATTTAGAATAGATTTACAATTACACAGGCAAAGTAGCTATACTCGGCTACCTTGTTTGTTTTTAATTTGTTATTAGTTTAGTTGTCACTTTCTAGATATATTAAATAATTGCTCTTTCAATTCTGTTCAATAGTTTATCGAAAATACAAAAATAGAGAATATATATATGTTGTAGATATACCTTGCATAATTAGTTTACTTTACTTTAGTTAGATTTATATTGTTTCTTTCGTATGACAATCACGGGACCTAGGGAGCCCAGAGAATACGTATTCGAGCCAATCATGCCTCAACCCAATCTTGTTGTAGCAATAACTAATATAGACCAGAATCTTAGAATCCAAGTCTTCCGAACAACAACAGACCTACAAGAAATCAGCCCACAGTTAAGAGGATTAAACATAGAAGACGACCAAGCACATACGTTTTGGATAAACCAGCCAAACTACAGATTTCCCTAAATAGATATCCATTACATGACTGTAGAAGGGCTTGAAAGAGAGCAAACATTTGGTTGTGATCCTTTGGTCCCACAGCCAGATGCAGGAGATATCCTCATTGACATAGACACTAGCTTAAGAATTCAAGTTTCCAGAACACCTATAAGGTACTCTGAGAAGATTGCACAACTTTTAGTTCTAAATATAGAGGCCGAAAAGGCATACGACTACTTAGATATTAGGGATTAGGATTGATTCCACACATGACCATAGGAGGTCCACAATGACCATGAATTTATGGTTGTGATCCACAGATCCCACAACCCAATGAGACCTACAAATCAATCAAACATTGACACGGGTTTACGACATTAGTGTTTAGATCCTCTCCACTTCCACCAGATATTATCGCACAATTATCCTTATTAGATATAGCAGCTAACCAAGCTAAGGATTTCTGGACTAGACTAGAGAATCACCCATAGAATCCACTATATATCCATCATCCATCTTATGACCCTATCTGGAGATATACACGAAACAATCCCAGGTCATTTTCCACGTATCCCACAACCTATAGATTGGATTACGCCAGAGCTCGATATTGATTGGAGCCTTCGAGCAGCCATCCTCACCAAATGATCTATCACACCAATTCAGGTTAGGAGGGCCTTCTTTGCCTTATATTCACAGATTCCATTAGTGCATGTCGAAGACATAAGATTTCTAACTAGTTCACCTATACCCAACATATATTCCATCCCCAGGCTATCTCGCACGACCTCCTGGAGGTCAAAGGAGGAAGAGTTACATTCCCATGCTCGCTTGTCACTTTTCCATCGTACTCTTCAGGCTAAATTCTGAAATGCTCTCCTTTTTCCATGCATTCAAACTACAAGCCCCCCACTCACCATGTTGCTCGGTATCATTTAACAAACATCTGCATAATGCGGTGAGTGAAACTCTATCTCGGCCTGTAGCCTCCCTTTTACTCGGTGGACTACTCGGCTATTTACTTGGCTTTTAGTTAGTATATTCAATTTCTGAAACTCATCCATTTGACATGTCGTATGGTAATGCTTCCCACACTCCCTGTGGGATAGAAATTTTGTTATGGTTGTCATGGGATTGTCTCCACCTGGCAATCTGTTTTCATTTCTCCAACTCACGGAAATCTGATTATGGTTTGCCATGGTTTTATCACGCTTGGCGGATTTTCTCAAATTTCCACATCCTTGGCAAGATGAGACTCGGGGCCCCTTTACACGGAAACCTTGTGTTGGCTTTCCACTACAAATTTTCCACCATGGAAATTGGGATGAAGATATCCTATGTGTAGAAATACCGACTTGGCTTGCCATCATCAAATTTCGACCTTGGCAATATACTGAAATATTTCCCATGCGGGGATCTTATAATGGCTTGCCATCGTCAAAGTCCCACCTGACAGAAGGGATGAAATTCTCCCAAGCCAATGCCTTAGCATGGATTTGAACCCCAACTTTTCCTTCTCGACTTGCAATCGAACCAAACAAAAACTTTGAATGCTCACGACCTTGTCCAACTTGACTAAGTGAGCCAATGCTAAAATGTCTTTGATTTAAGTCTCACATGAGTTCTTTTCCATTGGCCAAGCTAACATGAATGTTTAGGTGATCCTATATCAAGCCTTCTCGTGTTCTTGCATTTTGTAAACAATATGAAATGCCTAATAGGATGTTTTATGCCTTTTGTAAGCTGTAATTATCATATTCCATGAGAAGAGATCTTGTTCAATCATGTAACATCCTCAAGACTTTGTACATCTGAAACTTCCACACTTGTCATACATGTAGATAAGTTTATTTGGTAGTAGTGTGCATCTTCCAAATGTGTGTCACACCATTGATGTGAGAGTGGATTTTACTTCCTCTGCCCAGGGTCTTTGTTAGCAATGCAAGCCTTTAGTAGATGAAGATATGTTGAAAATTTATGACAGATGGATTGTGTGTTGTAAGAAGAACATGTAGTGCCTTCTTTGAAATGGCACCCTCTCCTAAGTGCTACGAGATTTTGATTGAGATGTATTTGGTTGCTTGGTTGCAAAACATTTTTTCATTCAAACACTACCGAGATGACCTCATCGTCATATCTGCATAATCTCATATCATCTCGGTCAAACAAGATAATTCTCCCAAGTGGTTTATCGACTACTCATCTAATGGATTAGACATGGCCTCATGTTAACTTAGATTTCCACTTGACTTGGCCTTCATATCTTTTTACATTGATCTCTACTGAGATCCTTATAGATTCCCTTCATTCGTCAATTTTCAACTAGCTATATTTTTGCATTAACAAGATCTCATCGAGCTCTTACAATGAGAGACTCTCACCGAGATGATTTCAAATAATATCACATTTGACACCTAATTCTCTATCAACTCGAATAGAACTCTTCTTTGAGTTGAGATCAATTATGCCTTTCGATGCTAGGTGATCTCTTCATATGTAATTTAGGAATTATTTTTAATTATTGTATCTCGATAATAACCGGAGGTGGGTTCCTAGGACTATTATTTCATTTTGAACGTGATAGGACCCCATTGTCCAATCTTTCCATGTGTGCAAAATTGGATAACATTTTTGGTGACCTCTCGGGGATGATTTCCTGCTAAGCATGATTCCAGTAGCCTTAAGTCATCCATTGGGCATGGAGTCTGTGTTGGAATCCTAAAAGTAGTATGATTTTCTTTGACACATCCCAAAATCTCCTTGAGCATTGCCGATATCCTGGACCTCCCTGGAATGCTAAGCATGAAGTATACTAAAACTATTGAATGCTTGACATCCATGGAACACTGTAAAAATTTGAATGAAGCAGATTTTGAAACTCTTATGGAAACCTTGAACCTTTCTTCTCCTTGACACCTTCCAATGATGAAACAATGTGCAGAACAACACAAAACATAGCAACAAGGAAAGAAAAACAACAACACACAACAATGTGCATAAGCACTTGGAGGAAAACACCTAATTTAACTGTACGGGGGTGGAACACTTCTCAAAAACAAGCTTTGAGATGTATCCCATTCACATGAATGGGTAGTTCTTCTCCATTGAGCCTAGATAGATGAAATGAATTTTCCTCTTTGTAACTTGTGATGATGTATGGCCCACTCCAGAGAGTGTCAAACTTGGCATGCCTACCTGGTTTGGCCTGTCTTCATCCCATTTGAGAACTAAATCTCCCTCTTGAAAACACATGTTCGGACGCCTTCTTGTCAAAAGATTTCTTAACTTGAGCCTGATGTTGCTCCAAAGTTTTCATAGCCTTGTCTCATACTTCCTCTAACTCCATGAGTTCAACAAACCTTACTGTCAGAGGATCACTCTCTATAACTTCAAGTTGATGAGCTAACTCCAAAGAAGGTAACTCCAATGAGAGTGGGAGTTTTTCCTCTCTTCCATATACAAGAATGAAAGGAGAATTTTTGATGGCCCTTTTAGGTGTGATCCGATCTACCCATAAGGTGGTCTTAAGTTGTGTATGCCAAGTCCTCTTGTTAGTCTCCATTGTGTGCTTAATAATCCTTATAAGGTTTTTGTTGCTAGACTCAGCCAATCCGTTTCCTTGCGGATAGTAATTGGATGAAGTTTTGAGGTATACCCCATTTTTAACAGCCCATTCACTCAATTTCATACCAAGAAAATCCAGCACGTTGTCTAAAATGACTATAAATGGAACACCAAACCTCATCATTATACCCTCCAAAAAATCTAGAACTACCTTTTCATTGCTCTCTTTTAATGCTACCACCTCTGTCCATCGAGTAAAATAGTCTATTGCAGTAAGGACCCACTTATGTCCATCACTGGATGGAGGATTAATCATTCCGATGAAGTCCAACCCCCATTGAACAAAGGGTTGATCCACTTGAATTGGATGCAGCGGAAGAGCTGCCAACTTCTACTTACCTGTGAAAAAGGCACATTCCTTACATTTCCTTACCCAGAGATGGGCATCCTTGAATAAATCCAGCCAATAGTAGCTGGCTCACATGATCTTGGTAGCTATTTGTTCATGTGGAATAATGTCCTCTAGATAGGCCATTATGAAACTCTTCTAGTATCTTACTTACTTGTTCTGGTCCTATGCACCGAAGGAGAACACCGTTCAAATATTTTTGAAAGAGAATGCTATCTACCAAAACATATGGGATAGATTGAAGATGGAAAGTTCATCTTTGGTTTTTATCCATGTTTTCGGATATGCTCCTGAGAAGAGGAAATTCTTCATTTTGGATAACCAGTCAGCTTGATCAACATTCTCATCAGTATTTAGGAGTGTCACATCCTCATTACCTTTTGATTCCATGTCTGCAACAAGTTGTTGACACAAACCCTTACCTCTAACAAGTTTAGTGACTTTGATGTGCACGTCATACTCCATTACCTTCGTGATCCATCCAACACACTTTTCATTCATTTCTTTGTTCAGCAAAAACTCCTTGACACCTGGATGAGACACCATCAGATGAATCTTGTTGTTGGACAACATGTGCTTGAATTTCTTCAAAGCTTGAATAACCACAAAGACTTGATTTTCAATGAATGAGTATTTGAACTCGTAGTCTTTGAGGGATTGACTGAAGAAAGCAATTGGTTGCTCCATCAGGTTGTTGTTTTGTTGGGTGAGGATCCCTGAAATGCTCTCTTGACCTGCAAAAGCATAAAGGATAAAATCTTTGTCAAACTTGGGGTTCACCAATGGGAGCTTGAGAAATGGCTGTTTTGATGGCTTCAAAGCTTTCTCATCCTTCCTTTGTCCATGAGAATGGCATGTTTTTCTTCAGCATGGCTATCAGTGGTTTAGCCAATGTCACGAATTGAGGGATGAATCTCTCACACAAAATTTATGGTTCCCAGAAAACTCTGGAGGCCCTTCCTATGTGACTTGGGAGAGATAAGGACATAATCAAATGAATCTAGCTGATCGATTGATAATCCTTCCATTGAAACAACATGCCCCAACAATTTTCCCTCATGCACTTGAAAATACATTTCTTGGGGTTAAGTGAAACCCCAAATTCCCTACACCTTCGGAAAACTTTCCTTAGATGCGTGATGTGATCTTCTGCATGCTTAGAGTATACAGTTATATCATCAAGGTAAACCAAAATAATATCATTGATTAGTCCCTTAAATGCCATGTCCATGGCTCTTTGGAAAGTAGCCCGACATTGGACAATCCGAATGGCATTTTATTGTAGGCATACGTGCCCCACTTGGTAGTGAAAGCCATTTTGAATTGGTCGATTCTTGGACTAGGATTTGATTGTAACCCAAATATCCATCGAGCAAAGAAAATCTTTGAGCTCCTGCCACCGTTTGAAGGATCTGCTCCATCGATGGAAGAGGATAATGGTCTTTTAATGACGCATGATTCAAATCCTTGAAATCTACGCATAACTAGATCTCTCCATTCTTCTTCCTCACGGGCACCAAATTGGCTACCCATGAGGAATGCTTGATGGGAAAAATTATACAGGCCTCGATGAGCTTGGTTAGCTCCTTTCTCATTAGTGGCTCAATTTTGGGATTAATTGGTCTCTTTTTCGATGAACTAGCTTAGCATTAGGATCCAGTTTGATGGTATGTTGTGCTAGACCTGGATCAAAACCACACAGATATTTATAGCTCCATGCAAATATGTCATGATACTCTTGAAAAGTTTGATGAAAGCTTCTTTCTCTTCAGAAGTACACACTTTTCTGATCTTAAGAAACTTTGCATTTGATACTTTGACTTCCTCAAAATATTCTTCTTTGACCACCATGTTAGGGCTTTGTCTTTTGGCTTGGTCATCTGAATTGAAAATGGATTCCAAAGTGACTAAACCTTTTGGTAACTTGTTTCTTTTCAATTGGATAATTTTCTCACCATATGACTCCTGCAACTTATCTTGATTTTTTGCAGCAAACTCCACCTCTTCTTGTAGGAAGAGGACAATTTGTTGTCACTATCGAACACTTGCCAACTACTCACATTATCAGGGACTACCATTCAAACCACCATTTTAACAAATTTCTGCCCTTCTTTCATGATATCAACTGGTATGTTGTATTGTGAACCAATTGTAGCAAGCCTATCCATCTTGATTTTGACCTCTAGGAACTGCATGGATTCCAAAAGCTTTGAAATCTTCAATCAGGTCCCAGACTCGGTTCTTGTATGATCTTAAAAGATCATTTTTGGATGCACTACATGCCAAAACTTGATGAACAACTAACTCACTATCTCCAAAAATAGTCAGGGCCTTGATTCCCTTCCTTTGGGCTAGCTGAATTCCTTGCACAAGAGCCTCGTATTCAGCAACATTGTTAGTGCAACTAAACTACAACCAGAAAGATGAGAAGTACTTATCTCCCTCTAGAGAAATTAACATAACACCAACACCAGATCCATTCTTACTTCTTGAGCCATCGAAGAACAATTTCCACAGTCCTTTAGAATCACTTGGTGTTTTGACAAGTTGTGGTATGATCGTATCTTCTTCATGGATACAGTAAGTACCTAATCCTGTTTCTTCCAAGACCAACAAACCAGCTTCTTCTTCTACCAATACATCAGCGTAGGGATCATACTGATGATCTCTACTTACTTCATCTAGCAAAGTATCAGGGACTTCTTCAACAAGGGTGGTTGGTTCATGATCGACATCTTCCTCTTCTGGATCACCGATGGTGTAATTTCCATTTATGGGACTAGCAGTGTAGGGTTCTACATGATTATGGTAGATTGGTTCTACCCTTATAGTTACTTTGGTTCCATATCGAGTCCTAAGAATCATATGTGACCAATCGGCCGATAGGTAACCACCCATCTTGGCGGTGAAATCCGTGATAGGCAGATGGCAAAGAGGGGAGGGAGATCAATGACCGATATGTCTTGGGTGAATGACAAACTTGGGCATGCATGGATGGTAAGTTGAAGTCCTTTGATAACCCCAATAGTCTTAACAGCTGTGCCATCCAGCTGAAAACAACCCCTCTTACAACTAGCATATTGTATGCCTAGTACATCTATAATTTGTTTAGGCATGACAGAGCTACTGGCACTAGAATCGATCATGCAATTATGTACCAGGTGGTCACCAATGATCAGGGAAATGTAGAATGGCGGTGGTTTGTTTTCATAGGAATAATTTTCCCTTCCGGTTGACACAAACTTGTAGCAGTTGTCACTCCATGGCTTGGTGATCCGCTGGTTGTACAAAACTGTTCAGAGCTTCTCAACAGGTTTCTTTGAGAAGGGATCGAGAGTGTCCCACATGGTAACACTCAGATTGGTTTTCTTCATTTGTTCTACTATGCTTGAAGGGAATCACTCCTACTTTGATGACACTTTTTTGGGCATTGGGGTCCTCCTTTGGAAAATGTTTGTTGGGTACCGTGATGCCTGGAGAACCATCTTTCCCTGCGGCATGGCTAGCCGGTGTTTCTGGTGATTTCTTTCCCACATTTTTATCAACTGCCATTTGTAACCCAGGTTGAGAAGTGGATGCTTGATCAGCTTTGGGAGGTTGAGGCTCCATTTCTCTCTTCTTGGAATGAGTGTTTTTTGCTACCACTGATGAAGAATCTGTATTCAACCCACAAAAATCTTCTGCTTGCCAGTTTAGCAAAGTGGATTCTTCAGGTGCCTGCGGTTGATCTGCTTGCTTCTTGCGTAGATGAATTTTTGTTAACTCTGAAGGGGAAGATACACTTTGAACCATAAGGGCCTAGCTAAGAACTCCATTGGGACAAAGATTTTGATTGTGGGGTTGAGAGCAAGGATAACACCATTCGTAGTCTTGAACTAGATTATTCTAACATAGTACTATAGCTCTAGATGAGCTAGCTGCAAGAGGGTTCCAAAAGTTCAAGGGCCTGACATTTGCAACTTGACTTGTAGTTTGATTTTGAGGCTGATTGTTTCCTTGAAAAGGAGGATGGTTAGCCTGATACTTGCTGATTTTGTGGCTGATATGGATGATTGTATTGAAACTATTGCCTTTTGAGTGCAACGAGCTCATTTCCAAAATTTTGTAGTAGCGACTTGACTTCAAATAGGTCATTTGAAGAGGTAGGGGAAGATTGAGATGGTTTCTTGGAGTCTACTAGAATAGGAGCAATGATAGGCTGATGATTCGTAAGATCTGGAGAAAAGGGCATTGGTGGTCATGGAGCTATCTTTCCAGCTCTGATCAAAGAATTCTCTACACTTATGGCAACTTCGTAAGCATCAGGAAGTGTAGTCCCTCCCATGGACTGGATCATAACTACTACATCACTATTCAAGGCTCACAAATAGTACAAGAATGCATTATGTGTAGAAGGCTTTACAAGCGCTGAATCCTATTCCAAGTCCTGTGGAATCGGAAGTTGAAATCACTCATGTATTCTTGGGAAGCTCTCTTCATGGTAGTGAGTTGTTCCAAAAGTGATAGGTGATCACTTTTGTCTTCAAACTATTTACATAGCTTTTCTCCCAACTCATCCCAAGTGGTTATAGTGCCAACACCTAACCCGTGAAACCATTGAAGTGCTTTTCCCTTGAAAGAGGTAGCAAGAAGTCTAACTACAATGTTGTCTTCTATGATATTATGTACTACGCATGCGTTGGCTACATCAAAGATATGCTCCACTAGAGTAACGTGAGTTTCCCCCATGTAGAAGGGTAAACTTTTGAGTGCCACAATAGGTATCGGGTCACGTTGAGCCAACATAAGAGGACTGCTTGCATTGAAAGGGGAAAAACTTGGTTCCTCACCATAGCAATGAAAGGTTGATTGTTCTTGGGTGGAGGAAACCTTCCGTAAGGAGGAGTCGAATGACCCCTACTAGGTAAATCTGCAACTGGGGATGTGGAAATGCCTCTTCTTCTTCTCTTTGGAGGAGACAAGGAAAGTTTGATATGCTGATAATTTCCTTTCTTTGAAGAAGCTCTTGTCTAAATTCTTCACATAAGTTACCACACTGAGATTTGGAATCCAGAGATATAGAGTCACCAGGTACTTTGACTTGTGTAAGTGAGAAGAGAAGTACCAACTCTCTCCCCCACCGGGCATGCCAAAAACTATTGTCGCCAAATCACTGCACCCTCCGAATGGCCAGGATGTGAATAGGATGTTCGGTGTGATTGGGACACATGGGATCACCTCTCAAGCTATGTGGGACTTGGGCTCAAGTGAACCTCCGGAGAAGGCCGGCTTCCTCTTCCTAAACTAAGTGTTGTACTACTCCTAGTGTAATAAAAATGATTATCTAGTCCTATGCTAACATCTTCATGGGGTTTTAGGGAAAGAGATTTACAAAAATGAAACTATACTAGGGATGGTGATGCACCAAATAAAGGGTGTTTCCAGACTCAAGGAAGGGTTAATTTGAAGAGGGTGTGTGCACCACAGGTCAACTTCACCTACTACAACTTAGAGAGGGTACATGATACCACAAACTAAGAGACATGCATTCCCTTTGTTAAACTTTATCAGACGAGAAATATACTAGTTTCCCAGTGAAGAAGGATGAACTCAAGAAGGGTGAACAGACACCACAACTCAACTACATGCAATACTCCACCACTCGATAAGCACAGAACTCCAAGAACCTGCAATAGAAACTTAAACTTGCATAGTGTACCTGCAAGTATGAGAAAGGCACAAAGAAGCATAGAAGGATGAAAGGACCAAGATTAGTCACAAAACACACACTTTTATTGCTTCAATAACATGCACAATGCATCATACATTCAGAAGAGGCAATAGTTTCCATTACAGTCTTGAAGAGGAAGCTTGAAAGTTCTCTCAACACACAAGAACAACTTGCAGAAGAGAGAGGACTCTTGAAAAGCATACACTCACCTAAGATATCTAACTGTCCAACTTGTCTGAACTATTGGAACCCTTTGAAATGAGCTTCCAACTTACATTTATAGAAGAATATGTGAGAAAGAAGAGGAAAGGTCATAATTACATTCCTAAATTGAAGGCCCATGATGTATTTATCATAGTTAGTTGAATCACTTGAGAAGGTTCCATCATGGGTCATTAATTGCCTGATGACCTAGTCTTCTCAATTAATTAAAAGAATATTTAAATAATATTTAAATAATAATAATAAATATTATTATTAAAATATTTTAGTTAAAATATTAAATTAATTAACATAATGTCGGGACCCCCTGTTGACCCATTTGACTTGAAGAGGAGGGGGTCCATGTGAATAGAGTCTGCACATAGCCCAACTCGGTGAGTTTCGAATCCTCTAACTCGGTGTTGCACTCGATTTTGAACCCCACACCAACTCTTTCCTTACCTTGGAAATCAAGCTCTTTTGCATTGAGTCCTTCGAATGGTGAGCTATCAAACTTGATTCTTATCATTTTCCTTGGTTAACTCGAGGCCATTTATGCATTCCACATTGCCTTTCGTGAAACATATGTGAGCTTCCCCATGAAGTCACCGAGCTCTTCATCCAAAAAATGAGCTTACCTTTCCTGGGCTCAAACTCACCTCCGAGCCGAGTCCTCGTTCGAGCCTGAAACTTGACTGAGCCATGATCTTGCAATGATCTTGCCACCATATTCACCATTTTTATCACTGTCTTTCCATTTTCCAACTCATATTACTCCAACCATATACATTCAGAGTCTTCTTTCTCGATTTACTAATGAGATCTCCCTCTTCTCTAGTTCTTCTATCATGCCCAACCGAAACACCACTTGACATGCAATGTTGATTTCAATCTCACCATGATGTGAGCGTGAATGACTCATACTTCACATAAACCTTGAGATATTTATGGCTCAAACCAACTCTGGGAGCTTCTCTCATGACCACCATACGAACCATTAGAAATCAAACCCTCGATTCTCATTCACTTCACTTTCAATGAAACAAGCAATTGCATCTTAATGTGGACTTGGCAAGATGTCATCAAGACTCCTTATTTATCTTCAATTCATCGATCCAGGTATCCACTGGATCCCATCAACTTGCTCATAAAATTTGCAACTCTTACTTTTATCTGTTGAGTGATTCTCTTGTTGCTCAGCCATGATCCTACCATATTCCACTTAGTTAAACCATTTTTCCATTCATGTTTTCCACTTATTTCTCTGAGTAAATTTGGCCTGCATTCATGAAAACATTTCATTGAGATTTTTTCCTCAAAAATTTTTACAATCTTCATTCTCTTTCTGCCCTGTAGTTACTAGATCAATTTTAGCTCATTGTAATCTTCCACCATTTGGCTGAGATCGAAATGGACTCTCAGAAATACACAACTTCCATTTCACTTGCTAAGACATATTACTATCATTTCCCTCGACTGAACTCAGTCACTAGATTGCTTCAATGCATGTCATTTCCCATAACCCAAAGCACTCTGCGAGCTCATGTTAGTGTCACATTCATGTGGCGAACATCAGCTATAAATCCAACCCCATGATTTGAAGCTCGGACACAAGACATAATGATTACATCATGCTCCTGGCCTTGAAGGCATCTACCATATTGATATATAAACCTTTTCCTTCATCAGATTTGAGGACAACATCAAACTCTCGGTGTAAACATTTCAGCTGTAGCTTGTAAGGTGTGATAATTCCAACAGAAACCTTTATGCCTGCCAACTTAGTGACTCATTGAAGATGCTCATATAATTGCAAAGCAAATTGTGCTTCATGAATATTCTGATATGAAACAGATCCACCTCTATGAGATTCACTTCCATGAGTTACATCGTAAAACAAGTAAGGTCTCAATAGAGAATCTTTGTAATAAATTTCATCAGGTCTCCTGGTAACACTCTCACTTGTCACTTAATCAATTTTGATAAAAATATCTTGAAGGAAAATCCCAATTTGAGGATGCATTCGATACTGAATAGATAACAACATAGTTGGACAACCTGCTTGTTGGAAGCACTCAAAAAGGCTTCTACTATACTGCAACATGCTGCTTTGCACTGTGCGTGGGAGCTTGTCACCTATCCCTTCCATCTCGAAACTTATGAGATCTCACAATTGGTTTCAAAACTCATCACTCCTTAGGCACATGTATTTAAGCTCAAACTTAAGGGCAAATCCCTTTGCTACAAGTTTCACCTTCCATTATCATCGATTCACTCACCATTTTAGCTTCTCTGATTTCTCTACGATGGTCTTTATCCATTCCATTTCCATCTCATTCGTAGAATGAGCTTTTACATTGTTACCACTCAATGCATTTGAGATTTTTGAATAATGCTATTAAGCTCCTATTCTTCGCCATCTTGGTTGGGTCATTGGCCAAGATTATATTATTGTGAAAGCCACTTTCATTCCTCATGATTGTGGTGAACCAATGATCTCTTGAGGTGAGATTCTGAAATTCTCCCTTTTTCAATGCATTTGATACCTGTAGATGGCTTTATCACCATGTCAGTTGGGTAAGTATCATTGTAAAATGACTTGAATTCATCCTTCCAATTGTGAGTCAAATTGAAATGGAATTTCCACACATTGCCTTGGCATTTCCCATTCCAGCTTGATTGGGAAATTCCAATTCCTCGTATTCACTATGACAATTGATCACAAAGCATTGTCATATTCAATTTTTCTAAACTCATCCATTATGACACCTCCACATTGAATGGTCTTATGATTACATGATCTTCCCAACTAATTTGCCTATTAATACCCACATAGAAATTTTTACTTTGTCATGGGATTGTCTCTTAACTTGCATCTTTTTCATTTCTCCAACTCACAGGCTATCTTATGAGTTTGCCATGGTTTTATCACGCTTGCAATGTTTTCATCAAATTTCCAATCACTTGGCAAGATGAAACTCGGGAATTCTTTTTATGCAAAACCTTGTGTTGGCTTTCCACTATAAATTTTCCACCATGGAAATCCATGGGATGAAGATATCCCAAAATACCACTTGGCTTGCCATCATCAAATTTTCGACCTTGGCAATATATCTAAAATATTTCCCATGTTGAAGGCCATCTTACAATCTGAACTTGCCATCGTCAAATCCCCCTGAAATTACTAAAATGAAATTCTTTTTAATGGACATCCAATTCCTTAGCATGGCTTAGCTCTAACCCCAAACTTTTTCCTTCTCGCTTGGGCCAATCATTCCAAACAAAAATTTGAATGCTCAGTTGAAGTTCCTTATGCATCCACAATGCTAAAAGCGCGTTGAGATCTCCATCCAAATGATCGATTCTTTTCCATTGGCCAAGCTATACATGAATGTTCAGGTGATCGGGGTGGTCAGGTGTTCATTGCATTTTGTGAAATAGTTTGAATGCCTATACAGGATGTCCATGCCTTCTGTAAGCTATAATTATCATATTCCATGAGAAGAGATCTGGTTCAGTCATGTCATCGAAGACTTTGCGAGCATCCGTCAAACTTCCACACTTGTCATACATGTAGATAAGTTTATTTGGTAGTAGTGTGCATCTTCCAAATGTGTGTCCCCTACCATTGATGTGAGAGTGGATTTTCTTGCCCTCCTGCAAGGGATTTCTTAGCAATGCAAGCCTGTAGTAGATGAAGATATGTTGAAGAATTTACAGATGATTGTGTGTTGTAAGAAGAACATGTAGTGCCTCCTTCAAGTGACCCTCTCCATAGAGTGCTACGAGATTTTGATTGAGATGTATTTGGTTGCTTGGTTGCAAACATTTTTTCATTCAAACACTACCAGATGACCTCATCATCATATCTGCATAATCTCATATCATCTCGGTCAAACAAGATAATTCTCCCAAGTGGTTGGTCGAGCACTTTCTCTAATGGATTAGACCTGGCCTCATGTTAACTTAGCTTTCCCTGACTCGGCCTTCATATCTTTTTGCATCGATCTCTACCGAGATCCTTATAGAGTTCCCTTCATTCATCAATTTTCAACTAGCTATATTTTGCATTAACAAGATCTCATCGAGCTCTTACAACTGAGAGACTCTACCGAGATGATTTCCGAGATGACTATCAATTTGACACCGGTTCTCTATCAACTCGACCCCAAACTCTTCACTGAGTTGAGATCAACTGGGTGCCTTTCGATGCTAGGTGATCTCTTCATATGCAATTTAGGAATTATTTTTAATTATTGTATCTCGATAATAACCGGAGGTGGGTTCCTGGGACTATTATTTCATTAGGATCTCCGTATTTGGGAAGCAAAATTTTTCCTGTTAATAAATCAACAAGTTTTCCATCTACCTTAATAGTCTTGGGTACAAGTCTTTTTAAACATAGCATTTTGATGAACTTGTTCGATTCTGTGTCCTTAATTTCTCAGTAACAATGGTATTTCAATATTCAATTTCCTTAGTTCCTGCACTCACTCAGGATTCCTTAGTTTCTATGGCTTCTTTAAATCTCTCTAGGGGAAATGAGTCTCAAGAGAGTTTCTATCCGGCTCCATATCCTTTTCTTTTCATCCTTCTTGGGAACAACCGTTAGTGGTTTTAATTTATTCTATCATCTCAGTGATTATAATAGGTGGGCTACTAAATATTTTTCTAGATCTATTAATATCCTTATAATCCATGGCATTCAAATCAACCGATTTTTCTGTTCTATTCCATGACTAAGAGTTGTTTGTTTGTTTCTTGGGTTTGCTAATGGTGTTGGTATTTGGGTTTGGACTATCGACACTAAAATTTTCCTTCATAATTTCTATTTCATTAATGTATGTATTAGAAATAGGATGTTGTTAAGTGTAATTAGTAGTAGCGTCTAAAGAAGATCAAAGTACAATAGGTGCCACCAATAATGACGGTAATAGTTAAAGTACAATAGGAGTGTTGTAAAAGTAAATATTTGTTGTAAGTGGTCCAAGTAATGTTAAAATGTCAAAGTTGGGATAAGTAAGAAGTAGGGTCTACATGATTAGAATTAGAAATATTATATTTGTAATAAGGACAAGGAGTGATGTCATAAATATTTTGTGTATTTTATTTTTGGAAAAGTCTAAAAAGGTGGAACCCATGTGAGATGATAAGGTTTATCTTATCTTAGAAGATAAGCCTACATGTAAAGGCAAGAGTTTAGGCATGAAATATGATTGGCCGGAAGAGATTTCCTATCCTATCTTAGAGATAAGATGGATAAGCCTAAATTCCTATAAATAAAGAGGCCACCCCCCTCATTTAGCATATAGAAGGAAGTAGTGAGAAATATTGTAAGTGTGTAAAGGAAGCCATCATTTTGAAGGTGTGTTAAAGAAGCCATTAAGAAGTGTAATTGTGAAGTTTCTCCCATAGTTATTGTTGGAAGGCAAGTGAAGTCAGTAACACTTGAAGTACCTCATGGGTGAGATTGTAACAATTTCATGTTGATATTATAATTTACACTTATATTTCAGATTTATCGTCATTCCTTCTTATCATAGTTTATGGTATTCTTGTGTTATTTTTGTTGTTGTGTTTCCAGATTCCATCCACCAAACTAAAATCTGTACATTAGTAAATAATCATAGCACGAGGAGTTCCCGGTGAAGAATTATCATAGTGTCAGATTGGTGATGACATTTTGGTTCCGTTGCTGGGACCATTCCTCGTTGGTGGATTTTCTGGAGAGATATTCCCACTTAGTCAGAAATCATTTGGAGAGTAACCTTGTTTTTACTGTGCATAGTAGTTACCATGGTAAAGTCACTTTTTACCGTGAATAGTATTTACCACAGTAACTTCACTTTTTACCGTGAATAGTATTTACCGTAGTAACTTCACTTTTCTACCGTGAATAGTGTTTACCACAAGAAAGTCAGTTTTACCGCATGAAGCCAAGTTTTACCATAGTTTACCGTGGTCATTTCTATTTTACTGTAGAAAAGTGTAAAGTCACTTTCTATTATAGTGATTCCAATTATTTGTGCACATAAGTCTTGTTGATTGTACTTGTGGGTTGGTATTTCACTGTGGTTACTTTTGAAAATGGGGAAGATTCCTATTTTTTCAGCTCAATCTAATGAAGATGCTTCCTCTTTCATTCAAGAGTTTAAACGATCTTGTATTTGTAATGGCCTTATAAGAAGGGAACAATGGACTGAATTTTTTCCTACCTTTTTGGATGGTTCAAGACTTAAGTGGTTTGAAACACTAGGTGAAAATGTAAAAACTCATGGGATTTATTAACCGAAAGTTTTCTTGAAGAATTTGGTGAACAACACAGAAATATGCGAGATCTCATGATCGAGATCACAAAGCTAGACTAAGGAGAGAAGGAGAAGATAAGAGATTATCATGCTCGTGTTCTAGAGCTAAGGAGGAAGCTCAATGCCCAGATCCGGAAGGAAGGATTAGCGGATGGGTTGATGAATGGCATGGATAATCTCCTATGTAAGCACTTCATTCTTGGGATGAAGCCAGAGATCAAAAAATGAGTGAAGTATGACCACCCAGCTACCATTGAACAAGCAAAGGAGATTGCAAGAAGGCAAGAAGAAAGCATGGAAGAGGAGCCCAAAGAAATTGTTGCTAAAGTAGAGCCTACACTAACACCTTTCGTTCAGAATCCACAACCACTCTCGGTGAGCACAAATCTTTCTCCTAGTACATCTACTAAGTATGAAGATCTCCTCAAGAAAATGGGACAGTTAACTATTAATCTTCTTCAAGGAAAAGAATTTAGTTCTTAGGGAGGAGATAGAGGTCCAAAAAGAAATATTTCTGAAGTTGTTTGTTATGGTTGTTATAAAAAGGGTCATTATAAGTATAATTGTCCAGATAGAGCTTCTACATCTGGTACAAGAGATAATGATAAAGGAAAAGCACCTATGAATTCTTTTGATGTAGTAGATAAGAGCATAAATAATGAAGTAGATGTGTTTGTAACAAAAAGAAATAAAGAAAAAGATAACCAAGATGGAAATGATCCTAAGAAGATGAAAGGAGAAACTAGTAAGAAACATAGGAGAAGAAAGTTGGGTGTGCAGGATTTTCTGATTTCACAGGACAAGGACCATACTCCATCTTAGAAGATTTGTCCAAAAAGCATGCAAATATTACATATAGTCAACTCTTGGCTATGTCTTCCTCGAGAAGAGGCGGGAGCTGCAAGTGGACTCAATGATCGACAAAGGAAGGAGGTTGAGGTCCTGTTTTGGAGGTAGAGGCGAGATCCTTATGCTCCACAAGCCGAGTTACTATGTAATGGTATTTCAATTCATGATGTCTTAGTTGATGGAGGTGCTGTAGTTAAATGTAATGGCCGAGTCTGTAATGAATATGTTGGGTTTAAAAATTGATCGCCCCTCAACACTTATGTTAAGGTCATTAAATAAGGGAAAACTAAACCAGAAGGTGTAGTTTCAAATGTGGCAATATCTGTTATGGGTGTTGTATGTGTGGTAGACTTTTAGGTGATGAAAAATGGTATTGTTGCGTATCCAATGTTATTGGGAAGACCATGGCTAAGGAGAGTTCATGCAAGAAACTACTGGAATGAAGGCTTCATGACACTTGGACGTGGTAGAGAGAGGGTGAAAATAAATGTGATCCCTCGGCATCATAAGGCAGAACCTATCGATTCAAGTGATGAAACTGATGATTGGACATCCTCTGATTACTCTAGTACCAATGAAGTGGACACAGAAGATGAAGAAAGTGAGGTTGATGTTTCAGTCATGGATATCCTTCCAAATACACACCCGACTCATGACTCCATAAAAATATCTGAATAAGAAATTGATGATCGTCTTTAGCAAATAAAGATTGGTGATGTTGTGATAGAGAGTGAGAAGGAATCCTACCTCTAGCTCTTTCGAAGGTACATACACATATTCACTTTTGATTACAAGGAACTCCATCAAGTAAGTTGGGTAGAACATTCTACTCGAGCTGGTAGATGACACTAAGCCCATAAAGCAAATGCCATATAGAATGAATCCTAATTTTTCCAAGACCAGTAAAAGACGAAATAGATAAGTTGCTTGATGCAGATTCATATTTGTTGTGGAGAATTCAGAATGGGTTTCTCCCATTGTGATCTCAATAAAAAGAATGGGAAGCTACGCATTTGTGTTGATTACAGAAGCTCAATAAGGCAACAAAGAAGGATCATTACCCTCTTCCATTCTCAGATCGATCTTGGACGAAGTAGCAGGCCAAGAGTGTTATAGTTTTGCTGATGGATATAGCGGATACAACCAAGTTCGTATAGCAGAGAAATATCAGCTGAAGACCACATTCACCACTCCTTGGGGAATGTTTTCTTATAGAGTTATGCCTTTTGGGTTGTGTAATGCTCGAAAACATTCCAACGTTTGATGAATAGGGTGTTCGAACCCTACATTGGGAACTTCATCAGAGTATTTCTGGATGATTTTTCATCTATGGGAGCAAGATGGACCACCTACACTAGATGGAGACAACATTTCAAAGGTTAGATGAAGCACAAGCCTCACTAAACCCTACAAAATGTGTCTTTGGATGTTCTAAAGGTGTTTTGTTAGGGTATGTTGTATCTAGAGATGGTATTGGTACTGATCCTGATAAAGTTTCAAAAATCAAAGAGTTACCATTTCCTATGAATAGAAGTAAGTTGAGATCATTTTTAGGCCATGTGGGTTACTATAGAAGGTTCATCAAGAATTTCTCAAAGATTACACAGCCACTAACCCAATTGTTGAAGAAGGATGTTACTTATGAACCAGAAATAAGGCGCATGAAGCTTTTGAACAACTAAAGGAAGCCCTGGTTTCTTCACCTGTTTTAAAGAATCCAGATTGGAGCAAGCCATTCATTGTCTATACTAATGCCTCAGATGCAGCACTAGGAAATACTCTGAGCCAAAAGAATTAAAATGGGAATGATCATCCAGTTTACTTTGGGAGTAGACAAATGAGTAGTGCTGAGGTAAATTATACTGTAACTGAAAAAGAGGCTCTGGCTATCATTTTTGCTGTAAAGAATTTTAGAAATTACTTGCTAGGGTAGAAATTTATAGTTGTGATAGATCATCAGGCTCTAAAATATATTGTCAATAAGCCTAACCCATCAGGGAGAATAGCAAGATGGATAATTTTGCTACAAGAATTTGAATTTGATATTATAGATAGGCCAGGAAAGAAGCATGTCAATGCAGATTCACTCTCTCGAGCCTATGATGGTTTAGGTTCATCTTGTGATGATGATGATTTCCCAGATGCAAAATTGTTATCCCTTGACACAATCCCTAGTGAATACATAGATATTTGGAATTATCTAAATGAATTCAAGTTTCCTGATGGTGCTAATGCAAAGATTAAGAGGAAGATTACTCAAGCCAGTCGTCCATATTCTATTCTGCATTGAGTATTATTTCGAATAGGACCTCGATAGACAGACAAGAGGGCAATTGGACATGATCAAGGGAAGGAGCTAATAGAAGAATTCCACAATGGTACATGTGGAGGGCACTTCTTTGGACAACTTATGACAAGAAGGATCTTGATGCCAGGTTATCATTGGCCCACTCTTTTTAGAGATTGTTATAATTATTGTAAGACATGTGATATTTGTCAAACACATGGTAACCGTAAGACTTCATCAGCTCCATTATGTCCTATTCTTCCACTTGGTCCCTTTGAAAAGTGGGGAATAGACATTGTAGGTCCACTTCCAACTACCCCATGCCAAAATAAGTATATTGTAGTTGCCACAGATTATTTAACCAAGTGGGTTAAAGCTAGGCCATTGAAAACAACTTCCATGGATGAAGTGGCAAGGTTCATATATGAACGCATTGTCACCAGATTTAGTTGTCCATTAGAAATTGTAACAGATCAAGGAAGCCACTTCATTAATGAGGTGGTAGAGGCCCTAGTCAATAAGTTTTCTATTAAACACAGGAAGGCAACAACATACAAGCCAAGCACAAATGGACAGATGTGGAACAAATAAATTTTGTGTTGTGTTAAATTATAGCAAAAGATGTAGCCTTGCGGTACATAAGTGGGATAAAAGGATTCATGCAGCATTGTGGGCATATAGGGAAACATCAAAGTCAGCAACAGGATACTCCCCATTTCAGTTGGCTTATGGCATTGATCCAATTCTTCCTATTGAGTTTGATATTCCCACTGTGAGAGTTATGAAAAATGAAAGGATGGATGAAAGTGATTCAGTAAAATAAAGGTTGGTACATCTTCATTTGCTAGAGGAAATGAGGGAAATAGCAAAGGATACAAGCTATAAGAAGAAAATGAAGCAGAAGGAATACTTTGATCAAAAGATCCGTTGGTCTCCATTTCATGTGAATGACTTGGTTCTAGTATATGATTCCAAATACAAAAAAAGAAGACAGAAAATTTCTTCCAAAATGGATGGGGCCCTACAAAATAGCAGAAATTGTGTATGAAAATGGTACGTCGATCAAGGAATTGATGGCACTCCCATTATGAAATGGGTCAACCATGACAAGTTGAAGATTTTCCAAGCACTGAATAGTCTACTCGAGGACGGAGTAGAAGCTAGGAAGGGGAAGATGTCGACACTAAAATTTTCCTCCGTAATTTCTATTTCATTAATGTGTGTATTAGGAATAGGATGTTGTTAAGTGTAATTAGTAGTAGCATCCGATAGAAGATAACAGTGTCGTCAAGACGGTGCCGCCAATAATGTAGAGTACGGTAGCAAAATCAAAGTACAATAGGAATGTTGTAAAAAAGTAAATATTTGTTGTAAGTGGTCCGGTAATGTTAAAATGTCAAAGTTGGGATAAGTAGAGAAGTAGGGTCTACATGATTAAGAATTAGAAATATTATATTGGTAATAAGGACAAGGAGTGAGGTCATAAATATTTTGTGTATTTTATTTGGAAAAGTCTAAAAGGTGGAACCCATGTGAGATGATAAGGTTTATCTTATCTTAGAAGATAAGCCTACATGTAAAGGCAAGAGTTTAGGCATGAAATATGATTGGTGAAGAGATTTCCTATCCTATCTTATAAGATGGATAAGCCTAAATTCCTATAAATAAAGAGGCCACCCCCCTCATTTAGCATAGAAGGAAGTAGTGAGAAATATTGTAAGTGTGTAAAGGAAGCCATCATTTTGAAGGTGTGTTAAAGAAGCCATTAAGAAGTGTAATTGTGAAGTTTCTCCCATAGTTATTGTTGGAAGGCAAGTGAATTCAAGAACACTTGAAGTATCTCATGGGTGAGATTGTAACAATTTCATGTTGATATTATAATTTACACTTATATTTTAGATTTATCGTCATTCCTTCTTATCATAGTCTATGGTATTCTTGTGTTATGTTTGTTGTTGTGTTTCCAGATTCCATCCACCAAACTAAAAGTTGTGCATTAGTAAATAATCATAGCACGAGGAGTTCCTGAAGAATTACCATAGTGCCGGATTGGTGATGACACACCACATTTTCATTTTGTAAATTTTGTGCTTTGGGGAACCCATTATGGCTTGTTGATTCTAATTTGGATGTGTCCTCCATGGAACATAATTATTAGGGCTCCACCTAGGTTGTGACCAAGCATTCGGGTTTCCTTGACCAGACCATGGTTGTTGGTGTCCTTGGGCATACCAAGATTGACCTACCCAATCTTGAGGGTTCCATGTTGGTTGAGGTGCCCAAGGTGGTTGTCCCCAATTTTGTGGCACTATCTGAGCTGCCCATGGCATCATCTAGGGGTTAGGAACCAACCTGGGCATGAATTGCCCTTGGCTAGGTTATCTTTGGACAAAATTTACTTCTTCTGATGTGGATGGAATGTTTCTTTGTTTAAGCTAATTTTTAATAAATGGAAGAAGAGAACATGCATCACTCTCATGGTCCCTAGATTCACAGATAAGACACATTTCTATTTTGTTTAGGGGACAATCTCTTATTATATGCTTCTTCCTACATCTAGGACAATACATAGCTAATGGTTCAGTTTTAACATTTTCTTTAGCTTGCAATCCATCCAAGGTGGAAGTTAACTGAACTAAAATGTCTGTTTTGAAATTTTCCTATTCATCCATCAATTTTTTCATCTCTGGGTTTAAATTTTTAATTGTTTTTCCTTTTCTAGGTCCACCCCTTGTTCGTGAATAGATTCTACAAATGTCTTTAATATCATTCATTCTTATTTGATCAATATTTCCACCTCCTATCAGATCAAGTGCCTCTCTTGATTCATCATCCATACCTTTCAGAAAAATGGTTTTTCTTAACTCTTCTTGTAATACAAATCCACATCTTTTGCTCACAAAAAAAAATCTGTCTAAATAATCTTCCATATTCTCATCCTCCTACTTTATTTTGAAAACTTCTTCCTTCTTATTCCTCCTCTACAAGAATCTTGATACTTTTCTAGGAAGGCAACTTCCATTTGTGCCCAAGTGGTAATAGAATTAGATTGTAATCCCATAAACCACCTCATTATTGCATCCTTTAGGGTAGATGGAAACAACTTGAGTTTCTAATTATCTATTTTATAATCATAAGTTTGACATAGTAATTTAAATTCAAACAGAAATTGGTCGGGTCTTCGATGACATCCTCTAAACATGGGTAAATGTGCAAGTGAAATATTTTTCAAAGGTGTATCATCATCATCCAATTGAACTAGATAAGTTAAGGTCCTATTAGGTTCTCTTTCTGCTTCTTGTGCCATTTATGTAGTACCTTATAGGATTTTTTTCCCAATCAATATGGTATGTGATTTGTTTTGGGGAAGGTGAAAAGTCAAGAGTAGGAGGTTGAATACTCAATTGTGAATCAAAACTTTCTCTAAACGAGTCTTGGAATATGATCTTTTTCTAAAGGTTCTACTTCCTTCTAGTGATTGATCTAAGAATTCCAAAGGTGGCAATTCTGCTTTGTGCCTAACAGGGGATAATGGTGCTTCCAATTCTTGATAAACTTCCTTATTTGATGATGATCCTTATTTAGATATTTTTGGAGGAATCAGCGCTTAGATTCTCTTAGTCTACTCATAAATTTTATGATAACATAGGGAAGATCCTGTAATTACTAGATGTATGATTTCTGCTATTGTTGACACCTAATTAGACAATTCTAACTATTGGTTCCCTAACAACAGTGCCAAATATGATGGATGTCGTTATTCCCTTCATTTAATTAACTCTTTGTTGATGTCATATTCAAACCAAGGGTGGTGTCCGAAGCTATATGTAACAAGAAATATTAGTGATCTAGTAATTGACTGTAGGTATTTGTTTCTTTTTATATTTTCTGGGGGATTTTCTCAATGTCTTGAGGATTCCTTGGCTAAAACCTTATTGAAATCAAACTATGAAAACTTGCTGGAAGTAAAAACTCTCTATAGAAATAGATTGCTAGAAATAAACACACATTTGCATAATAGAATAGATTTTGTAAGTAAACACACATTACAGAAATGAACACACTTGCTTTGGAAATAAACACACAATTTGAGAATGCTAAAAGTTGATTGCAAAGAAAGAAGAATCTAATATAGAACACATGTAGGAAAAAGTATACAATAGATTTCAACTTGAGTAATCAAAAGCATTTATAGAATTAATAGATCTATACTATTTTCTCTGGAAATATAAATACCAATAAAATGAAGATCATGGTTCTTGGAAGAGTGGGCCCTTGCTCCACCTTGAAACAGATTTGACAAATTAATATACTCTCAAAACAGGAATGGCTATTTTATTGATAAAATGTTCTACATTACAAAAACGTATTGTTTCTTTCTATCTCTCTATCTTTCTCTATGTATATATCTATATCTCTCTCTATATATATTTTATCTATCTACAGTATGCATATATATACTTCTTCCACAGGTGTATTTACAGCCATAGTTGTCCTACCGATTCTGATAGAACTGAATCGTGCCCAAAATAGATGTTGAATTGGATCATGGCTAGACATACTATTGTATGATAGTTATCCCTGGATCTCGTGAGTATGAAGAATTGGAAATCTTCCAATCTTCTCCTGATTAAAAGGATCATTGATTGCTAAATCATCGATGTTGTTGGAATAAATAAATTCTCATCGGTTCTAGAACTTTAGAGAAGTTCAGAACTAAAGGAAATCATTCCAGATTGAACCGTGAGGGTTTCGAGCTGCATGCATGAGTTCTAAACTAAATCCAAAGTTCTAGAACCGAGTGATGGAGTTTTGAACTAAGCCCAAAGATTTGGAACTAAGTGATAGAGCTCATAACTGTGTAATGGATTTCTGGAGCTAAGTTGGAAGTTCCAGAACTGATCCGTATTGAAACCAATGCTTTCAAAAACATGTTGACCGCTTCATACTTTTTTCTTTCGACTGATTGTGACCTGTTTTATTACAAAACTAAATTTCCAAAGCACTTAGTTAGGAATTACATATTTTTTAAATGTTAGAACTACAATCAACAAAAGATGGAAAATTACATCCTAACTTATATTAGATCAAACAAAAGTCACAAAATGCAATCAATCTTGATAAAAAGGAGAGTAAAATAAGATCATTTATTGTACATTAACGAGACATATTCTACCCTCATCAAGTGGATTTTGTATGATGTGTTTAACCAGATCTATAGAGGTGGTAGATTATGTGGATTTAGTATTGGTGTGTGTAGGGATGATTGGATTTGTAGATGAAGTGAGATTGTCATTTATAGATGTATTGAGTGTGGATTTTTGCATGGTGGATGATTCAAGAGGCGGTATGGATACAGATGTATATTTCAGATGTTGATGTAGGTATAATCATAATAACATATGTGATTGATGTGGGAATAGATGTAGATGTGTGGGATGAAGGCATTGAGGTAATTTTAGATGAAGGACTAGATGTGATGGATGAGGATGTGGATGATATGGATGGAGAAGTAGGTATGGTCAAGGTTGATGTTGATGTCATAGTTATAGTTATAGTTGATGTTGATATGATAGGTGTAGAAGTTGATGAGGTTGTGATTGTAGGGGAAGAATCTATAATAGATGACGAGATGATGGGTGTAGGTGATGGGGTTGGATTTAATTATATGAGTGTTAGGTGGTTGTGATGTGGGGGGTGGAGTTTGATTGTTAGGTGGATGATTAGGAAAGGGTTGTTTGAATATGTCAAGGGGTTGATTAGGTGGCACATTAGGATTTTCAACTTGAAGGTCACCAGAGTCTATAATTTTTGGATAACATCTTTAAAACAACACCTTTCAATGTAATGGATGAAAACTTGGTGATATTTGTAGTGATGTTCCTCATGATACCATGTTGGTTTGGGTCATTATGCATCAAATAGTAGGATGGGAGGAATACGAATGATATTGACCGTCATTAACTTGTCCAATATTGAACTATAAAATTCCCCGAGAGGGTGTAAAGCTAGGAGGCGATCTAGAAGATTGTTATGGAGGCTCCACATGAGAAGTGGATGTTGATGTAGATGAAGATTTAACCACAATGGTGTTAGTGGCATCCTTGGATTTGTCACCATGTATGCGAGGATTTATTCAACTTGAGTTTAGGTTTGTTTGATCAAATTTTAAGATGTCCTCTCTAAGGGTGCGGAGTTAAAGTTTGTGATTCATGGCAAATGCATCTTTAAAGGTTTGAAATTATTAAATTTGAAGTGTGGAGGAGATGTGTTTTGCATAATACCATGAGAATAGTTCAATTAATTCAAAGTATTTGGAAGGGAAAATGATATTTTATTGATTATGCCATGTCATCGTAAGATGAAATATGTGATAGATTCATCATCATTTGTATAATGGCATAGAGGTTTGTGATAGTGATCTTACATGCAATATTGATCAAGAAATGTTCTAGGAATAATTGTGTGAGTTAGGTAAAGGTGAAAAATGAATGTTGTGGGATGCCATTGTACCAATCCAATGTGAGTCTGGCTAACAACATGGGGAATGTGTGAATCCTGAAGTCTTGATCATGGGAAATGAGGTAGCATGTATGTCTAAAAGCATGAAGGTGTTGTTATGGGTCAACCTTACTATTGAATCTAGAAAATTTCAGAATTTCCCAATGAGGAGGATAAGGCTTTATGGGGATGGATGGATTGATAGGTTAGTTACAATTTTTTTCATATGAGAATGTGGTTTTGGATCCCAAGGTAGTGGCTTCAAGGTTAGTGATTATATTCAATATTCTTTGCATGGGATCATTATATGGATGGGGTTGTGAATTTGAAATATTATATTGTGATGCATAACAGGTGGATGGGTTATGTTATTGATAAGTTTTATATGTTTGAGGATGTGTGGGTGTTGGTGGAAGTGGTTGATAAGGGGGATGTAATTAAAGGGTTGTGATTGAATGGGTTGAGATAAATTTTATTGTTAGAAATGGGGATGTGGTAAGATTGGTTAGATTGAGTTGGTTGTTGAGAGATGGGGATATTTGATTGATTTTCTATGGGATGAGTTGGAATATAAGTAATGGGTGGTTGGGATACTTGATTTGGTTGAGTGGGAAGTATGTAGTGATAAGCACCTTGAGGAGGAGGTTGATGGGTTTATGTTGATTCAAATGGATGGGGCTGCAAAGTGATCACATTGGCATGGATATGGGAAGTGGAAATAAGGGGTAGAGTTATGTTATGTTGTTCGGATATAGGAGGAAGAAAGTGAGACTCTTGAGATGATTGGATAGGGGCACAAGTGATTTTGGTGGATGATGAGGTAATGGAAACAAAAGAAGCTATGGTAGTGTTAACACGAGGAAAATTAGGGGAGATGGGAACCACCAATTGAGTGGTTTGGTGATTGTGAGGTTTTTAGGAAGAAGGTTAATGGGGATCAAACTCACATTGGGCCATAGCAAGATCATTCATAGCTCTAGGAAGAAGACAACAAGTTGAGATGTGAGGACTTGCATAGATTCGAGATTGGAATGGTAAGCATAGATTTGTTACAAAGGAGGTCCATCAATGGGGAGATTGGTGGTCTTACAAATGAGATAGTCATGGAGAGCATCCGGATTAGCATTGATGAGCTCTTGGAATTTTGCTGACCCACAAGGGATAAAAGGAGGCCTAAAAGCGTTGATGGAGGTGGTAGAAAGGGGTGTTGCTAGTCTAGATGGAATGGAGTGATGGTAAATAAAAGGATTGGTCTCAACATGAGCATTGGGTTGAACAATATGGGTTTCCCCGGAGAGAATAAGTGGGGACCATAGGTTGAGTAGTTACAAAATATATGACCAAAGGGGTAGAGTAAAAGGGTGAAATTTTGTTGTGAACAAATGGTGGAAGTGGGAATGTTATTGGATGACATGTTTTGTTCCATTTGTCTTGCTTGGGATCTTGTAATAAATGGAATGAAACAAACAATAAAACAAAACTATGATAATTTTTATTCAACTCAAGCAAGTCAAGTAACAAATTTTTTATTATCTTGATTATTAGATATGTGAAAAGAAATTTTAAAAATGGGCTTGAATGGAACCTAGGAAATGGAAATATATGGACGGTTTCAGAATTTTAGGATGTATTCCTCGATATAACTAAAGGTACATGAGGCAAAAATGTGTGATGGATACTAATACAGGGCTTAGTATTGGGGCTCACACACTTTGATAAAGGAGTTGGGTACTTATCCAATATACCAATAGACAAAAACTTTGTAACATGGCCAAAACACCATGGAGGATTTCCTATTGGGTGATGAAATCCCAATAATTCCACCTGGTAGGAGATGTTTAGATGTGTAAATTGGTTTGTGTGTTTGGATGTGTGTGATGAAATTATATAAAAAGATTAAACCCCCTACTTAAACTAGATTTCCAAGCAAATATGAGGGGTTATTTTTAGATCAAAAATTAAAAGTGAATATTCAATGAGGACAAGAAATTAAGAAAGGAAGATATGATGCAAAAAGGAACAACTAAGAAAAAAGGGAATACCTAGATAGAGTTTTTCCTTTTATCTCGAATTTTTAATTTTTCAAAAAAGTAAGAAAAATTCAATCCAAGAAATGTGATCTAATGCATGTAAGCAAGCAAGAAACACTCCTACCCGTGTAGGTTAGTAAAATATATATGGAAGAAAATGAAAGTGAAAATCAAATTAAATGACTCACCTAAAAATGGTGGGTCCCACCGAGCATTTCATTCATCGCATTCATTGTATATAAAGATTTGTTATGACAAAGGAGGTAAGCATTCATCGCATATTCTTCATTAGTAAAAGCAATTGGTGGGCAGCCATGAGCATACCAATGTGAAATGTTAGGAACATAGGAAAGAGAATACTCAAGATCAATAGAGACAAGTGCTAAAAGCATGGGGATTGAGAGTGAAGAGTGAAGTAGATCAAGTGTGTAACCAATATAACCAAGCCAAGAGAATTCGAGAGTAAGTGGCAGAGCCACAAGCGGTGCATGCAACAAATATGGTTAAGTGAAAAACTTGTAAGCCATAAGCCATTGTAATATGGAAATAACCGTAATAAAGGTGGGGTGAATGGAGTGGTGGAAATATGTCATTAAGCGTCATGCCAAACCTAGGTAAATAATCACATGTATAAACATTATCAGAACTAGCAAGATCGAGAGGAGTGTGTTCCCAAAATGTCTGATTTATATATAAGGTACACATGAAAGGTGGTCACAAAATGCCCTCGTGTGGTGTAGAAGAGGAAATGACATCAACACTATTAACAGATCCTTTATATAGTATCATAGCATTAGTGGATGGAGGGTTTTTGAACCGATATTCACCTGGGCCACCAACGACAAATGTTTCTTCAAAATAAGAATTATCCACATCAAGAGGGGTAAAATCAATTTGTTGTGAAAATTCATCGATGAATGCTACCACAAAACCTCATCATCAAATTTGGTGGAAACATTTGTGTGTGCATCATTCATTTGGTAGCGCTATCAAGGACATTAGGAGGTGGTGTGGAGGTAGGGGGTGATTAGAAGAAGAGGACTATGGAGGTGGTGTACTAGCGGGGACAAACACTATAGGGGAAATGATAGTGAAGTGTGAAGGTATAGAGGAGAAGGGAAGATTGGAATAGTAGAAGTGGATGCACTAGGTTGACATACATCATACTTATTGAGGCTAGCATAAGGAATACGCTATGGTGGTGGAACATGCATAGATGTGAGAGGATCAATATGATAATAATTTAAGGGTTTTGGGTTGGATGTGATAGCATGTTCATAGCCATCATGAAGGAACTTAACACATTGATGTACAAGAAAGGAACAACTTATATGGCATGGATCCAAGGTCGGCCTAAAAGGAAATTGAATTGAAAATAAGCATCGAGAATGTAAAATTTGGTACAATTTTTATTTTTGTCCAACACGAATATACAAGGAGATGGTGTCGAGGCATGTACGGGTGGAAGAATAGTTACCACGAATAAGAGTGGAGTTACGAGATATGAGGCTATCTTTGATACATAATTTCTATAAGAGGGAATGGGATCAAAGGTTAACAATGAACCCATTATCAATGAAAAAACACTTGATACAAGTAGTACTAATGATAATGGTAATAAGTAATGGTACATAAGGGTTAGTCTTGCAACAAGAGGTGATATGTCATCATTTGTGAAGGAGGTAGAATGAGGAAAACTACAAAGAGTCTGAATGAGATGTGAAAAGTCTACTGGTAAAATGGTCTTGCTCAACATGAATAGTGTGAAGAGTAGCCTCAAGTGTGGCTTGGGCATTGGCATGCATTCCGTAATAAATCATAAAGGGATATTTTGGTTGGGGTGTTCTTGAGTTGGTTGATAAAATCATAGCCTTTCAAACTAGGTAGTGGAGGTGTGGATAAAATTGGTGGTGGTAGTGAAATGGGTAGAGTAACTCGTGGAGTAATACGGGTGTGGTGGGTAGTAACGACATTAATGGATGAGTCAGATGGGGGTGTGATAAATTTATGGGGGTGTTGGGTACGCACATGCATAAAGTTAGTGGTGGTGGTAGTTACTTTGGTAAATTTGATAGGTGTATAGGTAGGATAGGAGGAGTGGGCCATGACCCGATAAGGCGATGGCATGGTCAAAAGGGAATGAACGAAAAACCCTAGGAGGTTGTAGAAAGAGACTTCAGGTTCACCAAAATTATTAACAAAAACAAGAAAAAGGAATGGATGATAAGAAAGGGCCTATGGTTTGATTAATGTTAATCTAAATAGAGGACTAAAATGCTATGTTAAATGAACTAGAATAGACATGGAATGAAAGTAAATAAATTATTTTAAGGAAAAAACCCTAATATACAAGTAAAAGGGGAAAAGATGTCTTAGCTAATAATCGGTGATCTCACACAAATGTCATGATCTGGAAATAAAATCGGGAGTGCAAACGACCACTTAGGGACCCTTTGAAGGGCGGATATGGAGTATCCGAGATGACACAGCACCTGGAGGGAACTGGGCACCCCAGGGTGCCTTGGTCTACAATCTAGACATTGTGAAATTTTTAAATGCTCAAAAATGGTTCTGTATGGTCATAAGAAGGTTTTGAAAGCTTCATGTCTGTCATGTTGGATTCACCTAATGAGTTGTATGGTGACCTGCAATGCAAAGAGAAGTATGAAACCCTACAAAAAATAAAAATGTAAATGAATGGGTTAGACTGACCTCACCTCCAAAATAATGGTCTTATCACTGAGTGTTGCACTACATTTCAACCTGGATGTAGTTCTAGTGTGTGTGCGCATGTCATGCCCTAGGTGCTCTTGTTAGTCACGCTTTGTGAAGTAGTGAGCAATAGTAACTATATAAATGTAAGTAGCATGTGAGCATGTAATAGAATGGAATCCAACATCCTATGTAGTGTGTGTGATGTTGATCTCCTAGCTTGAATTCATTACACTATGTGGATGCAAGTGATGCAATGGACATAACTCTAGATGGAGTGATAGTAGTGATAAGATGAAAAGACCTACAACCCTCATTATGGTATTATAACTTTATATTTATAGGGCTCTTAAGCTTAATTTCATAATTAATCCCAACAAGGTTGACTAAGAAAAAGATAAAGATGACCAATAGCTAGAAGTGACCCAAAAAGGAGCGAAAGAGAATTTGCATAGACCGAGGCACCTTGGGTGGGACCAGGGGCACCTCATGGGCACCCTAGATAGCTTGGGCACCTTAATTTAGGGCTCAAATCTTGAGGAAGTTAGGAAATGGGGTGATAAGTATTGGAAATGATGTGGGAAAGATGAAATAAAATATAAGAAAAAGATGGCCAAAATGTGGGATTAATTAGTACTTTGTACACTTGAGAACCTTCTAAATAGTAGTATAAAACAAGGATAAATATTGTCTAATGCGCAATATTTTTGTCAACAAAGACAAAAACTTGCATAAGATCTAAAAAAGGATGTAACAAAAGGATGCAAGAAAATTATGGAAACTGATGATGAATTATATGAAGATAGATTACATTGACAGAGATCAGCGGAGTTCGACAGCTGACTAGGACCTGAAAAACAAATATGAGGTAACATAGGGAAAATGATAAGATCTGGGAGTTGGATGACAAAGTGGAGATTGAAAGTAGATGGTTGGGGCTGAGTGTGACAGAGGCACACAAATGGAGGCTAGGTAGATGGCAACCAGATAGGGTTGAGGGTAATTGGGTGCTTATATAGACTTAGATGAGAGTGGATGGACTCAAACAAAGACTTGTAGAAAAGAAATGAGGGCCTAGAATGACTGAGGTAGAGAGCTCCTGATGACAACTGAACATGCACAAGATTTGATGATGATAGTTGCAAAAGAGGGCCTAAACATGCAATGATAAAAGAAGGCTTCAAATCTCCCAAATATGGTCACAATATCTCCAAGAGAGCTTCAAGATGACTGATCAATTGCATATAAAGAACAAATGAAAGAAAGGTCTAAATAAAGCTTAAAGACTCTGAAATTTCATCCTTTAGAAAGGGAGTTTTAAGATCAGATTTAAAGGGTCAAAGGTGATCTAGATGAGTCACCACCGAGTATGGAGACCCATCCATTTAGGTGGTGGAATGATTATAAGATCGAGGCAAGGAGCCCATAAGAGGTGGATTAGGGTTTAGAAGGATTAAGAATAATTAGGGGTGCATAGAATGAGTAAATAGCTAGGTGGAGGGTGGAAAACATTAAATGGGGGCCTAGAAAGGATAAAATAGAGGATTTAGGAAGGATAAATAAATTAAATGAGGATTTGGGGATAATTAAGGGTGATTAGGAATGATTAGGGAAGATTGATTAAATGGTGGAAATAATGGTAAGTGGGATAAATTGAATTTAGGAGGGAAAGGGAATTTGAAAGGAAAGAGAGGTATGTATGTATGAAAGACGACAAAGAGAAAATGCTGGGTGAGGGGTAGCGATACCAAAATTGTGTCTACACTAGCAATAGTACTATGCTCGCTCAAATAGAATGTTGACATTTACAAAGATAAACCTTGACCAAGCCAATTTAAGAAAGAGGCCAACTTTCACTACATCATTCTCATCTTTCATTTTTATTAAGTTTGTGTTCCACTCTTTTCATCTAAAATTTCTATCTCTCCACCTTATCACATTGCAATCAAAGCTAAGTCTTGAGTTACAGACATCCATATCTGAAATTAAGCACAATCACTTTTCCATCTAAGTCTTGACATCATGATACTTGCTTTATCACGGTCAAGCACCATCACGATCACCTTGATCTATCATTTTCCTAAGTATTAAGTTTAACATTTACATTGTTGAACTTTAAGCATTCCACCATCTTACGTCGTCAAATTTAACATTCACTTTGTTGAATTTTTACATCTTCATATTTCTTCACTCCTCTCTTTAAAACATTCACTTTTCTATAATTTGATATCCTTAATCAATTCCTCCTTTCATCTTGTATCTTCACATTCACTTTGTTTAGATTCGGTATTTTCATCATCATCTCTTCACCTCTATATTTCAACATTCACATTGTCGTTATTCGAGTATTTCCCTTCCATTGTTTAGTCTCCTCTTTTAAAACTCATTTTGTTAAGATTCGATCATTTTCATTGTGTTTTCAAGTCTCCTAATTTAACACTCATTTTTTATGAGTTGAGAAAGCAAACCTATTTCACATATTCCATCTTTACATTCACCTTGTAAAGGGTCAAGAAACCTTTCCAACCTTTTCATCTCTCTTAGCAATCATTTTGTTAAGATTCCTCCAATCTAACTTTTCAATCCCCTCTTCTACCTTAACACTACTCATTTTTTTAAGGGTTAAGAATTCACACCCTTTCATTTCTCTTAACACTCATTTTGTTAAGAGTTGAGAAAACTAACCTTGTTAAGTCTCTTCTCTTTTAACATTTATTTTTTTAAAGAGGTGATCACATCTAAGCCCCTTTTGTCCCTTCTATCTTAACACTCATTTTTTAAGAGTTAGGAAACTAACCTTTTCAACCCCTCCTTTTGAGAATTCATTTTGCTAAGGGTCAAGTCATAAAATATTAGATCTTCTTGCTCTTCCATATTTACATTCACTGTGTAAATGTTTGAGTAACCCATCTTCGTATTCTCACTCTTCCATCTTAGCATTCACTTTGATAAGGGTCGAGTAGTCTTTCACACCTTCCTTCATTCCTCCCCTCTTTCAAAAATGATGGATTCACGCAAGACATCAAATGACGAGTTACTCAAAACACTTACTGAGATGAAAAAATAACTCTCTCATGTGGATTCACACCTTAATGAACAATCAACCAAAAATACAATCATACAACCTAGCAAAGACACTACTCCATGCAAAGTTAAACATCAATTTACACCCTTCGATAGAGTCTCTCTAGTGTCTTTCATCAATTAGTAAAGGCTAACATTATAATACATACAATTACAAAACCCTTTGTCAAAGGGGAAATTAAGCCATATTGGTATAAACCTAATACATATTATTACTTTCATCACATTGATGGTCATCAAATAGATATATACATGTGATTTAAGCACTACGTCCAAGATTTAATTGACGATGAAGTCATTTCTATAGAGATCGATGATGAAGCTATAAAAAAACATGTCAACTACCACAACTTCTAATGAAGAGTTGAACATTGTCTCAAATATTATGTACATAATAAAACTCAATGAGATAAAGATGACAAAGGTAAAGTATCTCTAAATCAGAACCAATCAAATCTCTTATACGGATTTTATTTTGTTAGTTCAATCAGACATTGAACTTGTTTTAGACAACAACCTTCAAACATCAAATAAGATCTTGAACTTGTTTTAAGACTCCTTTCCAACCCTTGATATCGTTTACCCATCCCTCATACATCAAGATCAACAATGTCACATCTCTATGGACCTCTTTCAGAATGATGAGGCCATCCAAGAATTTCTCGGGACTCGGTACCCTATTCCCTTATCATACCACAAGAAGGGATTCGATATAAACCTTGAAAACTCTACTTAATTTAGAGAGGAACACTAGTGCTCTAGTCTACCAGAAATAAAAAAGGTAAAAATATTCTACAAATTCAAGACTCCTTTACAACCAATGATATAAAAATAATCCATGACAGGTTTTCATCAAGCATCATTGATCTTGATTCTATTATTTCAATGTTGTCTCATATTCCTAACATCCTTAGTCCTGTCAGTAGAGACACAACAACCATAAGATTGAAACTTGAAATAATTCATCCTTCAAAGGTTTGAAAACCTCAAATGATCAAACTTGTAAGCATCTCTTCACCAATTATTTCTACATGTCAAGTCATCTATGTTTGTGTACTCTACGAGGTTTTTATACCCAAGAATGTCCTAACACAACCATTTCAAGCTTTAATTACAACCCTTATAAAAAAATAATCCACTACCTTGAAAGAGTAACATTGAATATTTACTCTCTACAGCCTGTAAGGAACCTTGAATATACATCTAGAGATCAATCCTTCTTTCCTTACATTCTTCCACTCATTGATGAATATGAATTTCAACATATTCTCTACCTCGACAATCCTCCTCTAATATCACATAGATTTTTGGTCCCATATGAAAACTTATCCAATCATACATCCATTGACTTGGACCTCTTACTCGCCAAGTCCCATACTTATTGAATCTTTTGATTCTCTCCTTTGAATTAGACCTCATCCACCCAAGTCTCATAAATCATGACTCATAAAATCACAAAGTTTATCAACAACCTTTGTATACACTCATTTGACTTGGGCCTCATCCACTCAAGTCGTGGTAATTTCTTACTAGACTCTTTGAATATTTGGATTCCCTCCATTGACAAGATTAGGTATGAGGAAGATCTATATTATTAAGACAATGAGGAACAATGAAATATTAATCATATTTTATAATTTTCTCAAGAAAATGATATATTCCCTAAAAATATTGTATAAACTATTAATGTACTTTAATAATTTTATTGTTTAATTACATTATTTTTATAATGAGTAGAATTCTGAGTTTTAACTTTAATTAAACTTATCATAAATAATTATTTCATTTTTAATACATTAGTTATCAATAGTATTTTTTGTTTATCATTCAATTATAGATGTAAAATGTTATAAATAAATAACATTGATCTAAATATATTTTATGTAATTGATATCTAATCAATACACACTATACATTAATAAAACAAAATTACAATTTTTAATTAGAATTGTTTAAATTGTGATGAAAATAGTGTCAGGTATTAACACGAAAAATGATGCAAAATTTTCATGAAAACTTAAAATAATACTCGGAAATTTCAATTTTTGTATTTTTGATGCAAAAAAAGTCTAACGTAACAATTTTATTGAAAAATTGTTTAAAACTTTATCAAAACTCTTGTTAAACCTCCGATGATAAAATTTTCACAACATCACAAGTCTTGATGCTATTTTACTCAAGAAAAAAACATTATAGGACACTTTATTTTCACACAACTTAGTGTTTTATCATAAGATTTTTGACGTTAAAAGTGATGTTAAAATATCAAAATCTACTAGTAAAGTTTATAGGATTTTTAGGTTTGGAGATTTAAAGTTTTTGGTTTTGATTTTGTTAATGTTTTGGGTTTTCTAAGCTATAGGATTTCAAATTTCATGTTTTGAGAGAAGATTTCATTAATGCGTGCATGTCATATCGCGACCTCTTTGGGCGCTACAGATAGTACATCTATCGGTTTTTCTAGGAGTTTCTCACCCTCTAGCCACCCTTATATAATGTCCTCTTCCACTTCTATCCTAGTTTTTGAATTCGTAGCTAGAGATTTTGGATCCTCAAACAATGGTACCACCACCGAAATTCCCCTAGAATTTTGTCTCGTAGGTCTTCCACGAGGTAATGAATCTCCCCTTGATGTTATTTTTCCAATTCCTAAGTTTAATTTTGCATGCCAAGTGGTTAGAGTACTTCTATCTTATTGGTTATTTTTGGGTCACATCCCCTTTGAAATCATTCTAAAATTTGGGGTTACCTTGGCTTGGGCTGCTTGTGGCATTTGGCTTGATAGTGTCCAGAACATGACTAAAGGATTTTTCCTTTTCTACTTTTCTAACCGAGAGAATGCCCCAACCATCTTTAACCATTTGCCACTTGGTATGTTCGTAACTCTCTTTTGGTCTTGTCTCCATGGACCAAATATTTTTTTGGTTTTGATTGTGGCCCTCAAAGTGCTAATTTGGGTAGAGTTTCCTGGCCTCCCACTTCCTTGTGTTCACTTCTTGCATCAAATAGCTTATTTTATAAGGTGTTTGGTCTATATGGAACCCCGAGGTTTTATAACACATGTCCATAGAAGTGTTTCTATGTTAAAGTTGACCTCTCCCAAGAACTAAAGGAGTTTGTGGAGATTCAAATGGGAGATAAATGATACTCCCAACATATTATACATGAAACCCTCCTAACACTTGTTTTTAGTGACAAGAATCCAATCATAAGATCAAGGAATGTCCTCTATGTCCTATGAACCACCCAAAGGCCTAAGGTGGAACCTGAAGTAACCAAACCCCTGGGAGGAGGGTGGAAAAAAGTTGGAAGAAGAAATAATAAGAATAAGATAACCCAAAGCAAGATCCTTTGCTCAAATGGCTCGAGTGAGCCAATTTAAGAAAAACTATCATACGCCAACTTCTCAAGGAGCTTTAGTCATTTTGATGACTCGTGTCCCATTTCCTAAATTTTCTAACACAACCCAGGTGGCCTTAGTTCTCATGGACCATAATAATTCCATGTGAAATTCCTTGACTCTTCCACCTTCTCATTACTTGCTAACATCTGGTTCACATGGCCCATTCAAAAGGGCCCAAAGTCCTCCTCCTCCACTCTTGAGATCATAACCTAGCTCTCATTTTGGACTTTACAGGAGAAGGAATTTAGCATAGTATAGACTAAATGTTAGTTTAATATTTCTTCAAGAGTAATAATGCTCAATTTCTATAGAATTAGTTTGATGCTTTAGAAGGATTAGATGCAGATAGTATAGCCCTTGACCACCATTTACCATGAATTGCATATCATGGAATGTGTGGAGTCTTATTGAATCCAACCATAAGTATATTGTTCTGAGATTCTCATCAAAAGTTTTCCAATTTAGATATTTTTGTTTGCATGAAGTGAAAGTTTCAAGTTTTTATTTAGAGATGATTTGAAAATCCATCTCGTCTTGACATCCTTCCATTCTACGTAGTAATCATGATGGGGGCATGGGAGTTTAATATCCCTTTTTTCTCCTAAATGGTGACCCTTTTTTATGGATCATGGTTTCAACCCAACCAATTGTGCCATATGGGTCTTATTTAATATTGAATGCCACCACGTTGGCCTAATTCACATTTATGCCTCTAATGATATGGTTGAAAGGGCCAATCTTTAGAGGTGGATATCCAAAGGTAATTTCCAATGCATATTGGGTTAAAAGCAACTACTTTAACATGGTATATGCTCCCATAGAAAAGTGTGGGCACTTGCCTATGATATGGATAACTGGAGAAAGGGAGGCGTGGTTCTATATGTTTAATAAATTTGGGTTTTATGACCCTAATGCCTCTCTCACTCCCACCTTTGAATCTTGGTTCACTTGGTCCAATCTCTGAGGAGGATTGGATCAGGTTGGGTCCTCAAATGGATCTATTGTGCTATGTTGTCAACTCGATATTTTTTTGAGTTTGACAAATTTATTTCCTACATGTGGAAATAATGCCATATTTTATCCTTTCAGAGCACTGCCCCATAATATTTCGTGTCACTTGGCATGATAGGTGACTTTTGTGTCATAAAGGTTAGTTTTTCATCAATAATGCCTTGATGGAACATATTCCCACTTTTAATCACATTAAATAGGTGTGGAATTTATCCCTCGGCCACGTCATTTCCAAAACTACCATCCTCATTTACATGTCAGCTAAACCCAATGGTGGGAGGATGTTATGACTAGATGACCATATTCCTTAGAATCTATGGTCAACAGTGGTCCAAGATTAGATGACACTCATAGTCCACTACCTCATCCTCTCTTAGCTTTGAGCGTGATGGTGGTGCTTGAAGGAAATCCTTTCTTTGAAAATTTGTAGCTCTATGTGGCATAGCTTCATTAGAAAACATGAATATGGAAAATTACAACGCTCTCGGGAGCTCAAATACATGCCCACCTACACTAGATTAAAGTGAGGTATTTGTGTCAAAGGAATTTTTTCTTTCCCTCAAATCCAAATAGCCTTCTCAAAGCAAATTCGGCCATTCATGATAGCATAATTCAGGTTACAAACCCCTAGCTTATGTTGCAAGCCTTTGTCAACCATTATAAGTTGGTTTTTCAAGCTCAAGCTCCCTACGAAGAGCGACATGTGGCTCTTGAACAATGTATGGTTTTTGTGTCTTGAAAACTCACTCTCACTCAAAATATAGCTTACGACCGTATACTCACCATTGATTACTTGTATGAAGCATCCATGAAAATGTCTAATGACAAGGCTCCCAGGTGATATGGCTTCCCATGTGAATATTATAAATCACTTTGGGATATTGTTGGCCCAAGACAACATGAGTTCTATCTTGAAGGATTTCAGAACTACTTGTTGGCATGTACATCAATAAAGGGAACATTAAATTCATCCCTAAATTAGGAGACCCCAAGAAAATTACCAACTAGTGACCTATCACCTTGCTTAATGTCTCATACAATATTTTTGTCAAGGCCCCTGATTTGGATGCGCATATATCCTTCTCATCATCATCTAACTAGAGTAAACCAGCTTTCATTCATGGATGCTACATTCTTGACAATATCATCATTTTTGGGAAGGCATGAAATGGGATCACGAGATCTAAACAATCATTATTCATTAAAATTGACTTTGAGAAAGCTTATGATAGGATTGAATGGTTGTTTATTCTTTCCATGCTTCAAGCCTTGAGATTTGGCCCTATCTTTATTCAATCAGCCCAATCAAATGCCTTTTCCAATGCCTCTTCCCAAATCACCATTAATGGCCACAGTTATGAACCTTTCATCCTCTTCTTCTCTATTCGCAAGGTTTCCCTTAGACACCTATTTATGTTCTCATAGTAGAAGGTTTTGGGTATTTACTTGCCCAAGCCAAATCTCAAGGGCTTGTTAAGGGGGATTACACTTTCCTCTCTATGGAAGATCTCAATTACTCAATGGTCACTTTTTAGATGAATCCTTCCTTACCCTTATTGAGGAAGAGAACAATGTCTACAATTCCATACATTATGCTTGATATTTTCTATTTATCTTTGGGTTCTTTCATTCAATGGTAAAAAAACATAGTGTTACGATAATATTTCCTCCTTGTGCCCTCTTGGCTAGACTCATTTGATTGGAAAATTATATGTCATAGTGATATGTTTAAATTGCTTGGTATTCCCTTTGCCTTCTAGTGTCACTGCGGAGATTTGGGTATATGTGGTTCAATAGGTGGCCAAAAAGTTGGAATATTGGATTACCAAACCGATGTCTTCAGCAAGGAAATTCCAAATTTGTTCTAAAGTCCTCAAGCCACCCATGTCTATTACTCATATGTTGGTGCCCTCCAAAGCTTCATGTAGAAATTTGAAAATATTCTCAAATACTTTCTCTAGCCAATGCCTCCTCTGAAAAGGGTTTCACAAAGCCGGATGGGAGACCTTTTTCCTTCTCTATGAATATGGGGATGGGTCTTATTGATAGTTTATGATAAGGGAAGGAATTTTATGCGAAATGGATAATTCAATCTATTAAAGGTCAAGAAGCTTGGAATTTGATTCTCTGCTATGGCATTGAAGGGAGGCCTCTTATGGCCACCCTACCTGAAAAAGTTCTACGGTTATCCAATCTTCTCATTATTTTGGTGCCTATCAAAGTTATTGGCATATTCATGCTTAAAAGAATTTGGAAAGCATGGAATGACTCAAACCATTTGTTAAATGGAAAAATAAATTTCGAATGGCCTTCTATCAACTAAAAATCTTGTGGTGGTCACCTATCATTCAAGTCTAGGATCGGTGTCATGCGAAGTTCCTAGAATTCCTACATTCAAACTTTTCTAGCATGAAATTTGTTTCATTCAATACCTATATTGCAAAGCACACAATCTTGGTGTTCTTGGAATGATCTTAAAGCTCAATATAAACTTACCACCCAGAATCATGCTAGTATCACCAAAATCATTGATTCGGTCCCCGATCATATGTTGCATAAGATTTCTTTGCATCCCTCTCATCCTTGGTGTATGGATCGAATTTGTACACAATACCCCATTCTAGAATTACTCAGCTAGTAAGGGATATCATTGGCTCTCACCACATTTTCCCATGGTTATAGGTGGGGCTTCATTCTTCTCCTTCCCGTTGTAGAATGAGGTTCAAACAAATTAGTCTACACGTATGTGGAGCCTAAAATTGCACATTTTTTATGGTGTATTTTACATCAAGGTCTTCCAATTGGCACCTCGGTTGGTTCAAATTGGTGTTCTCGACTCCCAAATGTCCTTTCTGTGGTCACTTGGAAACCTTACCACACCTGTTCTGGTTTTGCTCCAAAGCCCAACGGGCTTGGAATTGGATTCATTCATTCTTTTCCCCCCTTTGGAGAGAGTGTTTTACCTAACATCATATTATTTTAGAGATATCCCTAGATTACCTCACATGTTTTCCTAGATTTGGCATGTTTTCAGAGGGAAAATTTTGTTTTGGTTATGGAAAGAATGAAATTCTTTTTTATTTTCTAATATTGAAGTTGATCAACAATTCTCAATGTATAATAAATCGGTGGTTATCTCCAATGTGTTGCTGTAGATTCAAGTGCAAGCTAACAAAGTGGCCCTAGAGGTGGAACATCTTCAGACTCTTCTATGACATTGGGGTGATGCCCCTTGTAATGTTTCTTAGAGATACCATCTCCATCTCGATGCTCTCCACCTCGCACGATGGTTTTCCCCATGGAGGTCGCCTTGAGCTACTCCCAATGGTGTTATTTTATCCTTGTTTTCCACCTCCACGTAATCAATCACAGAATTATATCTCCATCATTTCACCATCATGGTTAGGGATCCCCCACCTACTCGTCATATCGGTTAGGGTTCACATGTGTCTCTCAAGCCATGAACCCATGATAGATGGAGCCTTCACCTCCCTCCACCTATCATCGGATAAAAATCCCTGAGAGTGGCTCTTTCTTTCTCTCTCGTGGTTTTAAAAATGAATAGGAAGACCCTTCAAGATAAGGTTGGGATATGTAAGAAACTCGAAAATACCTTCTTGGTCCCGACTAGCCATATGATCATGATTCCCCATCTATTGGTATTTTTGCTATGGTGACTTGAATTATGTGTTCCTTAAGTTGTTTTGATGTCTTCCTGTGGCATGTCCTAGTGTGTTCATGGTTTTGGGGTGTGCTCTCATCTTGCCCACCTTTTTTTGGAAAAATTTGATATCTGGTTTCTTTCAATATAATATAATATCTTTTTCATTAAAATTTAGGTTTTGAGGTTTTGGATTTTTGGGACATTTTACATCAACTTGATTTTGTGTTTTAAAGGTTTTCTAGTTTAATATTTTGGGTTTATGTTTTTAGGTTTCAATATTTGGGTTTTGGGAGTTATGCTTTGATGTTTCGGTATTCGGATCTTATAGTTTTGGGAATTTGATTTTCTATTCGGATCCCATTTTGGTTTTCAAGTTTTGTGTTTCAGGTTTCACTTTTCAAAGTGTTTTTGGTTTTTTGTGACTTTATTTTTTGGGTTTTGAATAGGATAGTCATGTTTTATACTATTCATATATTTGGGGTTTTTCTAGTTTTAGGATTTTCAATGTTAGAACCATTGATGTGTATTTCACATTCATTTATGAATTCAATAAATATTTTTCTAGTTTTGGGTTTTGAACTTGATGGGCACATTTTATATCAAGCCAATTAATGCATTCTATGAGTTTTTGAATTCAAGGTTTGTGGTTTTTAGGTTTGATGATTAATGGTTTATGTTTTCAGGCTTTGAAAATAAGATAGGTAAGTTTTATGACAAAATAATTTTCATGTTTATGGATTTTGAGGTTTGGGATTTTAGGGAATTTAAGTTTTTAATTTTGGGCTTCAAGTTTTAAGTTAAGTTTTTGGTAAGACTTTTGAATTTCTATGGTTTTGAGTTTCATTATTTTCCTATGATATATGAAAATTACATTAGAATTATATATTTTCCAATTAAGCCAACTTCGACTTTGATGTATCCTTACACCTTGGGGTCTAATCACTAGTTTTTATACTACAACAATATATACAACTTGATGTTATTCAACTCAAATATGTAATGCTACAATACCTCTTTAATGTCACAAGTTTAAATCCTATAAGAGATAGGGTATGCAATCCTTTATTTGAAACACAATTAAATGCCTCCTAAATCATATAAATATAAAGTTATGTGATCATAATAAAGGACCAAACACTAAGCATTAGCTATCACCACCTAAGGTTGCATCCATCAAGCATCTAAGAGCTCCATTGCATCCATCTAGCACCATCCAAGGGACAAAGGGTTGGTTTATTCTATATACACTTCATAGGAGGGAAGTTCATTCTATTCCATGCACACATCTATTACATTTCTTTACATCTAGCTTACTTGCTCGCTATCAAGTGTGACACACACAAGAGCCACCTAGGGCACATTCCACACACACACACATAGAACTACATTGGGTCTGAGATGTAGTGTAACACTTATTGTAAGTTCACCATTGTGATAGTTGAGGATAGTCCACCCCTCATTCTACATCTTTCTTTTTAGGATTTGATGTCTATTTGAGGGTTTTGCAGTCATTATTTCATTACAGGTTTCTAGCGACCTTCAATGATCATTGTGTGACCTCATAGCGACCAAAGGAGAATAAAAAAAACTAATGACCACTCGTAGGGAGGTTTTTGAGCATTTTCAAAGACATAACCCAAAAATAGGCCTAGGGCACCCATGGGCCCCTGTCCCTCTCCAGTGCCCCTAGTCTAGGAGATCATTCATCACACACATTTTTTAGGGTCTGTGTGACATTCCTCCCTCTCTCTTCATTTCCAGTCAACACTTTGACACAATTCAAATTTTATTAAACAACTAAGTCATTTTACCTCTCTTTGCACTTAGGGTTTCATATTTTATTGCTTAGTTTTCTTGGGTTAATTTTTGTACTTAATTGTTATTTATTTATTTACTACTATAGAAATCAAATTAGGCATATAAATTCACATTTTAGCTTAATCATTTTGGTGAACCCATCTTCAATCCACCTTCTCCTTTAGGGATCTTATCCTCTTATCACTATGGCTCAATCTTATGGTGAATTCACTAAGATCCCACCTTAAATACCTTAATGATCATATTGTTGAGCATCCATAGACTTAGACTTGCTTTTATTCATTTCATGAGGAGGCCACCAATCTCATGGAGCTTATGTGATTCCATTCTATTCCCCACCTTCCATTTCTACTCAACCACTACTTTAACTTCTTTTTCTTTCTCTTCCACCCATTTCTATCATTCCCATTTTCATTCCTACTCCCACTAACCACTTCACTCCACCTCTTGTTTCTCACACACAAAAGTTTCTTCCACTGAACTCAAGATTTAGCCTCCCTTTATCAAGACCTTCAAGCACAAATTCATCAATTACAATAGGCTACTTCTCATGTGTCTCCATCTTTGGATTCCACTTTATTATTCACACACTCCATTCACACCTGCCATCTCCACTTACTCACTTCCTCCTAATTTTTTCACCCCAAGCTTCCCATTTTCAATGGGCATGGTGACCCACAAGAGCATCTCTGAGCATTTCATGTGGCATGTCTAGATTTTGTGGATGATCATTTCTTCTTAGCTAAGCTCTTTCCTCATAGTCTTCCATGATTATGTGATGTGTTGGTTCTATGACCTACCTTGTCCACTTCAATAACATCTTTCACGCATCTAGCCGATGCTTTTCTCACTCATTTCTCTATCAATATCGGCTCTAAGATCTCATATGCTCAACTTGCACAAACTTAAAAAAGGATCTAATGAACATCTAGTGAATTATGTCTTACGATACAAAAACAACCTAGCTAAGATGTCTAATGTGCTTGCAGACCGAAATTCAAGATTTATTCATTCAAAGTTTATTATTACCACCTCTCTCAAGAGAGTGTTCTCTTTGAGACATCTCCATCATTTGATCAACTATGTCACACTCTTAAGCTACGTGAAAACTAAACTCTTATCTATAGGAAAGCTTAAATATCAAGAGAAAAGCTTCATCTTCTACACGCTTTCAAAGTAAATCAACTTTTAAACATCAACAAAAACCTACTAAAAAAAAATCATTGTCAACATTGTCTCTAACACCAAAGAACTCCAATGGAAACCACCTAAGCATACATATACAAAGTTGACTATTGCTCCACATCTTATATTACAACTTCTTGAGAGAAATCTTATTACGCTTCCTCCTCCACTCAACTTGGATCCATCTCATCCTAAAGGTCAAATTACAATGAAAAATTTCAATGTGACTATCATCAATGTGTCAGACATTCTACAGATAGTTTCAAACTTCACACTATCATCCAAGATCTTATCGAATGATAACAAACTTGAGCTTCCAGAGCCTACATGACTTCTGCACCAGTCAATGAAAATCATAAGCTCAAAATATTCAATAATCCTCTTCCAAAACATGACAAAAAAGTGGTTGATTCCTCGGCTAATCATACATATCACACAATGCCTCCTCCTACATCGGGGGCTCTTGATTTCCTAGTTTCTCATGCTGACATTTCTCCACCAATCATTTCTTTCTCTGATCATGATTATCATGCTACATTCTCTTCTATCACTTACACATTAGTGCTTCTATCGATCCATCCCTATCAATAACACTAAAGTTTGATCCATCATGGCCCATCAACACATGTTCTATTCCACTTCTTGTTGCTATTGGCTATCCACTCTCACAAATTTCATATCCAATGCCTAACTCATATGGGGTTTCAAGCTTCAAGTTACTATCGGTCCTCTCACCATGCTTGTGCCCTTTCTTGTAGCAAAAATCAAGGGTGTGACATGCTCTTAGGTCTCAATTGGATTCACAGGTCTCAATCTATTATCTCCATGAATCACTTGCATGTCTAAAGTTCATTCACAACAATCAAGTCATCTCTATCAATGGTGTGCCTCCATCTACTCCATGGTCGCAACCCTCCTCTTGAGGTTTCCATTGCATCACCTAGACCATCTAGTTCCCCATGGCCTATCAAACCTAAAGCACAATCTACTCCTAGCTCACTTGTTCACACACAACCTACATGGTCTCATCACTCTACTAGTCTAGTCACATCAGTCTAGGTCCATCACTAGGACAACTCTTATATCTAGGCATACTTCACCACCTCATTTCACTCCATAGGTGTCCATCACCTCCACGCTCTGCTTCACATAGGTGTCATCACCTCCATGCTCTCTTTCACATAGGTGTTCATCACCTCCACATTCTACTTCACATAGGTCTCCATCACCTCCACATTTTGTTCACATAAAGTGCCCACCTCATATATATCATCATCATCATGCATATATAGGCTTCATTCACCTACACAACATCTATCTCATATACCACCACTCTTAGAGCATGTTCACACACCTTCATCTCCACTAGAATCGGTGGAGGACCTTCATCTTTTACTTTTATCGATAACACATTCATCATCACACACTTTGGGGGCATCACACCTATTTATTCTCCCCATCTAGCATCAACACACATCTTATTATATTCATCATTTACATCATATCTACATCATCACATACATACACACATCATTTTACACATCATATATCATCATTTCGATGATGCACTCTTGTGCTTATGGTTCACACTTGACTATTGAGGGCATATTATACACATGAACCTCACACACTACACATTATACACACTTGACATACATATACACACACATACATACATCACACATCACATTATACACTTAGACACATCTTCTCTCACATCATCTCTACACATTTACATTATTCACTCTACACATTCACACTACATATTTTCTTACATCTACTTTCATACATGCTACATCATTACCCTATGACACACTCTAGTTCCATGGTCCATACTTGAATGTTGAGGGTCTACATCTCAAATGGACCTCACCACACTCACACATTTTAATCACTCACTCATTCACTCACACACACACTCTACACTTTGCACTTTGATGATCACATCTTTTTATACACACATTCAAACCATTTCCCGATGACACACTCTCATTTATGGTTCATTCTTGACTTTACTGAGGGGGCATAAATAAATGAACCTCATCTCATACATACACATCCACTGGGGCACACTGCTCCTATCATTCACACTCTACATTCCATTCCATCTCATCCACAACATACTACATATCTTGGTTGCATTTACTCTTGCTTACTTATTTATTTTTTACATGTACACTTTATTACACATGCTAGATAGATATCTTGTATGTCATTATCTTTATCATACACACATGCATGTTCACTTTCTTTTCTAGTTGTGATCACAGATTCTATAGATCTATTACATGCAACATGGATGTTTGGCACAATACCTATTACCAGTCCCACAAAGGCTCCTGGGGCATCCACTTTCATACACTACAGGTGTTATTGTTTCATTTTGTTTCATAACACATTACTTTATCATATTATACACATTTTGACATACTTTTTATCTTTCTAACATGCTAATGGGTGCTTCATGTGCAACATTTGTTTACATAGACTATTTGCTTCCATGGTTGTTTGTTACATTATTTTTTTTCTTATTTTCTTTTTATGCTCATTATTTATGGGCTTTTCCCTTTGTCTTGTGTGCACACTGTCTACTTTTGGCTTCATCTTGGCCTTGATTGTCTTGTGACATCGTGAGTGGTGTCCCATGTTTGCAACCCACTTTTCATGGTCTACATTGTCTTCTTCTTGCATGTTTACATTATCTTCTTCTTGTGTCTTAGCTTACATATTGTTTCTTAGCTTACATTTTGTCTTCTACATGTGTTTTTTTTTTTTGTACTAACACTTGTCTCCTAGCCACTTTGTTTGTGTGTGCCTTGGTTTCTACCAAGACATTCCCTTCCCCCTGGCACATTTCAGTTTCAACACAATGGTCGGTCCTCTTTTGGGCCGCATACTCCTTCAACACGTCACATGCACCCCAAATGAGGGGGCATCATTTGGGTGAATCATTCACCCCATACAAATATCATACATACAATCATATTACAACAACACAATACAATACAACACAATTTTCAGTTTTAGGGGCTCAGAATCAGACTTGGGTCCTTAGCACAACACATAACACATGACTAGTGCTCTAAAGACAAGTAGTGCCTGGGCCTAGCTAACCTTCCTAGATGCCTATGTGACCAGGGGGAAGTTACACAACATTTGGTTTAACATAGTCTACAGAACTCCACACAATGTGGCTTTTATACAAGGCACACAATCCTTAGCACTTCAACATGCACATACACTACACATTTTTTCTACTTTCATGATTGATCAAATTATTTGATCATTTTTACACACCATCTGTAGTGGTGTTCTACATTGTGGGAAGTAGTTAAAGGTTGGAGGATAACACCAAATTTTCTCCCTACACTTCTTCCATATCATTGGCATGAGATCACCCCAAAAACTCATGGCCGACACAATTGGTGTGAGATCACCCAAAAACTCATTCATTCTACAACATCTTCAGATCCTTTCTACACTCTTTTTCTCATCATGGATCAGGTGCACATGTTCCTTTTTCACATTTTCATATTTTACATACTTTTTTACATACTTTTTACATTTTTGATCATATACATGTGTATTTGACTACTTGTTCATTCTTCTCTTTTGACAGTCCATCCTTATGGGAAGTGGTAGTCAACATCATCAACATCATCAACATCAATCAAAACAACATCAACATCAACAACAACAACACATCATGACATCTACACATGTGTTTCCACCTAGGGTCATTTTCATCATCACTTTTTTTGCACTTTCTCCTCCTTAGCATCCACACTTCACACTTTTATCACTCCACACTTTTCTTGTCCTCACACACTTTTCTACATCAATCTACATGGTTATCAGTACACATCTCTATCTACTTTATGTAGATTTCACTCAACAACATAAAGTGGGGGAAAATGTAGACACAAAATCACACACTTTGGGTAATTATCTAGTCCTGATTACATACTACTATTCATATGATTCCTAAGTAAGAAAAGTACTAATTAACCCATGTCTTTGGCCACCTTTCTTTTTTTTGTTGCCACTTTTGGTCTTACACCCTTACTTGCTCAGTCTTCCTTTTATACCAACATTTATCATCCTGACACCAACACCCACCAGGATGCACCAACAGGTGCCCTCATCCCCTTTGGCACCCCTTGACCTTGTTTACTTTGTTTTCACATCTTTTGGGTCCTTTCTAGCCATTTGAGCATCTTATCTTTTTGGTAGTCAGGCCTTTTGGGGTTAATTATGAAATTCAAGCAAGGGAATCATATAAATATAAATTTATGTGATCAAGTGAGCTCCATCGTAGCTCCATTACATCCATCTAACACCATCTAAGGGACAAGGGCTGGTTATTCTACATACACACTTCATAGGAGGAAGTTCATTCTATTCCATGCACACATCTATTACATTTCTTTACATCTAG
>CM031237.1:970353861-970483581 GCA_018340775.1 Taxus wallichiana var. yunnanensis | reverse complement strand
ATTTTTCTTAATTTTTATTGTTGATTTGCATAATCATGCACTCTAGAGGTAAAAACTTGTGATAGTTAGATGAAAACAAGGAAGCAAAAAAGGCTGAATAATTTCTACGAAGGAAGGCCAGAAGTTGAGTAATCAAAAGCAGTAACAGGGATCCTTGGCAATTTGAAGGAATCAAAGGCGAATAACTAAAATCGTTGGTGATTCTACCAAATTGTTAATGATTCTGAGACAAAAACACCTAATAAGAATTATAAGTTAATTTTAATGGAATAATAAGAGGAATATTGTCCCACCAGGTGTGTTGGGAATGTATTAGGTAGATATTACGTAAATACTATCAAATGCAAAAAATACCTAAAACTCAAAACATGGCAGAGTTTAGTGATACTTGCAATGATAACCACAATGTTGGTAAAATCAAATTAGAAGTGGATAAGTTCTCCTCCTTTTTCCAAGTAAAGATACCTGCAAGAAAAGACAACTAAACAAGAGATATTAGATTAAATGGGATAATGAGCTACTCGAAAATGTCGATTCCAGGAATCCAAAGGGACTTCCTTGGAGGATGTCATCTCGTTTTAATATAATTAAGTGAGTTGATAATAATTAAAAATAGATAGCAAGAATGGAAAATATAAAAGATAAAAATCAAGGTAAAAATATGGATCTTGTTCCACTTTATAGGTGGCCTAGGCTAAAGTGGGGTAATATAGACAAATGCAAAGTAATCGTGCCAATACTCCACATTGCTTATTGGATTTCATGGAGGAACTCGAGATGATTCTTAATGTCCTTGATGTTAGGTGCAAATCTGATAGTGCAAAAGTAAGCTCATGGAGGATGCCAAATTATTCCCACATGAATGGTTTTTGGATGATCGGAGATCATAGATGCTTATGCTCGAATGTGATTGACACGGAATAATCATCTCGCAAATAAAGACATGCTTACAATGACAAGTTAAATCTAGGGATGTGAAAAAGATTGAAAAAAATTCTATGATTTGATTAAAAAAAGAAAGCTAATGGATAGAAATTTAGGGTGATTCAAAGGAGTTACTTTGGTGATTTAGGAGAATCATGGGTGATTCAAAGGAATTATTGATGATCCTCAAGTTATAGATGATTTTCTTGAAAAATGGAAAACTGATGTAAACAGAGATCTAAATTGATTATTTTTGAATGTTATGAGATAAGGACAATGATAAATTAAGAGAATATTACCTTGTAGTGTGAAAAAAAGAGGTGGAATGTTTGGAAAGGATGATAATGTTGATTGTTGGTTTCCTCGAGAGATTATTGAAGACAATTCGATACACAAATTGATGTGTTGAAACTTCCCGAGGAGATCTAATGTTATTACTAGGCTTGGATATTGGTGGAGTGGTAAAGACTCATTATTTGGATTCAGAAAAATATGCACAGTGCCCAAAATGTTTGAGAAGATCCCTAAAATAGGATTTTTAACTCTATTTATAATTGATTGTGATTTGTTTGAATCGTCATGATCTGGAAAATTCTATGAAGGCATTTAGAATTGGTTTCAACCATTTCCAAAATGGGATTTTGGGTATGGGGATGAGGAAAATTGTTAGGGAAGAGGTTAGTAGATTTTGGGAGGTTAGAAGGTTAGGATGAAATAGGTTAGGAATGGTGGAGTACGTTTCGTAAGTAAATGTGATTTACGAGGGGTAAAAATTGATTTTATGAGGTGAGGAGGATGATTTAGATAATGTTTATAGTGATAGGTTTTGATATATTAATGTGTTTATACAAGGAGTACATGTGGATAATGAAAACAAGGTGTCTACATATGGATTTGTATTATTTTTGGGATCTGCTCCAATATAATGGGGAAGTAAGAAACAAAACTTTGTTTCTCACTCTTCAAAATAAGTCAAATATCATGTTGGATGTGGAGTTGTCTATGAAGAGATATGGCTATGTCACATATTTGAGGACATGGAGTACCATAGGAGAAATCTACTACCTTGTATGTTTACAATGAAGGTGTTTTTAAAATTTTTCATAATCCAGTGTTTCACAAGACAATGATGCATATAGAGGTACATGTTCATTTCATTCATGGGTATGTTTTGAAACACAACATTTACCTTCGGTTTTTCCCAAAATTTGACAACACACAAATTTTTCATTAATTCACTTGCATGCGAAAAAATTGAGATGTTCATAAAGTTCCTCCCCTCTTATCTTGATAAAATGTAAAATTAAGGGGGTAATGTAAGGTAAAACCTAGTAGTTAGGTAATTTTACATTGTTTAATTTTAATCTTAGGTAATTGTTAGTTACCTAGGTAACTTGCATAATTAATTGCTAAGTATGGTGTATGGTTAAAAACATATTATTTTCATATTGTATTCTGTATGATTTCTTATTCATATTTTTGCATATATAATAAAGTATTATTTGTATAACTATTGTGTAATATCTATAAATATTATAACACTCTCATGGTGTAATTTGATTAATTTTATATCAATATAATTTCTAAGCTTGCATCCTTGTTCCTAAATTACATATTTCATGAACATATTCACCATTTCCAATATTTTGTGAGGTCCAAGGCGCAAATGTAGGTTCATCCTTATAACTTGGCACTCAATAATGTCTTGTGGAAACTAATATGATTTTGGTGACTTGAGTGACCCCACCATATAAGTTTTCAAAGGCTTCGACTTAATATATTCATCATGCTATAATGGAATTGACTTACATCCATATCATTAGACCCAAAAATAATCAACACATATTATGGTCTTTCTCGATCCTTGTCCATTTCTCAAACTTTCTAAATGATAGAACAATGTAAAAACTATTACGTCATTCCATTTAGGACCAAAGATAATAAAAATAAATCCATTTTTTTAATCATTGAGTACTTCTTATTCATCTTGTTTGATTTGGAGACTTAACAATTAATAAAAATGCTTGCATATTAGAATCTAAGGTCAGTTAGACCTTAATCACATATCCATGGCCACCATAAATTATTATTAAAATATGGAAATACTCTTAAGGCCAATTACACTACATCGAAGGCTATTAACACATAAAACCAAATTGTGGTTATTATTCAAATCCAAATCCTTGTCAAAACATAGATCTTAAGCCTACATGGTTGAATAATTAGAGCTAAAGCCTTAAAACATACATATACTTGCAAGCATTATTTTCTTTAAAGGAAAATTTCTAGAAGTTTTGAGAATTATAAATCCAAGGCTAACACATGCTTTTTTGGTGGATGAAAGGTTGTAAATCCACCCAAGACACTCCTAAATCAATACAAATAACCCTCAAAACTCTAGGTTTGTTTAAATATCCCTTAGTGTTCTTGATCCCTTCATTTAGACTTTGCAGTCAAGGTGCAATCATCCCCTTTGTTATTTATTTTTCACTTTGAATAATGCGATGATTTTTTGGCTCTAGTATGGTCCTAATTTGATTTTATTTGTCTCTAAAACACAAGTATTATAGGCCATTAACACTATAAAAAAACAAATCTTTCATATATATTTATTGAGCATTCACAAACATTATAAAGATCAATTAATCAACAAATCATTTATCATTATCTCAAGTGGTATTTCCCATCGAGCACTTTTCATTTACAACCTTATGATTTTTATATCTTTGAACCACCATTTCATTAAATTTGGACTAACCACCAATTTTCTAGACTTCCAATAATGTGATTATTAGTTTTATAAACATGAAATTTGGTTTCCAATTGTGTGATTATCGGTTTCTAGTTTTGATAATATTGGTTTCCAATTGTGTGATTATCAGTTTCTAGTTGTGTTATTATCGGTTTCCAAACATGTGAATGTTGGTATCCAATTGTGTTATTATCGGTTTCCAAACATGTGAATTTTGGTGACCAATTGTGTTATTATTGAGTATTTTCACTTTAAGGGAGAATGAGAGGTGTCCCATTCTTTCCCTTGTTTTAAACTTTCCCATTCTATCTCTTGAGTTTTTTATCCCATTTTTCCTCTTGAATATTTATCACTTTTCCATAGAATCTACCTTTTTCATTTTACATTTAACTTTGATGGTGAATGGAAGGTATTATTTTCCCTCATTGAGATAGAATGGGAGGCCTCATGTTATCCCTCTTGATTGATTTTACACTTTAAAGGAAATTAGAAGGCCTCCCATTCTACTTATTCATTGTTTTTATTCTTCCTCTATTTTGACTTTATGAGATTGACTTTATTAGTCCTCTTCCAACTCTATAGAAGTTAAAAATGTATCGTTTATTGTTCCTTTATATTTAATGTTTGAGAATGGGCATATGTTCATTCTATACAATAAAAAATTAAATATAAAAATTACAAGAGTACGGGAAAAATCATAATGTGTGATAACTTACACTTTGGAAGTGTGAGTCCTCGTACTTCCAAAGTGCGAGTTCTCACACTTGGAATGTGTGATTTCTCACACTTGCAAAGTGTGAGAAAGATGGAAATAAAATTTCTGAACTTTTAAAAAGAAATATTTAATTTTTATTATCTCACACATTTTCAATTTTGAACCTCCAACGAAACATATTGTATTTTTAACCTCCCAATGTTTATATTTTTAACCTCCCAAAAGCATATTATACATGATATTTATTACAAAAATCATGTAATTATTTTATGAATAAAGTCATGAAAAATTTTAAATGGGTTTTGAATTAATAAAGTATGATTGAGATGAAACCTAAAGTATGAAATGCATTTGTTTTTTATTATATTAGTTAATAAGCAAGGATCGGCTCCCAGAGGCTATACAACAAAAGATTACATTGTGAAGGCTCCCAAAAAGAGGAAAACAAATAGATAGGACCAGAATGAGTTAAACAAGGTTAACTCAGAAAGAGAAGGTCTAAAAACCAAACCACAAGATGAAACATAAAAAAACAACTGCAACTTGAGCACAAGTACAGTTCACCATAAGACAACAAGAAGTTTAGATAAAAAGAAGAGAAACTAATATATCTTTTGACATTTGGGGGATTCCCAAAGTGTGAATGAGATCCACATGGTTTTGATCATGCTCCAGCTCCTTCTAAGTCTTCCCCCCCATCCTTATCCTTGGAACTGTTGATACAAAGTTGAAATTTCCTTTTTTCGGGTCCTCTTCCATAACCTCCAACCGAGTCTCTAATATATTTCACTATCTTTTCTAGCTCCAAAATTTCCTCCTTTATGTTCCTCTAAGAGATATAGATCTGCTTGCTGGTCTCAATGTTGTCTATCATCCCTTCTCTCATATCGAGTTAGCCCCTTCCATAACCTAGCACAATCATCTCTAGATGTTACATTATTTTGTTAAGGTCCTCATAATTCTGATCTTCTTCCTCATCAATTTTTCCTTTCCACTTGGAGGTAGCTTCATTTCAACTATCATGCTAACTTACATCCCTTCCTCCACCCCAGATTTGTTTTGGGGATCCTTACCGCATGCATCTTGGTAAGGAACTCCACTAGGGTAATATCATCATCCAACCCACTAGGAGCCATCTTCTTAAGCATAGTGGGTTTACCATTGTAAAAAGCAGAAGGAGAATGAGTCCTTTGTGAATGGGGGACTCCAACTTCTCACCCTAAAAATACCTCACAGATACTAAGAGACACATGTATAAAAAGAAAGGGATACTCATCATAACTTTGTGCCTGAACATATTCAACAAAGACAAGTGGTGTGTGTATATCTTACGATACTTTCCTTCAAGAGTAATATACTTCATAATGTGGTAACAAACCTCTTTCCATACCCTAGAAATGCAGGACCTAGAAATGTCATCTCGTAAAATAATGAAATTTTTCCTTACCTATAAAGAAAGTGTTGATTTCATGGTCCCTACGATTCTTATCCTTAAAAATATTTAGACCCTTCATCTCCATTTCAGTGACTTGGGAAATGAATTGATCTAAAACCTCCAATTCTATTCCCCGAACAAAAACCTACCATTATCCCAGTGCTATGCTGAAATCCTTGGTGAGAGAGGGGTCATGCCCATGTAGCTTGGTAATGTACTTTCTAAAGCCCCCAATTCTAAGCATATGCCACATTGAAGGATTATTGACAATACTCCTATCACTTGAGGGTACAATGTGTACTGCCTCTCTCCTCCCATGGCTTCTCTTACGCTCCCAACACCAAACCAATCGATCTATAAATCTTACTTGGCCTAAATTGGACGATGATCTTTGAAGTGATTCCATAGCACTTGAGCCTACTACCTTGACCAATAATATCACTCATGTGATTAGTAACAAAATCATTATGATCTGTCATGCTAAATAATATCATTAATAGATAAGGGGATTTCATTGCCCTTCATCCAAACTTTAAAATCTTGACTATAAACCCCTAAATTACCCAACTTATCAGTGTATTTATTACCAAGATAGGGGTATGTGTGATTTTATAAGTTTCAAAATCTTGAAGATATTCCTTAACATCTTAAAGAATATTACCCAAGGCCCAATTTTGAATATGATTCCTTTTAAGAGAATTTACAATGATTAGAGATTCCCCCTTAATTTGAATATGTTTAATCCCCTTCTCCCTAGCTAATTTGACCCCCACAATAAAACCTAGCCTTTGACACATTGTTGCTTTGAATTCCCAGTGGCCCATCATAAGCCAGAAACTAATCTCCATCATGAATTTTGATGATCCCCTCCATCAAATGCACCAGATTCCATTTTGGCCTGCAACGTCAAAGTTTATTTTGAGGTTATTCTCCTCTGGTTTAGACCATTTAATCCTAGATTGAGGAACTTTAGCAAGGGGAACTAAAGGAAAACTATTTGAGGACTTTAACCTCCACCTTAGGACATGCAATTTTAATCTTTCCTTTGAAAAGCTTAGTGTTTTCTTTGATGGAAGAAACCAAACGATCACTGACCTTTTTGATATTTTATTTCTGATTCCTGAAAATATGATCGTTCCTTTCCTTCCACAAAATCCACATGAAATGAGGAAGTTTCATCCTCCAGAAGCCACTAAAATAGGGAATATGACGAGGGCACTACCATTGCAGGGCATAAATCCTTTATGGTTTTAGAGTCATGACCACTATACTTTGAACAGTTCCATCACGGTGAGAAAACCACCTAAGAGAAAAGACACAATAAAAGAGATGGTTAACACTTTCCTCCTGCCTACCACATAAATAAAATCTACTAGGAATAACCATGCCACACTTCCTCAGATTATCCACCACGAGAATTTTATTTTGGGTTGTTAACCAGTAAAATATATTAACCTTGGGTAAGAGGTATTTCACCCAGATCTTGTTCTAATACTCCTTTTGGACAGAATCTTTGAAGTTAAGGAAATAAGAAGATTTAACCAAATACTCTTCAGATTCCTCTTCTTTCTAGATAATAGAATCCTCTTGGTGTTGGAATCTAGGGATGTGAAAGTTCCTAAGTTTAGCATTGAGATCAGTGAAGAGTTGAAAATCACCATTGAAGTTAGGAGGGGGAGCAAGCACAACCCATTTGGGCCCTTCGTTGGTAGCATTCCAATAGTCTTGGATCCATACTTTTCCAATTTCCTCAAAGTACTGAGCAAATTTTCCAGGTCCTCCACGAAAAGAGGTTTCTCCTCCATCCAACAATCCTGCCAAAAATGGATATTATTTCCTTTTCCAATGTTCCACTTGATACCCTTATCGAGGATCTCCTTTAAGGAAAAAATATATCTTCAAATACATGAAGAAATTTTCCATTCTACCAATATTCCTAAGATATTTCTTTTTGATGATGTCCACCCAAAGGCCATCTTCTCTAATCACCCTCCATCCAACTTTGGAAACCAAGGCTTCATTCATTAATTTAATATTCTTTAGTCCCAAGCCTCCATAAATTTTGGGTCTAGTGACTTTATCCCAAGCCACAAGGGAAATTTAAACTTTTCCTCTGCTCCAGCCCATAAGAACCTTTTCTGGATCCTTTCTAAAGAGTCAATAATTTTTTCAGGCAATTTAAAGAGAGACATAACATAAATAGGTATACCTTGAAGAGATATTTGGAGAAGTTGAATTTTGCACTGGGTGAGAAGGGACCCTTTCCATTCGTGAGATTTCTATTAACTCTCTCCAAAATATTATTCCAAATAGAAGGATATGGCCTCTTGTGGACAAGAGGCATACCCAAGTAGGAATCAAGAAAGGTTTTAATCTTGCACCAAAGAATGCGAGCTAATATAACTTGAAACTTCTCCTCAACATTTATGAAAAATAAATGTTGTCGCCAAATCACTGCACCCTCCGAATGGCCAGGATGTGAATAGGACGTTCGGTGTGATTGGGACACATGGGATCACCTCTCAAGCTGTGGGACTTGGGCTCGAGGTGAACCTCCGAGAAAGGCCGACTTCCTCTCCCTAAACTAAGTGTTGTCTTTACTCCTAGTGTAACAAAAATGATTATCTAGTCCTATGCTAACATTTTCATGGGGTTTTAGGGAAAGAGATTTACAGAAATGAAACTATACTAGGGATGGTGATGCACCAAATAAAGGGTGTCTTCAGACTCAGGAAGGGTTAATTTGAAGAGGGTGTGTACACCACGGAGTCAACTTCACCTCTTTGCAACTTAGAGAGTACAGGATACCACAAACTAAGAGACACGCGTTCCCTTTGTTAAAATTTATCGACCAGAAATATACCAGTTTCCCAGTGAAGAAGGATGAACTCAAGAAGGGTGAATAGACACCACAACTCAACTACATGTAATACTTCACCACTCGATAAGCACACAGAACTCCAGAACCTATGTAATAGAACTTAAACTTGCACGGTGTACTGCGCAAGTACGAGAAAGGCACAAAGAAGCACGAAGGATGAAAGGACCGAGATTAGTCACAAAACACACACTTTTATTGCTTGATAATATGCACAATGCATCATACATTCGAAGAGGAAATAGTTGCCATTACGAGTCTTGAAGAGAGGGCTTGAAAGTTCTCTCAACACACAAGAACAACTTGCATAAGAGAGAGGATTCTTGAAAATTATACACTCACACGAGATATCTAACTGTCCAACTTATCGAACTATTGGAACTCTTTGAAATGAGCTTCCAACTTACATTTATAGAAGAATATGTGAGAAAGAAGAGGAAATGGTCATAATTACATTCCTAAAATGAAGGCTCATGATGTATTTATTACGTTAGTTGAACCACACGAGAAGGTTCCATCATGGGTCATTAATTGCACGATGACCTAGTCTTCTCAATTAATTAAAAGAATATTTAAATAAAATATTTAAATAATAATAATAAATATTATTATTAAAATATTTAAATAAAAATATTAATTTAATTAACATAATGTTGGGACCCCCCCGTTGACCCGTTTGACTTGAAGAGGAGGGGGGTCCATGTGGATAGAGTCTGCACAAATCTCAACTCGGTGAGTTTGAATCCTCTAACTCGGTGTTGCATGATCGATTTTGAACCCCACACTATCCTTTCCTTTCTTTTGGTAATCATACTCTTTTACATTGAGTCCTTTGAATAGTGAGCTATCAAACTCGATTATTATCATTTTCCTCTGTTAACTTGAGGTCATTTATGCATTCCACATTCAAACTTCATGAAAAATCACCACGAGCTCACTGCGAAGTCACCGAGCTCTCATCCAGCAAACGATCTTACCTTTCCTGGGCTCAAACTCACTTGAATACCGAGCTTAACCCAATATTTCTAAAAAGAATGGTTTTACCACAATGCTCAGGATTCTTCCTCATCATATAACACTTGTAGTAAGAATGTTTTGGATTTTCCATAATAAGCACAATTTGTACCTTCCAAATGATGAGAAAATGCCATTATCAATAAAGACCTAATACTGCCATGATGATGACCCAGGCTCATGCCCATAACATGTCGATAGACACCCTTAAGACTGATTTTTGGTCAAAGAGCCCTTCAAAAAATACATTGAACCACTGGGGCAACCAAGAGGACCTTGGAAAAATGTATGAGTATGACCATATGAATTCTTCCTTAGTCGTGGATCAAAGCTAATAGAAATAAGCTAGATAAAATTAGCTTGAAAATTCTGCAGGTATAATCGTCCATTGTAAAAAAACACGGTTTCTCGAACACTGGTAAAAGAATACTTTTATTATGCGATTGGCGTACATAATGGTAGGGTATAAATATTACCTACTCACCCTGAGTTTCTCAAAGAGACCATTTACAAGTAACAGGATGTAGCATGCAAAATGGCCAACCGGTATTTCGAGTTGACCTTAACATTCAATTCATTTCTAGGAGAAGAAGTGTTGAGTAATATGAATCATTTCATTATGCACATAATAAACCTTCATCTCCTTATTGAGAAAAATTTTATGAAGCCTTGAAAGGTGTGACTCATCCATCATACACACGGGTGAATATTTGTTTCTGCATGCATTCTATCGATCGAGTTCGAGAATAAGGATAAGCATGCATTAATATTCTTTGAGCAGAGATAACAACACGGTTGACATGACACACTTCTTGAAAAGCGCTCAAAAAGGCCTCTCTCTGTCTACTACAACATGCCTGCTGCCTGTGCGTGGGAGCTTGTCTCGCGACCACATCAAGTTCAAAAATGTACAGAGGATGAGGAGAAGGTCGTGGTAGCTATTAAAGCTGATTCAAAGTCTGAACAGTTCAGTGGAATCCTAACAAGGCGGATCAGTATGAAAGGAGACACTTTCTTCGTATGATCTATGGAACCCAATCCACAGTCCATGCAACACGCATCCTTTCCATCTGGATGAGTTTTCAGCATTGCTTTCCCATCAAACTCTTCGCATATGAGCCACGACTGAGCCATTAACGTATCACCTTGGTTGGGTCTGCCTGTAGCCTCCGCTGAAATTGGTATCACGTCACGTTTTTTTAACCCATGACCCGCTCCAATTCACAACTGTCCTATTAATCCTCCCGGTGACTCGCACAAAGACTCGGACCACTCCAAGCTGCGTGAAATTCTGTTTACATGGCCCGTGCGGAAGTCTCATGATGGATAGCCATCGTAATATTTCCGCGCTTGGCAGTTTGATCCGATTTCTCCCATTACGGAAGTTTGATCATGGTTTACCAACCCAATATTTCCACTTGGTGGTGTTTGCACGAATCTCCCTGCGTGGAATTTCTTCTTTGGCTTGCCATCCATGAAAACCCACCTTGGCATTGCTCCAATCCCATGCGGGATTGGACACATTAATCCACGGGCCCCGGCCTCATTTTGTCATTTGGCAAGTTCGTTCCTTTCCACAATTCCCCCTAGCGCAGCGGGATCACCATGATTTTTTCTCTGCCAGGAGTTTTCCTTCATCGTTTGAGGATAACATTAAACTCTCGGTGTAAACATTTCAGCGGTAGCTTGTAAGGTGTTATAATTTCAACGAGAATCATTTATGCTTCAACCTAGTGACTCATTGAAGATGCTCATATAATTGTAAAGCAAATTGTGCCTCATGAATATTCTGATATGAAATAGTTCCACCTCTATGAGATTCACTTCCATGAGTTACATCGTAAAACAAGTAAGGTCTCGATAGAGAATCTTTGTAATAAATTTCATCAAGTCTCCCAGTAACACTCTCACTGTCACTTAATCGATTTTCATAAAAATATCTTGAAGGAAAATCCTGAATTTGAGGATGCATTCGATGCTGATCAGATAACAACATAGTTGGACAACCTACTTGTTGGAAGTGCTCAAAAAAACTTCTACTATCTTACTGAACATGCACAAAGTGCATCGTATGCTTTACAAAATGCTTTGAGCGTAGAAGGTCTGAAATTCTCTAGAAATTTTCTTGAGGAAGTATTGGCTATACCCTAGCCGGCATTCTTGCTGCCTACGGGGTAGAGAAGTAAACTTATCTCAAAAATGAGTGGCCTCCGAGAGAGAGTTGATTTCGACAATCTACCGTGGGTGATCCTAAGGAACCGTTGGTGTTGATCTGATGTTTTGGTTGCATGCAACCACGATCGTGATCCTAGTAAAATCTTGCCGCATAGTAGAAGAACGAGATAAAGTTTTAGTTGAGTTGTCTCACCTTTTCACTTTGGAAAGTCACTTCATGGAAGAAGCTCGATCAAATCTTCTAGTTTTGCGAATGAGGTCCATTCATTGTGTTCACTCTTGATGCTTTGTAGTGGTAGGAAGTTATTCAGGTGCCTAGCCCATGGGTTTGATATGGTGGTTATAGATGAAGCTCACCACATGATCTCTAGTGAAGTAGGCGTGTTACCTCCACTTCCATCTCGTTTCTCACATTTTATCCAACTCTATGCTGGTGGTTTATTAGTCAAGCTTGAGCTCCATTGGTCTCATTCAAACTTTGACATCATATCGACTCTATGTATGGTGGTCGACTCATTCCTTTAACTATGACTCACCGCGAATTCGACATGATTTCTCTTTGCGGGTTATCTTATCAAGACCAGGCTTGGTCATTTATGATATTTTCTCCGTAAAGTCATTAAAAATGAGTTCATATTCCAATGAGGAAGCATTGATCTCTCCATGTTGAATTAAACCAAGTCGAGCTCGTCATTTCTCTGCCTCAATGAGCCAACCATCGAAACATCCTCCGCTCCTATCGAGATTCCTTTACGACAAGCCAAACTCAGTTACTAAGCTTACATTTCCTACTCATGAACTCGTCTAAGGCTTGTGATCAGTTATGACCTTTAGGACAAGGCACATCTCTCCTCTGAGGAGTCGTCTCTTTATTCCTGATTTGACACTGTTGACCAGAAGTGGGTCCCTGGGACCAATGTCGTGATTTGATCGTAATAAGGCCCTATTTTCCAATTTTTCCATGTGCGTAAAATTGGATAACATTTTAGCGACCTCTCGGGGATGATTGTCTGCTAAGCATGATTCCAGTAGCCTTAAGTCATCCATTGGGCATGGAGTCTATTTGGAATCACGAAAGTAGTATGATTTTCTTTGACACATCCTGAATCTCCTTGAGCATTACCAATATCTTGGACCTCCACGGAATGCTAAGCATGAAGTATCTTGAATCTATTGAATGCTTGACATCCATGGAACAACTGCAAAAATTTTGAATGAAGCAAATGTTGAACTCTTATGGAAACCTTGAACCTTTCTTCTCTTTGACACCTTCTAATGATGAAACAATGTGCAGAACAACACAAAACACAACAACAAGGAAAGCAAAACAACAACACACAACAATGTGCATAAGCACTTGGAGGAAAACACCTAATTTAACTATACGGGGTGGAACACTTCTCAAAAACAAGCTTTGAGATGTATCCCATTCACGTGAATGGGTAGTTCTTCTCCATTGAGCCTAGATAGACAAATGAATTTGCCTCTTTGCAACTTGTGATGATGTATGGCCCACTCCAGAGAGCATCAAACTTGGCATGCCTACCTGGTTTGGCCCTGTCTTCATCCCATTTGAGAACTAAATCTCCCTCTTGAAAATGCACATGTCGGATGCCTTCTTGTCAAAATATTTCTTAACTTGAGCCTGATATTTCTCCAAAGTTTTCATAGCCTTGTTTCAGACTTCTTCTAACTCCATGAGTTCAGAAAACCTTATTGTCGGAGGATCACTCTCTATAACTTCAAGTTGATGAGCTAACTCCAAAGAAGGTAACTCCAATGAGAGTGAGAGTTTTGCCTCTCTCTTCCATATACAAAACGAAAGGAGAATTTCCGATGGCCCTTTTAGGTGTGATCCGAGTCTGATCTTCCCATAAGGCGAGTCTTAAGTACATGTATGCCAAGTCCTCTTGTTAGTCTCCATTGTGTGCTTAATAATCCTTATGAGGTTTTTGTTGCTAGACTCAGCCAATCCGTTTCCTTGAGGATAGTAATTGGACAAAGTTTTGAGGTATACCCCATTTTTAACAACCCATTCACTCAATTTCATACCAAGAAAAGCCAGCGCATTGTCTGAAATGACTGTAAACGGAACACCGAACCTCGTCATTATACCCTCCAAAAAATCTAGAACTGCCTTTTCATTGCTCTCTTTTAATGCTACCACCTCTGTCCATCGAGTAAAATAGTCTGTTGCGGTAAGGACCCACTTATGTCCATCACTGGATGGAGGATTAATCATTCCAATGAAGTCCAACCCCCATTGAACAAAGGGTTGATCCACTTGAATTGGATGCAATGGAAGAGCTGCCAGCTTCTACTTACCTGTGAAAAAGGCACATTCCTTACATTTCCTTACCCAGATGGGCATCCTTGAATAAATCTAGCCAATAGTAGCTAGCTCGCATGATCTTGGTAGTTGTTGTTCGTGTGGAATAATGTCCTCTAGATAGGCCATTATGAAATTCTTCTAGTATCTTACTGACCTGTTCTGGTCCTATGCACCGAAGGAGGACGCCGTTCAAATCTTTTCGAAAGAGAACACTATCTACCAAAACATATGGGATAGATTGAAGATGGAAAGTTCACCTTTGGTTTTTATCCATGTCTACCGGATATGCTCCCGAGAAGAGGAAACTCTTCATTTTGGATAACCAGTCAGCTTGATCAACATTCTCATCAGTATTTAGGAGTGTCACGTCCTCATTACTTTTTGATTCCATATACATTTGCATCCATCCAACCTCTAACAAGTTTAGTGACTTTGATGTGCATGTCATTCATTTTCTGATCCATATTCATTTCTTTGTTCGAAAAACTCCTTGACACTGGATGAGACACCATCGAGATGAATCTTGTTGTTGGACAACATGTGCTTGAATTTCTTCAAAGCTCGAATAACCACAAAGACTTTCTTTTCAATGAATGAGTATTTGAACTCGTAGTCTTTGAGGATTAGTGAAGAAAGTGATTGGTTGCTCCATCGGGTTGTTGTTTTGTTGGGTGAGGATCCTTACAAATGCTCTCTTGACTGCAGAAAAGCATAAAGGATAAAATATTTGTCAAACACAGGGTTCCAAGCGTGGGAGCTTGAGAAATGGCTGTTTTGATGGCTTCAAAGCTTTCTCATCCTTCCTTTGTCCATGAGAATGGCATGTTTTTCTTTAGCATGGTTGTCAATGGTTTAGCCAATGTCATGTGAATTGAGGGATGAATCTCTGCATGAAATTTATGGTTCCCAGAAAACTCACGGAGGCCCTTCTTGTGACTTGGGAGAGATAAGGACATAATTAAATGAATCTGGCTGGATCGATTGATAATCCTTCTCTGAAACCAAATGCCCCAACAATTTTCCCTCGTGCCTTTGTGAAAATACATTTCTTGGGGTTAAGTGAAACCCCAAATTCCCTACACCTTTGGAAAACTTTCCTTAGATGCGTGATGTGATCTTACGCATGCTTAGAGTATACGATTATATCATCAAGGTAAACTAAAATAATATCGTTGATTAGTCCCTTAAATGCCATGTCCATGGCTCTTTGGAAAGTAGCCCTAGCATTGGAATCCTAATGGCATTTTATTGTAGGCATACGTGCCCCACTTGGTAGTGAAAGCCATTTTGAATTGGTTAGATTCTTGGACTAGGATTTGATTATAACCTAAATATCCATCGAGAAAAGAAAATATTTGAGCTCCTCACCATTTTGAAGGATCTGCTCCATCGATGGAAGAGGATAATGATCTTTTAATGATGCACGATTCAAATCCTAAAAATCTCGCATAACCGATCTCTCCGTTCTTCTTCCTCACGGGCACCAAATTGGCTACCCATGAGAATGCTTGATGGGAAAAATTATACAGGCCTCGATGAGCTTGGTTAGCTCCTTTCTCATTAGTGGCTCAATTTTGGGATTAATTGGTCTTTGTTTTTGACGAACTGGCTTAGCATTCGGATCTAGTTCGATGGTATGTTGTCTAGACACGGATCAAAACCACGCAGATATTTATATCTCCATACAAATATGTCATGATACTTTTGACAAATTTTGATGAGAGCTTCTTTCTCTTGAAGTACACACTTTTCCAATCTTAATAAATTTTTCATTTGATACTTCAACTTCCTCAAAATATTCTTCTCTGACCACCATGTTAGGGCTTTGTCTTGTGGCTTGGTCATCTAAATTGAAAATGGATTCCAAAGTGACTAAACCTTTTGGTAACTTGTTTCTTTTTCAATTGAATAATTTGCTCACCATATGACTCCACGCAACTTATCTTGATTCTTTGTAGCAAACTCCGCCTCTTCTTGTAGGAAGAGGACAATTTGTTATCACTATCAAACACTTGCCAACTACTCACATTATCAGGGACTACTGGTCGAACCACCATTTTAACAAATTGCTGCCCTTCTTTCATGATATCAACTGGTATGTTGTATTGTGAACCAATTATGTAGAAAGCCTATATCGCATCTTGATTTTGATCTCTAGGGATTACATGGATTCCAAAAGCTTCAAAATCTTCAATCAGGTCCCAGACTCGGTTCTTATATGATCTTAAAAGATCATTTTTGGATGCACTACGTGCCGAAACTTGATGAACAACTAACTCACTATCTCCAAAACAGATCGGGGCCTTGATTCCTTTCTTTTGGGCTAGTTGAATTCCTTACACAAGGGCCTCGTATTCAACAACATTGTTAGTGCAACTGAATTGCAACCAGAAAGATGAGAAGTACTTATCTCCCTCTGGAGAAATTAACATAACACCAGCACTAGATCCATTCTTACTTCTTGAGCCATCGAAGAACAATTGCCACAATCCTTTAGAATCACTTGGTGTTTTGACAAGTTGTGGTATGATCGTATCTTCTTCATGGATACAGTAAGTACCTAATCTTGTTTCTTCCAAGACCAGCAAACCAGCTTCTTCTTCGACTTCTAAGCATAGGGATTGTGGGATGAGTCTCTACTTCTCTTCATCACTTACAAAGTCAAATTCTTCACAGGGGTGGTTGGTTCATATCTCATCTTCCTCTTACGGATCACCGATGTGTGTAATTTCTTTATGGGAAGAATTCAGATAAGAGGGTTCTTCATGATTATAGCAGATTGGTTATGCCCTTATAACTTTCTTTTGTCTCCTCAAGAGAATCATATGAAGACCAATCGGGCATTTCCACATCCCATCTTGCAGATCCCAGTGATACCTAGATAGGGGTCATTCAGATCCTCCTTACGATTTCTTGGGTGAATGATCAAACTTTCATGCATGAATGGTAAGGAACCAAGTTTTCCTTTGAGCAGTGCAAGCAATCTTTTGCTGATCTTATGTTGGCTCAACGTGACCCGATTGTGGCACTCAAATTTTGCCTTTTAGTCTGCAGGAAACTCACTTTACTCAAAGCATATCTTGCGGTATCCAACTTGACTTGAATAGGTCATAATATCACGAAGACGTTGGGGAGATTGATATGGTTGCTTGCTTTACCTCTTTAGAAAAATCACTTGATGGTTTGATTCGTAAGATTAGGAGTTGGGCACTTGGTAACCAATTGGGGCTATCTTTCCGGCTGAATCAAAAATTCTATGTAAACAATTTGAAGACAAAAGCATGATCACCCTATCACTTTTGGAACAACTAACTACTACATAAAGAGAGCTTTCCAAGAAATTACATGAGTGATTTCAACTTTCGATTCCGGGACTTGGAATAGGATTCGACGCGTCGTAATCCTATTCCTTAGTCTGCACATGGAATGGATTCACTGTATATTTCTTGCGAGCTCTCTTTAGTGATGTAGTAGTTATGATCTAGTCCATGGGATAGGGACTCACTTTTGTCTTCATGCTTTGAAGTTGCTTTTCTCCCAGAGAATTCTTTGATTATAGCTAGAAAGACACCTCCCCACGAAACCATTGAAGTGCCATTTTCTCTTGAGATCTTACGAATCATCATTATCATTGCTCTATTGGTGATATTACTCAACTACCATCTCAATCTTCCCCGCTCTTCAAATGATATGCTCCATTGAAGTCAAGTCAGTTTCTACCCATGTAGAAGGAAATGAGCTTTTGTGCTCAAAAGGCAACAATTTCATCGATCGTCACGTTCGAGCCAAAATAAGAGTATCAAGCTAACTTTCTCCTTTGAAAGGGAAAAATCAGTTCCTCATAGCAATGAAATCAAAGGAAACCTACAAGGTTGATTGTTCTGGGTGGAGGAAACCTTCCGTCAAGGTGCAAATGTCAAGCCCTTGAATTTGAGAAATGCTCTTCAACTAGCTCTTTGGAGCTATAGATTCAAAATAAAGTTCATGATATGCGATGGTTTCCTTTCTTTGAAGAAGCTCACAATCAAAATCTTTGTCATAAGTTCTTAGCTTTTGTTGAGATTTGGAATCAAAGTGATCTACCCCTTGAGTTTAGCTTGTGTTCAAAGTGTATCTGTCAACGGAACCAAAAAAGCTGTTGTCGCCAAATCACTGCACCCTCCAATGGCTAGGATGTGAATAGGATGTTCGGTGTGATTGGGACACATGGGATCACTTCTCAAGTCTGTGGGACTTGGGCTCAGGTGAACCTCCGGAGAAGGCAGCTTCCTCTTCCTAAACTAAGTGTTGTACTTACTCTAGTGTAACAAAAATGATTATCTAGTCCTATGCTAACATTTTCATGGGGTTTTAGGGAAAGAGATTTACGAAATGAAACTATACTAGGGATGGTGATGCACCAAATAAAGGGTGTCTTTAGACTCGGGAAGGGTTAATTTGAAGAGGGTGTGTGCACCACAGTCAACTTCACCTACTACAACTTAGAGAGGTACATGATACCACAAACTAAGAGACACGTGTTCCCTTTGTTAAACTTTATCGAGACAGAGAAATATACCGGTTTCCCGGTGAAGAAGGATGAACTCAAGAAGGGTGAGCAGACACCACAACTCAAGCGCATGCAATACTTCACCACTCGATAAGCACAAACTCCAAGAACTGCAATAGAACTTAAACTTGCACGGTGTACTGCAAGTATGAGAAAGGCACAAAGAAGCACGAGAAGGATGAAAGGAGCGAGATTAGTCACAAAACACACACTTTTATTGCTTGATAATATGCCTGATGCATCATACATTCGAAGAGGCAATAGTTTCCATTACGGTCTTGAAGAGGAGGCTTGAAATTTCTCTCAACACACAGAACAACTTGCGAGAAGAGAGGATTCTTGAAAAGTATACACTCGCATGAGATATCTAAGCTGTCCAACTTATGCAACTATTGGAACCCTTTGAAATGAGCTTCAACTTACATTTATAGAAGAATATGTGAGAAAGAAGAGGAAATGGTCATAATTACATTCCTAAAATGAAGGCCCATGATGTATTTATTACGGTTAGTTGAACCACACGAGAAGGTTCCATCATGGGTCATTAATTGCACGATGACCTAGTCTTCTCAATTAATTAAAAGAGAATATTAATAAATAATTATTAAAATATTTAAATAAAAATATTAATTTAATTAACATAATGTTGGGACCCCAGTTGACCGTTTGACTTGAAGAGGAGGGGGTCCATGTGGATAAGTCTGCCACAAATCTCAACTTGGTGAGTTTTGAATCCTCTAACTCGGTGTTGCAATCGATTTTGAACCCCACACTATCTCTTTCCTTGCTTTGGTAATCGCGCTCTTTTGCATTGAGTCCTTCGAATAGTGAGCTATCAAACTCGATTCTTATCATTTTCCTCTATTAACTCGAGGCCATTTATGCATTCCTCATTCAAACTTCATGAAACATCACCACGAGCTCCTGCGAAGTCACCGAGCTCTTCATCCAGCAAACGATCTTACCTTTTCTGGGCTCAAACTCACTTGAATACCGAGCTTAACCCAATATTTCTAAAAAGAATGGTTTTACCACAATGCTCAGGATTCTTCCTCATCATATAACACTTGTAGTAAGAATGTTTTGGCTTTTCCATAATAAGCACAATTTGTACCTTCCAAATGATGAGAAAATGCCATTATCAATAAAGACCTAATATTGCCATGATGATGACCCAGGCTCATGCCCATAACATGTCGATAGACACCCTTAAGACTGATTTTTGGTCAAAGAGCCCTTCAAAAAATACATTGAACCACTTTAGGGCAACCAAGAGGACCTTGGAAAATGTATAGAGTAACACCATATGAATTCTTCCTTAGTCGTGGATCAAAGCTAATAGAAATAAGCTAGATAAAATTAGCTTGAAACTGCAGTATAATCGTCCATTGTAAAAAAACACGGTTTCTCGAACTTTGGTAAAAGAATACTTTTATTATGCGATTGGACATACATAATGTAGGGGGTATAAATATTACCTACTTCCCACAGAGTTTCTCAAAGAGACCATTTACAAGTGACAAGGATGTGGCATACAAAACGGCCGACCAGGTATTTCAGAGTTGACCTTCACATTCAATTCATTTCTAGGAGAAGAAATGTTGAGTAATATGAATCATTTCATTCTACACCATAATAAACCTTCATCTCCTGATTCAGGCAAATTTTATGAAGCCTTGAATGGCGTGACTCCAATCCATCATACATGGCAGTGAATATTTGTTTCCTGCAGCCACTATTCGATCTAAGTTCAGAATAAGGATAAGCATGCATTCGATACTGAACAGATAACAACATAGTTGGACAACCTGCTTGCTGGAAGCGCTCAAAAGAAAGGCCTCTACTGTACTGCAACATGCCTGCTGCCTGTGCGTGGGAGCTTGTCTCGTGACCACATCAAGTTTAGAATTGTACAGAGGATGAGGAGAAGGTCGTGGCAGCTATTAAAGCCGATTCAAAGTCTAAATTCGATATTCTGATTGGAATCCTAACAAGGGTGGATCTGTATGAAAGGAGACACTTTCTTTGTATGATCTATGGAACCCAATCCACAGTCCATGCAACACACATCCTTTCCATCTGGATGAGTTTTCAACATTGCTTTCCCGTCAAACTCTTCGCATATGAGCCACGACTGAGCCATTAACGTATCACCTTGGTTGGGTCTTGCCTGTAGCCTCCTGCTGAAATTGGTATCACGTCACATTTTTTTAACCCATGACCGCTCCAATTCACAACTGTCCTATTAATCCTCCCGGTGACTCACAAAGACTCGGACCACTCCAAGCTGCGCAAAATTCTGTTTACATGGCCCGTGCGGAAGTCTCATGATGGATAGCCATCGTAATATTTCCGCGCTTGGCAGTTTGATCCGATTTCTCCCATTACGGAAGTTTGATCATGGTTTACCAACCCAATATTTCCACTTGGCGGTGCTTGCCTGAATCTCCCCTACGCGGGTGAGCGAATATTCTTTGGCTTGCCATCGTCAAATCTCCACCTCGGCATTACTAGCTCCAAATTTCCCGCTAGGACTTGGACACATTAATCCACGGGCCCCGGCCTCATCTTCGTATCAACCTTGGAAAGTTCATTCCTTATCTCCACAATTCCCCCTAGCGCGCGGGATCACCATGATTTTTTCTCCTGCCGAGTTTTCCTTCATCAGATTTGAGGATAACATTAAACTCTCAGTGCAAACATTTCAGCTGTAGCTTGTAAGGTGTGATAATTTCATAGAAACCTTTATGCTTGCCAACCTAGTGACTCGTTGAAGATGCTCATATAATTGCAAAGCAAATTGTGCCTCATGAATATTCTGATATGAAACAGTTCCACCTCTATGAGATTCACTTCCATGAGTTGCATCATAAAACAAGTAAGGTCTCGATAGAGAATCTTTGTAATAAATTTCATCAAGTCTCCGGTAACACTCTCACTGTCACTTAATCGATTTTCATAAAAATATCTTGAAGGAAAATCCTGAATTTGAGGATGCATTCGATGCTGATCAGATAACAACATAGTTGGACAACCTACTTGTTGGAAGCACTCAAAAAGGCTTCTACTATACTGCAACATGCCTGTGCATCGAATGCTCGGCCGCTTTGAGCATAGGCTCGTAAATTCTCCTAGGAAAGTGCCATGAGGAAGTAATTGGCTATACGCAGGTAGCTACGGGGTAAGAAGTAAACTTATCTCGGAAAATGAGTGGCCTCCCAGAGAGAGTTGATTGTGACAGCTCTACCGCGAGGATCCCGAGGAACCGTTGGTGTTGATCCTGATGTTCTGGTTGCATGCGACCACAGTCGTGATCAGTTGTTGTAAAATCTTGCCGCTGTAGTAGAAGAACGAGATAAAGTTTTAGTTGAGTTGTCTCACCTTTTCACTTTGGAAAGTCGCTTCCATGGAAGAAGCTCGATCAAATCTTGAGGCAAGTTTTTGAATGAGGCTGAGATTGTGTTCACTACTATTTCTAGTAGTGGCTAGAAGTTATTCCAGATGCCTAGCCCATGGGTTTGATATGGTGGTTATAGATGAAGCTGCAAGCTAGTGAAGTAGGCGTGTTACCTCCACTTTCATCTCATTTCTCACATTTTATCCAACTCTATGCATGGTGGTTTATTAGTCCAAGCTTGAGCTCCATTGGTCTCATTGCGAGCAACATCATATCGACCTCTATGTATGGTGGTCGACTCATTCCTTTAACTATGACTCACCATGAACTCGACATGATTTCTCTTTACGGGTTATCTTATCAAGACCGGGCTCGGTCATTTATGCTATTGTCTCCGTCGAGTCATTAAAACTGAGTTCATATTCCAACGAGGAAGCATCGATCTCTCCATGTTGAATTAAACCGAGTCGAGCTCGTCATTTCTCTGCCTCAATGAGCCAACCATCGAAACATCCTCCGCTCCTATCGAGATTCCTTTACGACAAGCCAAACTTAGTTACTGAGCTTACATTTCCTACTCATGAACTCGTCTAAGGCTTGTGATCTGAGTTATGACCGAGTTAGGACAAGGCACAAGCTCCTCCGAGGAGTCATCTCTTTATTCCTGATTTGACACTGTTGACCAGAAGTGGGTCCCTGGGACCAATGTCGTGATTTGATCGTAATAAGGCCCTGTTTTCCAATTTTTCCATGTGCGTAAAATTGGATAACAATAACACTTTGTGAAAGTTGACAAACTCCCCGAAAACCATCTCATAGTCTTTCAACACCTTCTTGTAGTTAGAAGCCTCCTGGATAGAATATTTCCCCAAAAGGAAGTTATCATCCATAAATTGATTAAGACATATGGGAGGTAAACCATTAGAGATTTTAATCCCTAAATAATATTCCAACTCGCTAATGTTATAGCCTAAGCTCAAACTCGTCGAGGAGTTAGAGAGTGCCTGACCATATGGCTCGCCTTCGAAGACTCGATCCACCAAACACAGACTTAGTTTGGATACAATGCAAGAGAAACTAGGTCTTGACCTTCTTATCTCGCCCAAGATATTTCTCGGGATGTAAAGCAGCTCGACTGCGGAGTAGTTTCTGAGGACGTCAAAAATTGGTAATCTGAGATATAATATTATCTATAACTAAGCAGTTTAGAGGCAAAACCCCTAATGGGGAAAATGATTTTTTTAATTTTATTTTCCTACTGAACAACTTTTCTTGGTGCGAGAGGGCACCAATGCAAAAAACAATTGCATTCCAAACACCTGGAATGAAACAGGGGGTTGTGGGGATGCAGGGATGTCTGGGAAGCTGCTGGAGGCAACACATGCTCTCCTGAAAAGTAGATTTCTTCTCCAAGACTTTTTATTCCTTCTGCAACCTTTCTCGACCTAGTTAGGAGATTTAACTTGCTTTGGTACCAAATAAAATTATTGAACAGGGGCAAAAGCTTGATACTTTAATTAATAATCAATCAAATCAACATTACAATGAATGTGTTGCAATTATTATAGGAATTGAACAGCCATGTGCAAACAAATGAGATGTTGCAACAATGTAACAATAAACATACCCGTGCACATATAATTACAAATATATGGTTTGAACCATATAACAACTCAAATAATGACAAACAACATGCTACGGGAATACTATTCCCAAATACAATTAAAATATGGTTTATAACAACTTACCACAATTTAATAATTAACTTACCTATGCTAAATTAACCTAGGTAAAATATGTTTACCCTAACATGGAAGTATTCATCTTTTCCATCTTATCATGCACAATGCTTAAGATGTTTTCAGGTTTTTCCTCATATCCAATCCTATGGGAATAATAGTCTGCATAAAAACTTGTAATGTAATCATTATGACATTTTTGATACTTCTACAACTACTTGATTAAAAGGAACGATAACCAGATCGTACCAAGCCAAGAACACAGATGCTAATCAAACATCACGATCAATAAGATGAAAGTAATTCACCAGAATAAATTTACATAAACCTTTGCAAACAAATGAGCAAAAATATCATATATTATTATGGAACTCAATGAAATACAATGAGAATGGGCCTTGCTTATATAGGCAAGGAATAACAATCTAAGAACCAGTCAAGGTCGTAGATCAAGCCATAAATCATGGAAAGAACTAGTCAAGTCCATAGATTTATGAGAGAACTAGACATCAAGGATCTAGTCAATACCATAGATCTAGGAAAGAACTAGTCAATACCATAGATCAAGGAAAGAACTATACCTAACAACTAGATAATATCTCCTAATATCTAAATAAATAAAAAGAAATATCCACACACATAAGTGGGTGAGGATAAATACAATAAAGGTAAATAATGTACGTAGGTGAACATGAGCTAAGGTAAATACCTACTCTAACATTGATTATATATGGGTCAGTTTGGCTTTTCATTTGTTTGCAATATCCACACACTCATCACATTTTGCAAATAAGTTGTTCTTTGCAATTGAAACATCTTGGAAATGGTTTGACCATATCTTGTTAAAGTTAGACTATGACACTAGAGGGAGATTTAGGATTTCAAGGTTTGCATTACACTTTTTGAGAATTGAACATTGGGTATAATTTTCCAAAAACATCCTTACAAGAACTCTTGTTCCATCCTGATTTATGGAGTGAGTCAAATGAGGAGCTATATCTAAATTTTCATAAACTATTTTTCATTTCCATAGTATTTGGCCTTGATTTTTGTAAACCAACATTACCATTCACTGCCCTGATATCACCATTTAAAAAGTCTTTCTTGTATTTAAAGAAGTTGCTTCTAGGTATGCCAAAAGCATTAAACCAAGAATTTTTACATACATCAAAGGTGTCATACTTCATGGTAAAATTTTTCTGTTCCCATTTATGTCATTTCTCTTTATGGATCCATTTTCTCCCAATGCATTCACAAAAATTTTCTTAAACCCTCACTCATATATCTAAACTTGTGCCAACCACTAGTGATTGATCCACTAGGTATTATGGAGCTAAGACATTTATTTTTGCAACAAACCATATTTCTTACTTTATCCAAGAAATATAATTCATCTTCATCTTTAGTAGATCTTGCATTTGACACATTGACTTTTGATGTAGTGGGCCTTTATTTGTGATTTCTATATGGTCTACTTTCCAAAGGTTGTGGATAGGTGTAATTCAAGACATCAACAGGAATTGGACATGCCAATTGAGGAAGTGATTCTTCTAATGCACTCCACATATTGACTTCTATCTCCTTTGGAACTTCCTTTATTTTCACATCCATCAATGAACCACTAAGGTATGCTAGTTGATTTGCAGGCCATTATATGAGAGAACCTTTTGATATGGTGCATGTGGAACAAGAAGGGTTGAATATAGTATTAACAAGAATACCAAAATGATTTCCATCTAACAATTTAAAATGAACCATATCTCCTTCAAGTACATTTGTAATTGTCCCCTCTCCAACATATTTGTTATCCTTTGAACAAAGATGGATTAACTTTTAAAGTCCTCTAAATTTCAAGTTGTGATCATAGGCATTTGAAGAGGCTAAACATTCTAATGTAACACTCCTTTTGACCTTCAGTGTAGACCCTATATTTTGATTCACCAATTTCTCTATTGGCCATGCTATTATCATGTTTGGTTTCAGTAATGATGAAAAAATATTGCAAGAAATCAATATCTTCTCCACCATCACACCAAACATTAGAGGACCCAACTTCTCACCTTGAACAATGTGGTCCTCAATCACATTTGATATAAAACCCATGGCTATATTGTCTCCATGCACATAACAATGTTGTTTAAGTATGACATTCTCTGCAATAAATTGGATCTGATATTTTTCATATGTTCCATTAATTTTCTCATTGTATTCAATTTCAACATCATATGAATCAATTACATCCATTGAATTACAATTCAATGTTTCATCTATATAATTGATATCGGGTATTGATGAATCATCATGTGCTAACATTTTCTTCTCATCCCATGCAATATAGTACCCTTTATTTTCTATGTTTGCTAATGTTTTTTCTTCATCAACAAAATAAGGAAACCAAGCTTTCCCATCCAATACTTTATCTACACTAATGGAAAATAAACCTTCTCCCATTACACTGCAATGTAGAGTTTTTCTACTTGGATAAACTCTCCCCTCAGCAACTTTCAATCCTTGTGAAAATAAATCAACATGTTGTGCTTCTTCAAATATATGATGCATTGTGGGAAATCTATAAATTTTCAAAAAAAAAAAAGATTAATACACATAAACATAATATATAGACAAAAAAGAGACAAGTATAAAGAAAATAAAAATCAAAGTGAGAAAGAAGACATATTTGTTAGTATAATTTATAATTCCAAACAACATGAAATTTTCTATGTATAGCTTATAAATACCAAAATATTGAATACACATTCTAAATTTAGTCTATATGTTGCATATTTAAAATGTTTTATGGTGCTTACATGTGTTTTTATTGCAACATAATTTAAATTTAAAAAATACAATAGGGAAAATGAAAGGCCTCATGTTCTCTATCTTTATTGATTTTCATTTTGAGAGGCCTCCCATTCTACATCCTAAGTGTTTCTTCACTTTGATGTAGAATGGAAGAGCTTTCATTTTCCTTCTTGACTATTTTATTTTGAAGGTAGAATGGGAGGCCTCTCATTCTAACTCTTGATGTTTTTACATCTTCAATGTTTCTTCACTCTGATGTAAAATAGAAGAGCTTTCATTTTTCCTTTTGACTATTTTTTCATTTGAAGTTAGAATGGGAGGCCTCCCATTCTAACTATTGATTTTTTTCAATAAGAAGGAGAATATGAAGGAGAATGATTACTTGAACTATTTTTCACTTTAAGGCGAATGAGAGGGCCTTATGTAGCCTAGCAACCACTATCCTTATATAGCCTAGCGGCTGCTAGCCTTATGTAGCTTAGTGACAGGGTAAATTTTAAGACCACCCTAAAAAAATCATAGATATTACTTGGTGAATTTTTGAAAATTACTTTTGAAATAATTGTGAATCTAAAGGAAACGTGTTTCGAACGAAGTGTAGAGAATCATTTGACAATGGTCTCACGCGGTGGTAATTTTTGGTGACAGTATATACTATCGATGATAGTGATATTTAAAAATTTAGAGCTTAACGGTTTCTAGCTAAATTGATAATGCCTCAACATGATAATTAGATCTTTACGATGTTATGTAACCTTGGTTGGACAAATGTAAATTTTAAGACCTAACAAAGTCCATTATATATTTTCATTGTAAACAACTATTTTCAAAGCTTAGTGGATTCTAGGCTCTAACCATAGTGACATTTTTCTATATCTCTCTTGGATTAATCAAAACAATTAATATTTAAGTTTCATTAAACAAAACATTTCAAAAATGTGATTTTTTGTCGAAAAACTTAGATATTTGTAGCTTAGCGATCGTTGTGTAACCTTAGCTAGACGTAAATTTTAAGACCTCGAGGAAATTCCATTAGATTTTGTCACTGTAAATAACTAATTTTATCCCAAATTTGGACCCACAAATGATCTTATCCATTTTTGCAGGCTAGCGATCGTTAGGATGTTTCAAGGCTAGCGGTTGCAAGGATAATTTTGAGGTTAGTAGTTGTTGGGAACTTTTCTTGACCTAAATTGAGGCTAGCATTAGTAGGTTCTTTTCCTATTGATTTTGAGGTTATTTGTCTCTAGGTGCATTTTTGGCCTATTTTAGAGCCTAGTGGCTGCTTTAGGCATAATTCACCCAACCATGCAAACTTCAAATGAGCATAACTTTCTTTCTACAACTCCAAATCAAAAAAACTTGGGACCGATAGAAAGATCTTGAGAACCTATTCATGATGGATTTATCATATTAAGGATTAGAAGAGGTCAAGAGGTGAAAATTGGGGGAAAAATTGGATGTCACTTCATATCACTATCTTATCCATTTTTACGGAGCTAGCGATCGCTAAGATGTTTTAAGACTAGCATCGTCGGGGATACTTTTGAGGTTAGCGACCACTTAGAACTTTTGTTGACCTAATTTTGAGGCTACCGGATGCTAAGAGATTTCTCCTATTGATTTTTAGGTTATTAGTGGCTAGGAAAGTTTTCTAGTTTATTTTCTATCCTAGCGGCTACTAGGCATAATTCCCTCGGCCATGCAAACTTTAAATGAGCATAACATTCTTTCTATAACTCCAAATTAGGAAAACTTGGTACCGTTGGAATGGTCTTGACAATCTCTTCACAATAATTTAATAAGTTCAAGGATTTGATGAGGTTAAGAGGGTGAAAGATAGGAAAAATAATTTGGATTTCTTTTGTGTCGTTATACTATCCATTTTTATAGGTGAGAAGATGCTTTAAGATGTTTCAATGCTAGAGGTCACCAGGATAATTTTTGAGGTTAGTGGCCACTAGGCACTTTTACTAACCTAATTTTGAGGCTAGCGGCCACTAGGAACTTTTTCCTACTGATTTTGAGGTTAGTAGCCACTAGGCACTTTTTCTAGCCTATTTTGGAGCCTAGCGGCCACTAGGCATAATTCACCCACCATGTAAACTTCAAATGAGCATAACTTTGTTTCTACAACTCCAAATCAAGAAAACTTGGTATCGTTGGAAAGGTCTTGAGGATATCTTCACAATAGATTTATTAGATCAAGGATTTGATGAGGTTAAGAGGAAAAATGAAAAATGATCAGGAAGAGGCTTCATGTTGTTATCTTATCTATTTTTTGCAAGCTAGCGATCGTTGTGATGTTTCAAGGCTAGTGGTCGCAAGGATAATTTTGAGGTTAGCGATCATTATGCACTTTTTTACCTAAAGTCGGGGATAGTTTCCACTAGCTAATGTTTCCTACTCATTTTGAGGTTATTGGCCCTTTGGGCACTTTTTTGTCCTTTTTTATAGCCTAGTGGCTGCTAGGCATATTTCATGTGACACTATACAAACTTCAAATGAGTATAACTTTCTTTGCTACATAACTCCAAATTAGGAAAGCATGGTACCGTTGAAAGGTATTAATGATATCTTCATGGTGGATTTATCATATTAGGTATTCATGTGTTTTCAATGGTGAAAAATAGGTAAAACTCTAGATGTCACTTCATTTCATTATTTTAGATATTTTTATGCAGGCTAACAATCGCTAGTATGTTTGAAGGCTATTAGTCACCGGGATAATTTTGAGGTTAGTAGCTGCTAGGAAAATTTTTTTAATCTAAGTTCAAGGTTATCACCAATCGACACATTTTCCTACTAATTTTGAGGTTAGCGGCCATTAGGCACTTTTTTTGGCCTATTTTGGAGCCTAGCATCTGCCTAGGCATAATTCACCTAACCATGAAAAATTCAAATGAGCATGAATTTATTTCTATGACTCCAAATGAGAAAAATTAGTACCATTGAAAATGTCTTGAGGATCTCTTCATGATGGATTTATCAAATCAAGGATTGGATGAGGTAAGAGGGCAAAAATAGAAAACATAATATGAATGTCAGGTTCATGTCGCTATCTTAGCCATTTTTAGCCTAGCAGTCACTAGGATGTTTCAAGGCTATTAGTCACAAGGATAACTTTAATTTTAGTGGATGTTGGCCTAATTTGAGGTTAGTAGCTGTTAGGAACTTTTTCCTACTGATTTTGAGGTCAATGACCACTAGGCACTTTTTATGGCCTATTTTGGAGCCTTGTGTATCTTAACGGTTGCTAGCCTTATGTAGCTTACCAATTATTATCCTTATGTAGTTTAGCATCTGTTAGACTTATTTAGCTTATCTATCACTTACCTTATGTAGCTTAGTAGTCACTAGCCTTTTGTAGCTTAGAGGTCACTAGCCATTTGTAGCTTAGTGGCCATTAGCCTTATGTGGTTTAGCGACCGCTAAATTTATGTAGCTTACCCCTATGTTCACATTGAGGAGAATGGGAGGTCTCCCATTCTCCCTATGGATTGTTATTTATTCCTTCAAAGTGAATAAAAATAAAGAAAAAAGGATGCATATGCCATGAAAAACTAAAAATAATAAATAAGGAGAATGGGAGGCTTCATGTTCTCCCTTAATGTAAAAAGAATAAATGTTGAGAGAATGAAAAACCTCTCATTCTATCTTAGCTCTAAATTTTCACATTGAGGAAGAATGGGAGGCCTCTCATTCTCCTTATCAATTTCTATTTATTCCTTCAAAGTGAATAAAAAATGAAAAATAAAAGGGTGGATATAGAATGATAAGTTTTTCATTCTCTCAACATTTATGTTTTATATTGAGGGAGAATGGGAGGCCTCCCAATATCCTAACAATTATTACTCATTTTGTGGAGAATATGAAGGTTTTAAATTTTAGATAAATTGCGATTCCTCTTGATCTGCTCAAAATGAAAATATACGCATTCGCCTTAAAAACAAAAACTATAAATAAAGAGAATGGGAGGCCTACCATTATCCCTACAATTGAAAAATCAAACATGAAATATAATCATTAAAGTGACCACTATCCTTATGTAAATTAGGGTTAGTTAGCCTTATGTAGCTCGGTAGTGGTGTATTAGCCTTATATAACTATTTTGTGTCATTTGTTTTGGCTATAATGAAAATTTTCTCATTCTCCATGAAAATAAAAAAAAAACAACAAATAAGGAGAATGAAAGGCCTTTCATTCTCCCATAACGTAAAAATAAATGCTTAGAGAGAATTAAAAACCCCTCATTCTCCCTTACTTTTGAATTTTCACATTGAAAAACAATAGGATAAAATCATCTCATTGTCTCATAGCTTTTATTTTTCACATTGAGTGAGAATGGGAGACCTATCATTCTCCCTATCAATTGTTATTTAGTTTTGCAAATAATAGGAAGTTTTTCAAGATTTTTTTCACATTGAGGGAGAATGGGAGGTCTCCCATTCTCCCTATGGATTGTTATTATTTCTTCAAAGTGAATAAAAATAAATAAAAAAAGATGAATACACCATGAAAAAATAGAAAATAATAAATAAGGACAATAGGAGGTATCTCATTCTCCCTTACTGTAAAAAAATGCTTGAGAGAATGAAAAACCTCTCATTCTCTCTTAGCTATGATTTCTCACATTGAGGAAGAATGGGAGGCCTCCCATTCTCCTTATCAATTGCTATTTATTCCTTCAAAGTGAATAAAAATGAAAAATAAAAGGGTGGATATAGAAAGAGAATTTTTCATTCTCTCACAACATTTATTTTTTAGATTGAGGGAGAATGGGAGTCCTCCCAATCTCCTTAACAATTATTATTTATTTTTATGGAGAATAGGAAGGTTTTTAATTTTAGGTAAATTATGATGCCTTTAAATCTCCTCACAGTGAAAACCTTCTCATTCTCCTTGAAAACAAAAAAACTATAAATAAAGAGAATGGGAGGCCTCCCATTCTCCCTCCATGTGAAAAAAATCTGAAATATAATCATTGTAGCGGTCTATCAATATTTCTAGGATTTGATTATTCAAATTGAGAGAGAATGGGAGGCTTATCATTCTCTCTTAGATTTATTTTTTTGTGTTGAGGGAGAATGGGAGGCCTCCCATTCTCCATCAAATTAAAAATTAATTATGAAGGAGTAACCAAAATTAATTATCAATGGTGCTTAAATTATGTTGTTGGTTAATGAGAATAGAAAACATTGAATTTATTCAAATAAAATAATATGTTTAATATTTGTTTTGTATAGATTCATATTATTTATTATTTATTCTTATGTCAATGTGAATGACGAATCAAAATCCCACTATTTTAAAATTAAATAATAAGATGCATATAACTATGAAATTAAAAACCCACAATTTCTAAATTCTAATTTTTGTTTCTCATGCGATTGCTTTTTAAAATGGGGAGTTTAGAAATGGTTGATTACAGTGTAGATAAATTTCATAATAAAAATAATATCAATATATGGTTTTGTTTTTGTATTTGAACACATAAAATAAGAGACCCTAGCTGATTTTATTGTTTTTGAACATAGAAAAGAAAAGATATCAAGACGAATAGAAATGAGAAGTGATACTAGAGGAAGAAAATATTTACAAGTATTCTTCTTATTTTTAAACATCTTTAATCATTTTCAAATAAATGTGTAAAATGTAGAGAAATGGTACTTGTAAACCATGTATTTCTATTACTGTGTATTTGTTCTTTTCCTGTTAGGAACTGAGGTGCATATAACTCTGATATATTCCACTTGAAGATAATCTTAAATAATGTCAAGTGTAGTTGAGTTGACCTTAATATTTGTTTGATCAAACATTAAATTTTTTTCCCAGATCATTATAAAATACCGTAGGTACTTGCCATGGTTTGAACATTTCTTTTTCTTTGATCTCGCTTTCCATTATTGAACATTCATTTTTATTAAGAAAGCTTTCAAATCATCCTCATTGGGAGATCGCTTTCCATTATTGGACATTCATTTTGCCACTTCTATGAATATGACACTGCATTTGTTTCTCCATTTCTTTGTTTCATCCTCTAGTAATCTTGCAAAAACTAAATTCATGAAATGGAAAAAAATGTTTTACTTTAAAAAAAACTTTTTATAGCGTTGTAGACATTTTGGGTGGATTTTTCAAATTGGAAATGAGGTGGGATGAATTTGAAAATGAAGTTGGCAAGATAAAAATTTGAAAATAAAAAACATGTTGGGTTTAAAAATTATAATAGAAAACTATTTCAAATTCAAAATGAGTCAGGGACAAATTTGAAAATGAAAATAGGTGGGATATCTATTTTTTAGAATACAATTACCTATTTTTACCTCATTATGATTTTGAAAATAAAAATAGGTGGGATAGTTATTATTTATTACACATTTATATACATTGTAAAAAATTACACATTTATATATTTACTTGTGAATACAAAAAAATGAGGGTTCGCATTTGATAATATTAATTTAAAATTCAAAATGATGGGGGTTGAATATGAAATTTAAAATTAAAAAAATAATACAAAAATTAAAATAGTAGTAATAGATTAAATATAGTTAGACCCCTTTTTAATGAAAATAAAAAATAAACATGATGTAATAACAACTAAAAATTGATTGATAATAAAATATAAATATGTCAAATATAATAATTATAAGAGGTAGAATGAATAATTCTTAAATAATAATAGAGAGAAATTACTTGAGTTTCTAAATAGTTGAAGTGAATATTATTTAATGTATAGTCATTTAGGTAAACTTTTGAAGTTAAAATGCTATATTAAAATTTTAATATTTTTTGCAATAATGTTAAATTAATATATTGTTATTGAAAATTTAAATTATTTTGAAACTAGGTAGCTATCATTTGTAAAATAAAGTTCTAAATTAACTAGCTTTGTAAAATTAATGTAATAATTTATCAATGTTTATTCAATATAACTTTATTGATATTGAAACTAGGATAAATGTTGAAATATTATGTTTTTTATAGGTAAATGTTGATAAGTTAACATCTTAGAATATTCATTATTATTTTTAATTAATATTCTAAAAAAATCATATGAGTGAGAATGGGAGACCTCACTTTCTCCCTCTTGTAAAGTTATATTTCTCATTCTCCCTATGTATCTATTTTGTGTTGTTTGTTCACCCTAAAATGAAAAACTTCTCATTCTCCATGAAAATAAAAAACAATAAATAAGGAGAATAGGAAAAAAACCCTCATTCTCTCTTAGTTTTTATTTTGCACATTGATAAAGAATAGGATAAAAACATCTCATTGTCTCATAGCTTTGATTTTTCACATTGAGTGAGAATGGGAGGCCTCCCATTCTCTCTATCAATTGTTATTTATTTTTTGGGAGAATAGGAAGTTTTTCACTTTCAAGAAAAATAGGAGGCCTATTAATCTCCCTTAGTGAAAAGCTTCTCATTCTCCCTAAAAAATAAAAATAAGAAGAATGGGAGGCCTCCATTCTTCCTTAATGCGTAAAATCAAAGTTGAGAGTGAATGGAAAATATCTCATTCTCTCTTAACTTTTTTTCCACATTAAGGGAGAATGGGAGGTATCACATTCTCCCTATAGATATTTATTTATTTCTTCAAAGTGAATAAAATTAAAGAAGATGAATACACCATGAAAAACTAAAAATAATAAATAAGGAGAATGGGAGGCTTCCCATTATCCTTTAATGTAAAGGAATAAATGTTGAAAGAATGAAAATCCTCTCATTATCTCTTAGCTCTGATTTTTCACGTTGTGGAAGAATGGGTGACCTCTCATTCTCTTAAGTATCAATTGTTATTTATTTCCTCCAAAGTGAATAAAAATGAAAAATAAAATGATGAATATAGAAAGATAAGTTTTCATTCTTTCACAACATTTATTTTTTATATTGATGGAGAATGGGAGGCCTCCCAATCTCCCTAACAATTATTATTTATTTTTATGGAGAATAGGAAGGTTTTTAATTTTAGGTAAATTGTGATGCCTCCAAATCTCCTCACAGTGGAAATCTTCTCATTCTCCTTGAAAACATAAAACTATAAACAAATAGAATGGGAGGCCTCTCATTCTCCCTCCATGTGAAAAATAAAATATGTAATAGAATCATTGTAGTAGTTGCCTCTAGCCTTATGTAACTTAGCAGTCGCTAGCCTTATGTAGCTTAGCGACCGCTAGCCTTATGTATCTATTTTGTGTCAATCGTTTTCCCTACAATGAAAAACTTCTCATTTTCCCTGAAAATAAAAAATAAAAAATAAAGAGAATGGGAGGCCTCTCATTCTCCCATAATGTAAAAATAAATTCTTAGAGAGAATGAAAACCCCTCAATCTCTATTAGCTTTGATTTTCCACATTGATAAAGAATAGGATAAAACATCTCATTATCTCATAGCTTTGATTTTTCAGATTGAGTGAGAATGAGAGGTCTCTCATTCTCCATATCAATTGTTATTTATTTTTGAGAATAGGAAGTTTTTCACTTTCATGAAAAATATGAGGCTTATTGATCTCTCTTAGCAAAAATATTTTGATTCTCCCTCAAAATAAAAAATAAATAAATAAGAAGAATGGGAGGATGCTATTCTTCCTTAATGTAAAAAATCAAAGCTGAGACTGAATGAAAAATATCTCATTCTCTCTTAAATTGTTTCACATTGATGGAGAATGGGATGTCTCTCGTTCTCCCTATGGATTTTTATTTATTCCTTTAAAGTGAATAAAAATAAAGAAAAAATGGTGAATTTTTCATGAAGAGGTGTCATACACATTTCAGAGGTTAGCAACCCTAGAAACTTTTTCTAGCTTATTTTGAAGCCTAGCAACCACTAGGCATAATTCACTTGACCATGCAAAATTCAAATGAGAATAACTTTCTTTCTATAGCTCTAAATCGAGAAAACTTGAAACTGCTTGTTGGAAAGATCTTAAGGATATTTGCACGATGGATTTATCTGATCAAGGATTGGATGAGGTTAAGAGGGAGAATAATAAGAAAAAATGGATGTCACTTCATCTCGCTATCTTAGCCAGCTTTTGCGAGGCTAGTGGCTAGTGGTCGCTAGGATGTTTCGAGGTGACGGATGCCAGGATAATTTTGAGGTTAGCGACTACTGCTAGGCACTTTTTAGCTTGACCTAACTTTTAGGATAACAATCATTAGGAAATTTTTCCTACTAATTTTGAGGTTAACAACCCCTAGGAACTTTTTATATCCTATTTTGGAGCCTAGCACCCACTAGGCATAATTCACCTAATTATTCAAACTTCACATAAGCATAACTTTCTTTCTACAACTCCAAATCATGAAAACTTAGTACCCTTGGAAATCTCTTAAGGAGATATTCACGATGGATTTATCAGATCAAGGATTGGATGAGGTTAAGAGGGTGAAAATAGGAAAAACAATATGGATGTTGTTTCATGTCGTTATCTTAGCCATTTTTATAGCTAGCAGTCGCCATGATGTTTCAAGACTAGTTGTTGCCAGGATAATTTTGAGGTTAGCAGTGCTAAGCACTTTTGTTGACATAATTTTGAGGCTATATGATGCTATGAGTTTTTCCCTACTAATTTTGAGGTTAGTGGTCACTAGCCACTTTTTTGGCCTATTTTGGATCCTAGTGGTTGTTAGGCATAATTCACTCGACCATGCAAACTTCAAATGAGCATAACTTTCTTTCTACAACTCCAAATCAAGAAAATTGGTACTGTTAGAAAGGTCTTGAGGATATCTTCACGATGGATTTATAAAATCAAGGATTAGATGAGGTTAAGAGGGAAAAAATAGGAAAAAAATCTAGATGTCACTTCATGTCGTTATTTTATCCATTTTGTAGGCTAACGGTCCCTAGGATGCTTCAATGCTAGCATCAAAAGGATAACTTTGAGGTTAGCGACCGTTAGGAACTTTTTCTGACCTAAATTTGAGACTAACAAATTATAGGCACTTTTTCTTACTGATTTTGAGTTTAACAGTCACTAGGCACTTTTTTGGCCTATTTTGGAGCTTGCTTGACCATTAATTTAGCCAACCATGTAAACTTCAAATGAGCATAACTTTCTTTCTACAACTCCCAATCGGGTAAACTTAGCACTCAACATTAGAATTGCCTTGAAGATTTCTTCATGATAGATTTATCATATCAATTATTGGACGAGGTTAAGAGGGTAAAAATAGGAAAAACAATCTAGATGTCACTTCATGTCACTATCAAAACAAGGAAAACATCCATGACAGTTTAATGATGCATTTTTTATCTTCTCTTACCTTGGGACCCTAGAGATTTCCTCCAAATGGAATATTCCATTAGATTTTTCACATTGAGGAATAATGGGAGGCCTCTCATTCTCCATATCAATTGCTATTTATTCCTTCAAAGTGAATAAAAATGAAAAATAAAAGGGTGGATATAGAAATAAAAGCTTTTCATTCTTTCACAACATTTATTTTTTAGATTGAGGGGGAATGGGAGGCCTCCCAATCTCCCTAACAATTATTATTTATTTTTATGGATAGTAATAAGATTTTTAAATTTAGGTAAATTGTGATTCCTCCAAATCTCCTCACAGTGAAAATCTTCATACCCTTGTTCAGGAGGCTTAGTAGCCACTAGCCTTATGTAGCTTAGCGGTGCTAGCCTTATGTATCTTAGTGGTTGTTATCCTTATGTATCTTTGCATCCACTAGAATTGTGTACCTTAGCACCCTGCTAGCCTTATGTAACGTAGTGACCAACATAAAAAATAGTAACCATTTTTAGAGATTAGCAATCGTTAGGTAATACCTCAATAGGATAAAAAATTATATTATATTTTCCTATGCATTCTAGGGATGCAAATTTTTAGAGCTTAGCAGTCGCTAGCTATGCCTCAACAAGATAATAGTTTTGATACTCATATTTTCCTATGCATTCTAGGGATGCCAATTTTTAGAGTTTGAAAATCACGGCTAATACATCTACATGATAGAAATGAGAAAGTGAGAGCTTGTAGTGCCCACACTTTTTATAGCTCAATAGTTGTTGTTTCTTTGCTCATAGGCATGTTTTGACAAAGTGATGATTGATTATAGCTTGACATTATATTCAGATATTTGATCTTATTAGACAGTGTGGACATTTGGGCGTATAAATAACATAGCTTAATTTCTATATTGTTGCATTTTTATGTCATGGAAACTAAGGAATATGATGATGTGTTTGGAACCTAATTATAGTGATGGATAGTTCTTGCATGGTGGGATTATATGTCACTTTATCATCTTGTCTATATTTTGAAATATGGAATATAATTGTGCACATTGTCGCATCTTGATTTCAGTAGGATGTTAGGTTAGTTTAGAATGCATTTATATCTTACTGTTTCATTGAATTATATTGTATCGGACAGGTGTGGTTAATGTGTGCAATGAGTGTGCAAGTGATAGGTTTACAGGAGAACGTGGGATTCAAGCCAGCTACTCAATCTTGCACAAGCAGCCTACGGGCTGAGCCCTAGCCATGTTCTTTGTGTGAAGCCTTAGGATAGATGATTATTATTTTGGGCACTATGAGTGACCCCAATGTATGTAATGTATTGTGTTTTGATTTATTAATTTTGGTTAGGGTAGTTGGTTAAGTTGTAAACTTGTTTTGGGAGTTAATAACTCCTCTTTCATTTGAATTGTGGATTATGCTTAATGTGTCTCTTAATCACAAGGGTTTAGGGTCACATGTGAGACCCTTGGGTGGTCCCCACACCCTCTACCCTTGTGCCAAAAATGCAAAACCCGAAATTAGGGTATTTTGGGCATTTTGGGACCCTCAGTAGTTAGGGAGTCCCCTATCATAAAAATGAGCCCTTGGACCCTACCTAATGGGTAGGGGGCTTATTTTCAAGGCTAGAGGAGTTTTCCCTCCTTTTTACCCCTTGTTTAGTCACATCCATGTAAGGGATGTGAATTTGTGTGTTTATTAAAAGTTCAACTAGTTTTGTCTTGCTAACATTTAAGGGAATTTGGGAGAAGAGAGAAAAGAGATAATTTTACCCTTTCTCTCTTTTGTTTTGGCATCTTTGACCTTGAGGAGGGAGAGGGGTGACACATGTCACCCCCTCATTGGTGAGGATGCTTGCTTGCTCCTCTTCAAATTTCCATCCATGGGAAAAGAGGGGGACTTTTTCTTTGGAATTTCTTGCTTGGATGCTTGGGTGATTTGGAGCTTGGGATTTGCTTGGAGCCAAGAGTGGAAAAACTTGAAGTTGGAAAGCTTTTTGGAGAGCTTTCCTTGAGGTAGGCTTTCATGTCTTTTGTTGTGTTGTTGCCTTTTTGTTGCTATATTTGTTGTATGTGGAATTTGGTTGCTTGCTTGTTTTGTTTAATTCCCTCCATCATATGGCATGATGGAGTTTTGGAGTGTGGGGGAAGAGAGAGGGAATTTTCCCTCTCAATCCTCAAGGCTTGATGGACAAGCCTTGAGGAGTCTTATTATTTTTCCCCTCAATGGTTGAGGTGGGGAAGTTGATTCATTTGGCTTGAATCTCCTTCCCCATTCTTGGTAAGGAAACCCCTTTGGGGTTTGAAAATCCTTCCAAGAAGGACTTGGAGAAAGGGGGAGGAATAAGGAGAGCTTTGATTGAATTAGAAGCAATAAGGAGGAAATGGGGATGTTTATTTTGTGCAAGTAATTTTGGATGAATAACTTTGGAGAACTTTCTCCTCTCTTCCCCATTTTTGGAGGATGAACATGGGTTCTCCTCCTTGTAAATTGGAGTCTTGTGTTGTTGTGAACTTTATGTTTGTGTGCTTGTTTCATTGTTGTTTTACCCTCCACCTTGTGCAAGTTTTGGTAGCTATCCTCTTTCCCATGGGCTTGGGGGAGGCTAGCATGCATCCCAACCTTGGGATAGGCATGTGATGATGCCTATGGTTGGGTGGCAAACAAGCTTTTTTCTCCTTATATGGCTTTTTGGGAAGACATGGAAGTTGGCCTCAAGTTGAAGTGGGTGGCCTCTTGGGCTCTTATTGTTCTTTTCTCTCCTTATGAAAACCTATTGTATTGTAACTCCTTTGGATATGGTTATGAGAATAGTTTCATCTCCTTGCAAATTCTCCATTTTGTATATCTTGCATTCACATGTAAATTTGAGATATGGTGATTAAATGAGAAATCTCTCTCCCAACTTGTAAGAAACTTGTAATGGAAATTTTTGGTTGTTTGCATATTTGGAAATAGTTATGCAACACCCTTGTAGTCTAAGCTTGTGGAAGAGAAGTGTTGTATCAAAAGTCTCATTTATTTGTAACTTAATGTATCTCCATATTTTTATTTACAAAAAGGATATATTACTTGTTGAGAAATCCTACATGTGTGTAAATCTGAAATGATCCTTTGCATTAAATCTGAAATAAAATCTACTTGGTTATAAGAAGTTGTTCTTGTTTTAACTTTGGAAGAAACTATCTTTATTTGTAAAATGCACATTTCCTTTTTATATTAACATGGTTTTAGAAATCTTTTTTTTTTTTTTGTGCAAAGGAGTTTGTACTTGAAAATGTGATAGTTTTCTTGTTCTTGTAAAAAAAGGTTTATATAAATGTTATCTCATTAAATATATATATATATATATATATATATATATATATATATATATATATATATATATATATATATATATAGTATTATACATGTTGATTTATATATACATTTACATATATAAAATGACATAACAGAATAAATATATATATGCTGATTTATATATACATTTACATATGTAAAATGACACAACAAAATAATTATATATATATATATATATATATATATATATATATAACAAAATTTAAACAAATTTATTTGAAACGAATTTAAAACTTATATATAAAACAAACAAAAAACAAGTTTGGTGGGGGAATTCGGCCCCCACCCCTGTGCATCTTTATAAAAAAAAAAAAACATGGCGGCGGGGGCCGAACGCCCCCCACATCTCTGTGACAGCCGTGGGGGGCGCTGCCCCCACGGACCCCACCCTCTGAATAGCCGCCGCCGCCGCCTCACTTCCTCCCCGCACAGCACTGCCCCGCACCTCCGGTCTCACTACTCCCACCCCACTGCAGCACCCTTCGACCCTGTCCCTGTCCCAGCTGCGCCTCCACCCTGCATTGTTCCACGCCCTTAGCGCCATCCCCGCTTGCCCGACCCGGCCCCATGGCCGCCCACACAACACCACCGACCTCTCTCTCTGCTTGGCCTTCTCCACACACCACACCCACACGTCGTCGTTGTTTCTTCCTCCCAAAACCCCGTGCTGCCCCTCCTCATACTGCCTTTGCACAGGCTCTCTCTATAAATCCGCCCTCACTGCTTTTCTTCAATAAATAATAAGTATTAAGATATTCATTTACATAAATAGATACATATATTCTAGAAAAAAGCACAATCATAGTAAGGGTATTCAAAAACAAGAAAAAAATAAAAATAAAAAAATTCATACTCCTCTCCTTCAGCCTGCAAATGTGAACAAAAAAAGAAAGAAAAGAATACAAGAAAGAAAGTCAAATGAAAAGAAAAAGAGAAACATAAAGAAATATTAGGGAAAACTTTAGGGTTTCAAATATGAGGGTTAAAAGTAAAAACATCCAAGGGTGGATATTTCCCCCTACACTTTCCAAGTCATGGGAATTTGTGGGTTTTCATGATAAAACAAAAGAAGAGTGAATATGGGCAAAATAAAAGAGGGGGTGTAGTCTATTGTAGATGTTTTTAGCCAAAACTAATAATAATTAAATCAATAAAAATTGTGTCGGGCTAGTGGTAAGTAACGGGTTAACCAAATTAGTTAAAATAAACAATTTCCGAGATCGGTTTTGTATCATTAGTTTTAGCATGGTTAGTAATCCCCTTTCAAAAAAGAAATTACCCTAATTTTGTTTGCTTTACTATTGGTGCGTTTTTTTTGGTGTCCCGGAAGGGGCATTACGAGCTTCATTTCTACCTCATAATTATTTTTCAATATGAACTAGAATGGGAGACATCCCATTCTACCTTTTTGGTTTATTTTACTCTAAGGTTGAAAAATATTATTCCTCTTAATTTATCATTCTTTTTATATTGAGATAACTTTGTTCAAATGTCTCATTTTTATGAGCGTTATGGTAACACTTGGTAATTTTTTCATTATTATTGATATTGAGATAACTTTGTTCAAATGTCTCATTTGTAGGAACAATATGGCAGCACTTGGTCAACTTCCATTTGTAGAAATACCACTACAAAAAGTTGATAGAGAGTTTGAAAGAGGTATTTTGGATGAAGAATGGTTTTTGGATGTTTCAAATTTGATAGTTAATGATGTAACAAAAATTGGCATGGTTATAGCTACAAAACCAATAAATAAATATGTGATCAAGGTTCAAGTTGAGAGAATTGATAACATCACAAGAAAATGCTATCTTTTGGAAATGGATCTCTATGTGGCCAATTATCATAAAGATTTAATGGATAGGTCAATACAAAATGCCAAATATTCTTGTGTTGGTTTTGGTTTTCATTCCCAACTGATAGAAATAATAAGGAAGGTGTGGCTACATCACAAGAAATATATAGAGGTATGTTGCAAAGTCTTAAAAGGTTGTATGGAAAACCTACAACATCTTCAATTCTTCATCTTCTTAATAGAAAGTCTTCACAATTGGAACTAATCCTGCACTTGTTAGAAAAATGACATATCACAATGATCATATTTACCTTCATTAGAGGTAGATATATCTCTTTCCTCTTTCAAGGAGATGAAAAAATATCCAAAGAAAGAAGTTGAAAAGAAAGTAGAGACTCTCTTTTTAAAAAGTGACTCTAGAACTTAGTGAAGAGGTAAATATTTCTTGTTTGATGAAATTATTTTCTATTGATGTTTAGAGGTGTGAAATTGCACCTAAAGATATCCAATTTAGGAAGCTAGATGAAGATGAAGTTTCAAAAATAGTGTCCTCAATGATACAAAATATGATTACAACTCCTCGAGATGTAATACTTCTTCCTTTTAATAAGATTACAAAACAAGTTGCTGAAATTATAATAGAAGAGGATCTCATGGATGAGAACATCAATTTTTATATATTAGATGGGAAACACACTATTAGTGCCCAAAAGAAAATACTTGGCAATCCCAAGTATGTTGATGTGCACAATCGCTATAAAATGTGAAATTCTAGAATCATGGCCCACAATGTTCCATTGAGTACAATATATGTTATTTGCAAGCAACAAAATTGAGCAAATAGAGTGTGGGTTGAGACATAATTTATTGATAATATATCTAAGGCAAGGGATTTATGGATAAGTTATGGAAGACCCAAACATCCAGGAAGGGGAAATGAACAATCAACAGAGTGGAAGGTGTGTATTATAATTTTATTTAAATTTATATTTATTCAATATTTATAGTTAAATAGAAATTAACACTCATGCTTGTAATAAATTTAAATGCAAGGGTTCATTAAAAGGTGCTTGTTAGGAAATAGTTTTTACATTGGGTATATTATTATATTGTTATTGTATTCTCGTAGGTTTGTTGTTACCCATGCCTATTACCAAGTTTGTTGTTCCTATTTATATGGAGATGGTTGAGATTTCTATATGACTATATAATAGCCTAATGTATTGCAAGAGATATCTAGATGGAAAATATAATACATTATTGCTATTATTTTGGTGTATCTACCTAATTTGGTATCGAGCATTTGATCATCTTATTTATGTGAAAAATGAGAGTCTAGAGAGATTTCAAATATTTTATTATTATATTAGCTATTTTGGTATGCGTTGTCAATTCGAATGACCATGTCTTTATCTCTCGAGTATTTTTTTAGTCTTCAATGTATTAATATTTGTGCGGTTTGGGGATTTCAATTCAATTTTTTGTGGATTGAGCGATGATCATGTAGCCAAGAATCTTCTATACTTGGAGGATGAGCTTGCTAAATATTTGGTGATTGGATACAAGATTCAAGAGTTAAAAGACTACCATCTTCGTTGTTGGGCACACCCACTCGCTTGATGTATGTTTGGTGGCGCTTTGTTGATAAGATTATTAAGAGCCATGGAGATATCATTTAGAGATTGGTTTGTGTATTTAATCTCTATAAATATTTGTGACACCCTTGTGTGCATTGAACAATTGATTCAAATAATCTCATAACTATTTCACAAGGAGAAGTCGCGACAAAAATAGGTGCATGATATCCTGTGCTAATTTATGAGCCTCTGGATGAGGGATTTAACCATTATTTCTTGTATGCGGAATATGAGCAAGAAAATCCTATCACTCTCTGTCAAATCGGATCATCGACGCACTCTTTTAGATCAATGAAATGAAATATTTTAATGACGCCCACGAGACTAAAGAGTCTATGGGACCACAAAAACAAGAATTTAATCGATTTCGACTCTTTTCAATATCCGCCCTTCGGCCGTGAATCTTGAAGATAAATCTGCTATCGGGCTGGAAGCTTTGTTCCTTCAAGAGTTCCTCCATCTGTCCACCTTTAGATTGTTTTTATATCGAATACGATTATCATCATATGCGAACATTCCATGACAAAATTCCATTCTATCTCGACGAATTCCCTTTGCTGCGAGAAGAGACAAATTCTCCTTTCCCATCTTCCTTTGGAATAGTCCATCTACCACTTTGCTATGTTTCTATGTTGATCTTCAAGGATTTGGATCTGCTCCATATGTTTGCTATGTTGGCACCATACAATAGTTAAATATCATCGATGTCTTCTATGTTTTGATTAGTCAAATCAAATATGTTGGAAGATTGAGGTTCTAATAAAATAAATATTAGTACTATGTGTAATTCTATTTCTATTTTCTGACGTGTGCATTATAAGTTCTTCTCAAAAGTATTTAGTCTCTAAAGGAACTTCAACGTTGATTTTCATTACGGATTCCTCAAGTTCATGATGGCATATACATGTGTAAGTGACTTCCTGATTGTGATCATTCATGTGTCTGATTGATATTTTGTAGGGCTTTAAAGTTGGCAATGACTTTTGAGTTTGGCATTGAACTTCACACCTACCAGCGAAGCTCGAGTTATGCCCAATTTACAGTTGTCATTAATGTGTAGTAGTAACTTTCATTGATGTGTAGCAACACCTCCAACATTCATAAGTCTTTTCTTATATCAACGGATTCAAATTTCTAAATTGGCGGTATGCAAGTTGTAAGTACGAAGTCTGTACTTTATATTGAACAATCAAACTATTAGTCATCCACGTTTGGTCTTTCATATCATTTGCCCATGTTGCATGAGACCATTGGCTAACTCATTACATTGAAGCATATTGTCAAATATTTTAGTCATGGAGAAATTAAGTCATATTGAAAAGTTTGAGGGAAAATATTTTCATACTTGGCAAGTTCGGACCCAATTATTTTTAATCAACAAAGATATTTGGGATATTGTTGATGGAAAAATAAAGAAACCAACAGATGTAGATGAAGTAAAAAAATGGGAGAGTAGAGATCTGAAAAGCCACAACAATCATTGGATTGGGACTATCTAATGCTTATTTGCATCATATAGATTTGTCTAAATCCTCTCATACAATTTGGAAAACATTAAACAAATTGTTTGGTTCACAAGATGGAAGCACAACGATAGCATTGAAGCAAAGATTGTTTGGTCTCAAAATGGAAGAAGGTGACAACATGGTAGAGCACATTAGTAAGTTTCAATCCATTTCAAATCAGTTAGCTGGAATTAAAATAGATGTACCTGATGATGATGCAAAGGTTGTTTTATTGAATAGTATGCCAACTAGTTATTCTAATATGGTTTTTACATTGAGTAAAATCAATCCTAGTTTAGAAGATCTCATTTTTTATTTACTTGAGGAAGAAAAAATAATTATGATCGTTGAACCAGAGGAAACTGCAGTAATGTATGGTAGAAACAAGAAAGAAAAAGCATTTGTTAAGAAAAAATCCAAATATGGTTCAACTTCCAAAGGTACAAAGAAACAACTTACTTGCTACTATTGTAAAAAAATTGGTCATATATCTACAAATTAGCAGGAAAAGAGCACAAGATTTACTTGATGGGAAACTGCAAGATAATGCCATGATTGTTGATGAAGAAGGAGAGAATGAAGAGGAAGGAAATATAGCTCATATAGAAAATCAAAGTGATGAATATTTTCTCTATTAGATGATTTTCTAATGGAGGATGGAGGCAACAGAGGATGGAGGTTAGACAACGACCTCTCATCATTCATCAACGATGGGGCCACATATGATGACATTCGTTTAGCTTTATTTTTCAAAGTGTGGCGTGAATATTAAGAATGTATGATATAAAATCCTGTTTACTTGTGAGTATTCCTCATGTAACCCCTTTTGTAGAAACATTATAGAATATTGATCAAAATGTATTATAGCAATCATGATGTGAAGGTTATTGGTAAACCAGAAAACCAATTGTGTAAGGTTTTTGGTGAACCTGTAAAACCAATTTTGTAAGGTTTTTGGTGAACTTGTAAAACCAATTTTGAAAGGTTATTAGTACACTCTGTAAAACCAATTGGGTAAGGTTGTTGGTAGAAGCCATAGAAAACCATCAGTGAAAGACATGTGCATTGGCACATGTGCGAGTTTTGTGCATACCGATGCTTTGCACACCGAGAAGTTGATCATGAGCACACAAAGGTGGCATGCTACAATCAAAGAACGAGATATGTTTTACCATGTAAAAACTAAGGGGGGGAATGTTAGGAAATAGTTTTTACTTTGGGTATATTGTTATATTGTTATTGTATTCTCGTAGGTTTGTTGTTACCCATGCCTATTATCGGGTTTATTGTTCCTATTTATTAGGAGATGGTTGAGATTTCTATATGGCTATATAATAGCCTAATGTATTTACGAGATATCTCGGATAAAAAAATATAATACATTATTGATATTAATCTAGTGTAACCGTCTCGAGTGCTTAGATATATTTGAAATAGAAAAAGAAGAAATTTTACATGATAAGTTGACATTTGTGTACTTGCTTGATTCTATTTGGGAAAAGTGGGGAAAAATTGAATTGTATAGATTGGGTGGATTAGCATGTTCACCCAAAAATACAACCAAGATGAATTCACAACAAATTCAATAAAACAATTCAGTGCTAATTTTTTTAAGTGCATATGTGGGCTTGATGAAAATGAATTAGATTGTCTTGTTGATGAGATATATGAAGGACGTGTTTGGTTGAGGAAATTGGTTGACCACCGGTCAAAGAGCTGAGACCATTGCCAATTACTACAAAAGAATTAAGGAAGAAAGAAACACAAAAGAAAATATATTTGAATATGTTTGCATGAAGGATGGTGAAAATTGTACAAGACTTCAATGTGATGCAAAAAATGTGGTAAATAAATATGGAATTCATAGAACCCATTTGGCTCAATTATGTCACATAATTGGTGAAGAAAAAAATCTGCTAATGGTCAACAAACTTCTCAAAAGGGAAAATCAAAAATTTAGAAAGGAAAAGAAAGTGCTAAAAAGGGAAAGAGAAAATTAGATGAGGCTAAGGAACCAAAAATACCTACAATGACAACACAAATATTAGATTTGTATATTCAAGATTTTCACAACAATACTCTAGCCAAAGATCCAGATACAAATAATTTTACTTGTTGTTGTAGTTTTCCATTTGGACTCAGAACTACATTAGAGAATATTTCTAGTTTATCTATGCTTGCATGTGATCTTCTTGTTATGGATATGTGTAATATTGTTACTGATGTAACAATAAAGGACCTTATTGACATGTTCACATTTTTGGGAACAAATGCAAGTAGATGTGTTTGTGTGTTTTTGGTTCCAATTTTAAAAGTACCAATTGTGGAAGAAGTTGTGACAATATATTGTAGAGATGTTAAGGAGAATTTTCTAGAGCTTGATTATGGGTGCTATAGATTGTATACTTCCCATGGTTTTGATGGGTTTTCAGTAATATGCATTGTTTATGACATCCATAACCATGATGAAGAGGAAGAAAAAAATTCAAGTTGATTTAGATTGGGAGCATAATGAAGATGAAGTGAAAATTCCTTCTTGTAATGATCTTAATCTTATTGGGTCAAGACATCCATTCTGCTTTGAGTGAATGGAGCGTTTTGGAACAATTTGATTAAAAATCACACACAAGAGGAGAGAAACATTATCTCCATTTATACATGATGCACATTACTTCCAGCATTTGTAAAAATAGGTGATCGTTCTCTTGTATCAATTGTTGAAAATGTTGACCAAGAGTTATTTATGAAGACATTTTACAAGGAAATTTCAACCATTGAGGTTTCATGTGTGCCTCAGTGAGTTTTGTACCTTTCTATGATTATAGTTTTTTATTTTGGAGGGAGAAAAAGTTAAATAATTATACTATCAAAATGTATTCTCTTAAATTTAAGTTTATTTTGTATAAGATATGATTTATTCCACATTGAGGAAGTATGGGATACCTCTCATTAGCTACATAAGGCCAGTGGCTGCTAAGTTACATAAGGCTAACATCCGCTAAGTTACATAATCCTTAATGATGTAAGAATTTGTGGTCTCTTTTTAAGATGTTTTTAAACTATCATATTCATTATTTTTTCATAATTGATCTAATATTAGTGAATATGTGTTTATAGGTGTGGAAATCCAAGAATTCAATGTCTCTCAAACATAAAGAACCACTTGCATTTCCATCTTGGGGTGATTCACATGGTGTTGGGTTGGATGCAACAGAAACAATAGTTTCTAAGAAACATAAATGCATATCACAAGATTTGGAATAATTTCTAGTCAGAAGATCCAATCATACATAATGTTGTGAAATATCCAAAAATATAGAGAATCAAGAAGTTGAGCAAGGTTTGAATAGCACTACAATTGAAACATGTAATTAACTACTCACTTTTTAATTTCATATGATATTTTTTATTGCAATTAGTGAATTTAAATGATTAATTCTATGAAACATTTATTTACATATGGTTATGAAAATATAGATGTAGAGTCAACAATTCAAGGCCAAATACCACAGGTCTTCGATTATAATATCGGTTGGTAGTTTTCGAGATAATATGATTCAATAATTTATTTGTGCAGATCTAAGTAGAAAACCTCTATTGATACTAGATTTGGAAGGTGTGCTAATTTTTCAAGTGACTTCTAAAATTTTCAGATCTTTCCAGACCAAAGGATGTCATTATGTTCCAAGACAAAAGTTATCTCATTTTTAAAATGCATATGTACTAAATTTGAGATAGCATTTTGGTCGTTTATGTGACCAAGATGTTAAATATTTAGGGAAGAATATTTTGAAGAAATATGGGGATGGTAAGTAGAGAGATTTATTTTATTATGGTGTTGAAATGTGCACAAATGCAGATTGTGAATAGGTAAAGATCTAAATATGGTTTGGTCAAAGCATAAATCATATGACGCTACAAATACCATATTGATCAGTTCTGAAATGGTAGGGGTTCCTCAAGAAAATTGTTTCATTGCACCAATTTTTCTTTCTCAGATGATATGCAAGTTGATAATTGGTTAATGGCTCATATTTGGCAGATCCTGAGCACTTTAGAGAATGATGCAATAACATTAGTTAAAAAATTGTAAACGATATTACAATGATATTTTGAGCTAGTTTCATTGTAAGAAAATTTTGAAATCATTTTGAAGATACTTTGTTATATTGTAAGACAATAAAATCCATTTAAAAGTTAATATAATGTATTATTACTATTTATTTTATAGCATTGAAATGAATTTATTTTTTATTTGTTGTTTTTCTAGTGTAATTATTAAAATGCTAGTAATGTTTTTCATATCTTTAATTGCAATTACAATGAAATTATTGCTTTTGTAGTAATAAGGATGTACTTTTGAAAGTTATTTTAAAGTTAGTTTACATCTTGTTATTTATGCTATAACATTGTATGGAGTTCAATTTTTTGATGTGGTTATTTATTAGATTAATCTTTAATATATATCTCTATAATAATGTATATCATACATTTGATTTCAGTTGCAAGGAAATTGTTGATATTGGGAGTAGAAGGATTTTTGTTTAGAGTTCCAGGATATTCTAGAACTAAGCCTTACAAATTACAACATGATTTTAAATATGCTTATATTATGCATATTTCCAAAGGATTTATTCGCTTGATTTGTTAGAGGTTGTAAGAGAACATTTCGATATATCTTTGTGGTTTACATTTTTAGATAACAAAAAAATACATTCTTTTCTTGCACACTTTGCTTGGTTACACGATACAAAATTGTATTTACTTGGGAAGAGAAAATTGTATAATATCAAATACATTTGAGAGATCTCGGAGTGGAAATTTGAAGCTTGTATATAAGAAAAGTTTAAAGGATGTTATTGATGTGTATAAAGAGAGATATGTTGATTCTAACATATTATTCATTGATGAGGGGAAATACATATTCGACTTAATTTGAAACTCGCTAATTACATTAAGATCCCACATAGTTGGGATTTTTACGGATCTTATGGGAAAGATAAAATTGTAAAAATCCACTTATGTGCTTGGGTTAAACATATGTGGCCTCTAAAAAAATTGAGGCACTCATTGAGAACTTTTAAATTAACTATTGATGATTATTAATTATAAATGAAACTTAAATTGTGAAGTTCTTTTTTTCAAGTAAAATATATTAAATGTATATGTTGATTTTCTTGTTTTTATAATAATAGTGTTGACATAGATACTATGCATAGCAATAAGGTAAAGAGAATCCAACTAACAAACTAGAAACAAGTAATTTAGAAGTGTTTTTTTCACTCAATTTTATTTTTATGAGTAAATATATAATGGAACTTACATATGTTGAACTATATGGCCTCCTAATAATCATTTAAATGAACTAATCCTTAAGTGAACTAGATGGCCTCCTATTCTATAAAAAAAAAAAATAGGGAGAATGGGTGGCAACCAATTTTCCCTCAAAGATCAACCAATAATTGGAAACCAAATATATTATGAAAATTTAAATTATTAAACTAGATGACATCCTATTATCCATTTGAGCTCAAAATAACCATGAAGAGGTAGAATGTGTGGCCTCCCATTATCATGCAATGTAAAACAATTGGCAATGTAAACACAAATTTAGATGTAAAGAAACCGATAATGAACTTCTTGAAAAAATTATTGGACTAAAATTAGTCCAAATTTAATGAAATTTTTTTCCAATGTGAGTTAAAATTAATAGGGAGAATGGGTGGCCCCCATTATACCTCATAATTCAATTAACTAAAAATTGGAAACCAATAATGCAATTATTGGAGACCAAGAAATCAAATGTTGAAAACCAATAATAGCATTTTTGAAAACCAATAATAGCATTTTTGAATACCGAAATTTAGATGTGAAGAAACCGATAATGAGCTTCTTGAAAAATTTCTTAGACTAAAATGAGTCCAAATTTAATGAAATGGTGGTTTTTGAAATTATTTTCATTTATATAATTTATTGTTTTTCAATATTTTAAGTAAATGGTTACACTATTAAGGGCTTGATATTTGATAATTAAATAGTGTTGTAGAACCATACTAATCATTAACATAGTATCCTAAACCTCGCACTATTTTCCTTAAGCTCTAGATAATGAACATTTTAAGGTAATAAAAATAATAATTGTTGATAATACAAGTGTCATAGCATGCAAAACCTAACTAGGAAACAAGATATTAAGCATGGTAAAAAAAACAAAGAACATAACGATATTTCAAAGTGTGTTTATTCCCTGTATGAAGTTCCCAACATTTTATACATTTTTCGTGACTAGTTTCAAATAATTGTAGGTAAGGTTTATGATGAGCTTTACAATACACTTCCATGTTCAAATTCATGTCACTCTCACCAAATCCCATTTTATTCAAGATAAGTATTGAAATTATATATAAATTTCTTACTAAACTAATTTAGAATGATTAATTGCTCATGATTATATTGGTGTGAGGGGTTTCATTCGCTTTTTTATTAGGTTTTTTCCCTCACACATGGCAAGTCATCTCACTTTAGATGAGTAATTGGTATTTTGGTTGTCACTAGAAGTTATATGACACATAATAGATTTCATCATAGAATCTTTCATATACATCAATGTGCATTAGTGTGTTATATGTCATACGAGTTACATTATATTTCGAAATGTAACTCGCTTATCCCTTGTGAATGTATGTTGAGTCCTTCATGGGAGTTACATAACAGTCCTATTTGTACTCCTTTTTTATCTATGAGAATGAGTAGACATTTTTCTTGCATGCACAATTTCTTGGTGGTTAATTGCTTGCTTACTACTTAGAGCTATGTCATGTTTCCCTTTGAGTGCAACTTGTTGACATGCATATATTCGGTTTTGATCCCCATGCTCACTCTCTCTCACAGCTTATTGTAATTTATGTGTTATGATGCTTTATTAAATCACAATTAAGTTGTTTTCTATATTATAAGATCTACTCTACTAAATTAGATTCCTTTAAATTATTTCTATATTATTATATTAATTAGAAGCACGCTTCAAATTGATTTGTGTATTCCCTATTTATAATAAAATTACTAATTTAAATTTTAATAATCACTCAAAACCCTTTTCCTTACATTAAAAAGAAGATAAAAAATGAAAGAGAAATCAATCAATACATTGATGACCGTAAGAGTGGATACCTTATTATTATGAAATAAGACAATTACAAAACTTTTGTCATGTGTTGAAACATGGAACCCATTGCCTTACATTTAAAAAACAAAAACAAAATACAAGAGAAATCACTCAATACATAAATGGTCGTAAGATGGTTGTAATAGTGGATACGATTATTGTCTTGTGTTAAAACATGGCATTATGGATTGAGTTGACGTCATATTTGGTTAGAGGTAGTCAGGGTTAAATTTGATGGCCACCTATGCCTGTCAAACAATTTTTTAGTGACGGTAAATTTTAAATTTTTCCCTTCAAAAATGTAAAATAGTGTTATTTTTATAATGTTAATAAAATATATATAATATTATTCTATATATATTTAACTATTTTAAGCATATATTTGTATAATTTATGTATAAATCTATATAAAAATGACGGTCATCCTTAAAATTTGCAAGTTGTATGTGACGGTTTTTTCAAATATTTGTAAGTTTTTTATGCTAAAAACATGAAAAACGTCTAAACGACCATCAAATTTAACCCCGGAGGTAGTGTCCAATAACGCATTAACGAGACTTGTTTGGGAATACTTAGTAAATAAATTCCTTCCCCAAATCAATGGATAAAAACATATTTAATTGCATTTATAATTTAATGTGTACTATATCTCTCCCTTCCTCCACATGGGTTTGTTATCCCACCCACCACCTTTGATGGTGGGCCATCATCATTCCAATTTCCAAGGGCTTAGAGGGCGGCTTCATGGTGGGGGATACTATTTCTATTTGTATGGGAAATGTGGTTCTATGTTTAAAAATTTATTGTTCCTTCTAATAATTTATTTGGGTTTCATGTGACCATTATTTTGTTAGTGTTAAAGACTCATATTTTGTTTCCACATAGAAAAATAAAAAATTCATGGGACCAGTTAATGTTAAATTATCCTATTTTTTCTCTCTCTCACTTGCTACAAAAATATCTTTCCTTTTACATGAGACCCTAACCTTGATATACTACAACTTTTAGGTCAATGAGAGTGATGTTGTAATATTATCATTTGACTATGTTTTTTCTCCTCAAATTAAATAAGCTTAAAATTTTATTGAAGATGTCACGTGGTGGTGGGTGTCCCCTTGCATTTTTAAGACAAGTTTCTCACTAGGCATTTGTAGTTTTCTCGACCAAGTAGTTTGAGAGAGAAGAAAAATGATGATGACGATGATGGTTGGAAGACCAAACTTGATACCTCAAATATTTATTACAATAATGGATGAAGAGGCAATTTTGATAGGGTTTTTCACTTCGCTTCCATCTCGCTCTACCGGGTTGCCATGTTTAGTGATGTTGTTTAATCCTCTCTACCTTGATACTTGCGTTGTTGCTAGTCTTTATTTTTAAAACTTTTTTTCTTGAAAATTATTCTATTAATTATTTGTAATATTTGCTAATTTTACAAAGTTGATGTGAGTTTATTTTCTTGAGGCTTGTATAGCTTAGTTTGATCTCTTTCTAGGACGTGATTCCATTCCATCCATTTTTATGTGATTAGAACTATGTTAAGTATATTTTTCAATCCAAAAATCTTTTTATATGTTAACATCTTTTGTCATTGCTACAACAACATTTCATGGTCATTTTTATATATTTCTATTTCTATATTTTAAAGCTAAATATTTTAGTATAAAAATATTAAATTAAAATATCAAGAATAAATTAGATTTTTTAATTTTTGTGGGATTGTTTACTCATGTTTTTAATTCATCTCAAGATTCCCACCATGACTAGACAAAGAACATATCATGTATTTTTGGTAATAATCACAAGGCAATGGAAACTAATTAAGACAAACACTATAAGCATTTGTTGATAGGTGGACGAATAGTAAATGTAATTAAACCGTTGATGAAAACCTTCATTAACTTAACACAAATCAAGAATAAAAATAATCAAATCAAAATGTATCTAAATTTATGATTCAAAAACTTGTTATTGTTATTATTATTATTATTATATAGAAATCCCATTTCTTATGCACGATCGCTCTCTATCTTAGTTTTGTCATTATATTATTGTAAGGACATCTAAATTCTAAAATATTCATTATTCAATAGTGTCATTCAAGATGGCTTCCTAGTAAATCGAACAAGTATCGTTAATCCCCTTTATAAAAAAAAGTCAAGATGTCAATATCAAGTCATTATATTATACTATTATAACTAACCATTTTCATATAAAACTATTTGAAAGCATGCAAAAGTAGAATTAGCAATTGGATGAAGAGAAGCGGAAGATGGAAAAAGAATAAACAAGATTTAGAACGAAACACTCCCAATCAATTATTTTGTCACTTTTAGGCACCTAATTAAAAAGTAGGGGATGAACCAAAAGGCGTTGTATATTACTTCATTGACTTCAAGAAACCATTTGAAATGGTACCCTAACATAAACTCTAAAGCAAGATGGAGGAACTTAGAGTTCGGATGAACATATGCGAGTTCACATGCTTTAGGAGCCAAAACAAGAACAAGTAAGCAATGTAATGCTTTGAAAATGACAATATTGGTGTCAAACAAGGTTGCCCAAGATAGGTTACATTGTTTGGGTTATACAAAAACAAGCTAGAAAAGTGGATAAACAAATTAGGACTCTAGGATTTTAACTTAGCTAGTTATGTGGTAAAACTACTCTTGTATGTGGTTGTTATTATCTTAATTGCAAAATAACATGTAGTTTGAGAACACACCTAAGGACCCTAGAACTTTTGGTCAAGACTTTGGCACACAAGTGAATACCAACAAAACCAAAGTTTTGATCTTTTTCATTATGGGGAAAAACAAATAAACTTTATGTTTAAAGGAAGCCCTTTAAATGTAGTAGAAGATTACAAGTACCTCGGTTTTGATTTCCACAACAAGCTTAGTTGGGAGACTTGTAGGATAACAATAATTTACAAAGGGATTGAAGACCTTATAGTTGCTACAAAATAGATACAACAATGTAGAGGTATGGGATTGGAAAACTAGAAGGACCTTATTCTTGTTTCTTATTACTCTAGTGATGCTCTAGGTTTTGAAGTTTGGGTAACAATTTCTTAGATTCGAAATATAAACTAAATACAAGATAATTTTAAAATGTACAATCACAAGTAGCTTCAAAACTTTAAAAAGAGTTGAGTATGAAATTTTATTAGTCGAATGAGGTACTTACATTCTCAAAGAGAGGCATCGGTCGTGATTCAAATGTTAAGTTATATGAAAAAGACAAAAAGTATGGAGACTCGTCGTTGGCCCAAAATGATAGAGAGAAAATGTTAAATAGGTGGAAAAACACATGGATGAAACAAAATAAGTAGATAGGTAAATGGGGCATCAACACGTAAAGTTTCCAAACACCAATGAGGTGATAAAAATGTATGGGAGGTAAAAATCATGTCACCCATGTGGACGAAGTAACTCGTAGAGGAAATAATACTTTGTCAACAAATTTGACCCCACTTGTGAGAAAGACCAAAAAGTCTACTTGAGAGTAGAAATGAAATTGAGGGGGACAATGTTGATGGCTTGGTTAAGGACTAGCTTGCATCATCTCATGTATGAAACTAAATAGTGGAGAGTGCCTATAATAGAGTGGAAAAAGAAAACATGCCTATTCCATAGTAGGGGCTTGGTGGAGACACAAATGATACCACATCATGGTGTGTCTAGCTTATAGCAACATCCAAATCAATATATGCTAACTTAAAAGTTTACATCCTTACCGCCTTATTTGAAGAAGTGAGACTAGATAAAACATTTTAATTACCTTGGGAATTATGGTACATTTGACTCTGCAAGGCAATGCACGAACCATTAGATTTGGGGAGCTTCCCTCCTAAAGATGATTTGTTGCCCTCTCCAAGTGTTATTGTTGCCCTCTCCAAGTGTTATTGTTGCTTGTACCTAATTTCTCTAGGTTTATTTTAAGGTAATATGTGGTTTTTTTAATATTTTCTCTAAGTGTTGTGCTCCCTCTAACTTTTTTTTTAATTTTCGACCACGTATAATGTTATTTTTGGGCCGTGAATTCTGGAGACACTCTTTTATTGTAAACACTTTATAGTAATATATTGGTACATTCCCATTTTAAAAAAAAATTAAATCCTTTTATGAAGTGGCTATTTTGGCGCCAACACCGTCAACTTTCATTAATTCTCGGAAGAAAATATTGGTGTAATGGCACGAGTGGATTATCAACTTGGGCAGTTGAGATTCACCTAAATACGGGACACATTAACGAAGGAATTGCTGCCTGCTTTGGGCAATCCCGTTTCCGCGTCCACTTTGGTAGGGCAAAAATAAATCCAATCCAAACTCTTTAACCACATAAAAACACAGATCCACATTCCGAAACTGGTCATGATCTCTGATAGGGTCTGCGAGGATGATACTGGAAGGAGCAATTGAAGAGCTATTTAAGCAACATCCTCTCCAGATCACTCCATTAGAGGAGGAGGAAGTCCAAGGAAATCCCAATATCACAATCAGAAATGACCCTCTTCTAATATCTGATTTATCCTATCACACCAACTCATGGGCTGTTGCAGCGGTTCCATTCAAATGGGAGGAGCAGCCTGGAAAGCCAAAGCCTTTCTCTCAAAATCAAAATACAATTCCTCCCCTCATCACATTTAACCAAAAATCCTTCAATTCTGCTCACGTGGATGGTTCCCACGATTCTTCATTGAACCCCCTGTCAAAGAGGCCTAAAAGCATTTCGCAACTAAAATTATCAAGACCCACAAAACTGTCAGCAGGCCACATTAGTCTTCCAATCCTGAGTGCATTCATTGAACAAGAAAATGAAGAGACGGGAGCAAAGCAAGTAGTTGCCCTGAGCACAGACGAAGAAGAAGAGATGTTTGAGCTAGATCTCGATGCCACATTATCGACTAAAGCATCCATCTCCTCCTACGGCTCCTCTTCCCTGGGCTCTGAAAAAAGATCTTTTGCTTCAGCTGGCTTCATAACAAAAGCAAATTATCTTTTCACCATGACGGAGATGTCCAAAGCAGTCACTGTTGAGGATTCAAGTAAGCAAAAAAGGATATCCCCTCCTCCGTCTCTGTTCATTCCTCCAGAGAGGATCTCTCATGGTCTGATATGGGGGAGATTCAGAAAAATCATCATATGAAAGGTCATCAAGAATGGGTGAAGTTTCATTCAATGCAGCCTGCAAGATCACCTACAGGAATGGAAGTGATTGGTGGTGAAGAAGACATCAGGGGGCCTTGTCAAATTGTTGGTCAAAAACAGCATCAACTGGAAAGGAGTGACAACAATAAATATGGCTCTTCTTCTGCATCTACTTCTGGTTTTGCTGAAGGAAGAGCATCCCAATCATTTGCTCAAGATGAAAACTCTGCAAAAGACTTCAGGCATCCAAGTAAAGAGCCAAAATGCAATCTAGAGAAACTAATACTTGATAAAAGGATGGAAGAGACCAAACGGGGAGATTTTGTGGGCAGATACGGACTGCAATCCGAGAGGACTAGACTCCATCCAAAAAAAAAGAAAACTCTGCATGGTAACTCTCTTAATCACAATTTAATGTATGCTTTTTTATCAATCTTATGTTACCAGGAAGCTTTGATTTTATTACTAAAGTGTCCTGGTATGTATGAGGATTACAAAATTGAATTTCAAATGATCTTATTGCATGTAAGATTTCTATTTCTTATTCAGGTGTGTTGAATTGTTTCTTCACCGAGCCTTGTTCTTCCTGTCACAGATGTAATGTTAAAAATGTTTATATACTATGCGACTCTTGTTTCCAACAGTTGATTTTTTTTCTCAAATGTTGATAAACCATGTTTAGGACTGTGAGGTTCTAATTGTAATCACCATAACTCTGAATGGAAGATACATCTAACACATGCAAGTCCTAATAAAATAGTTTTGAAACTTATCCTGCCCTAAATGGACAATTAAGGACTGACTGTATTAGTGATGACAGTACCTGAAAACGCGCATGATTAGATGCTGTTCCTGGGAGACAATTCATAGACCAACTTGCTGTCCCAGTGTCATCTGTCATTCAAATCAACAGGTAGCACAATTTAAACATCAAGAAATAAATTTTTAAATGTGCAGCATTGCCTAAAAAATAATAGCTCTAAATTCTTTTTATGTACTATTTTTTTATCACCATGGCAATATTTTTTATTTTTATTTTGTTTATTAATTTTACTTTTTGACTTGTAAGGTGCAACATTCATGAAGGGAAGTGATGAAGATAAGCCCAGCATACCTCAGTCTGCAACCCAAAATCACCAAATTTGGGAGTCGTTTCTAGAATAATTGCAGATCCAAATTCTTGCCTGTACAAATGGGTTTTAGTAACATAAATGTTTTTGCAATATAAGAGATTCAATGATCATTAATTACATGTGATCATACAAAGATAATTTATTTTTTCTTTATAATTAAGTCATGTTCTTTATTGTGTACCATTTTGATAAAAGTATTCAAGAATCTATTTATACGGTTTTTTTGGAATGAAAAATAAAATATTACCCTAAGTTTTTATTTTTAGTCTTGGATTTTTATTTTTTTAATGAAAAAGGATCTTATATTTAATTAAATACAACATGATATAAGATTCTCCACAAAAAAAAAGTGGTGAGTATGAGAGCACGTCTCAAAGTCACAAGCATATTAGGCCATGCCTATGAAAACAACAAAAATCACAAATTGTTAAAAACAAAGCCATCCAATGTTAAAGAAGGAATAGGAGAACCAAAGCTCCCGGAGAAACAGGAGCATCAAACCGCCCTTCTTCTCCATATATTTTATGACAACAGTCCACGACGCTTGCAAGGGAGCCAATGCAAGCGGAGGGACTATGTGAGGGCTATCTTGACTCGGTCAGAACTAGAAGACTTAGAAACATGCGACCGCTTGGTACCACCGCCAACAAGGGGAATCTCAACACTCATATTTTCTAAATTTTTGGGATGAGAGCATTTGTTGACTTCCGGTGCTGAAAATGGTTGCCAGCCTTTAGGCCGCAGAGAAACCCTTTTGTTCTTCTTTTGTTTATTTTGATTGAGTGACAGTGGGAAAGCCTCCTAAAGGTGCCCAGTTTGATGGTATAATCGGCACCGAAATGTCGTTTTCTCATAATCGAGAGTTTGAATCCACTTGAAGCCATCATGGATTAACTCCAACTTATTCGAAAGACCTTTGTTGAAATCCACCTCAATGTAGATACAAGCATAGGTGAATAGCCCTTGCTTAGATCGCTCATCATCCAACTTGATGAATCTACCAAGAGAATCACCAATAGCCACACAAACCGCAAGTTGCCAAAAGGGGAGAGGAAGATTGGGGAGACGAACCCAAACCGACATTTTTGAGACAACCATAGTAGAAGGATCAAAATCCAAAACCATGGTGTAAGAAAAAGGCCAGCCCTACCCCAAAACCAAGGACCCTCATTAAGAATCCGTTGATAATTTGTAGGAGAGGAGAACCAAACAATAAAAAAACCCTTTACGCATAGCTGGATCTCACAATCCCGGGACCAAGTAGAGTAAATCCATTGATGCAAATCTTCAGACCGAGGCCAAAATCCATTAAATCTACAAATAATGACAGAGTTTTTAAGGGCACAAATTGAATCAGTTACCTCTAAAAGTGAAAGTGTAACAACATAAGTGAATGTTGTTTTTCCACAATGTATGGTGCATCAGAACCCTTGACATAACTTGTTTCCGAGTACTGTAGTAGCGGCCAAGAATGATTTTTGAGAGGCCATTGCCGAGCCGCAAGGGGAGCCAAAACTTTGGGTGCTTTGGAGGGAAACGAAATGTAGTGAGCGGTAGCCTTGAAACCCTAGCCGTGAGCAACATGCGTTTTCTCTCTGTTCTTTTCTTTTATTCGCGACTTTGCCTTGAAAATTTTCAATTTGGTGAGTTTTTGTAATTACACTATTTTTTTGGTTGGACAAGAGCCCAATTGGGCACTAGATTATATAGTTTAATGGCATCTCTCGCCTAAGTTCCGGAAGGAACATATAGATTCACCTATACAAAGTATACTAAGAAACTAAACCAAAGTGAGCATCTACACTCAAAAGTTACAGTAAGGGATATCCATGATGTCAAAGTCACCCATGGCACAATCATGGCCTCTAACCGTTTGACTCTCCATGTAAATACATTATTAGGTGTAAGGTTTTTGCAAATTTAGTAAGGATTTTTATCAAAAAAGAAAATTATACAAACACAAATTTTTAGAATAGTTTTTCCCAAATAAAGCTACGGTTTTATGGAGGATTTGGAAAATAATTCTAGCACTTGAGAAAAATCGGTCTTTACTATTAAATGGTTACATTAATTACACCGAGAGGTGTGGCTACTATGCGATTGGGTCTCTACGACGACGGTGTGGAGGTTAAGGTACTTGTCACTACGCCTATTGCTTCCCCTTCCCTCCCCGCTTCACCTTCCCGTCTTTTCCGGGCTTATCATCGGTTCTAGGTAGGTGTCGGCCCCACCTTTGTTGGTGATCTATGATTGCATATAATGCGTGTCATGCACTGTGTTAGTGGTTCCTATAGTCGGTGCAGTGTTCATAACTTGTTGCGGGTTTTTTTGTTTTGATTTATTCTTCCGTTGGATTTATCTCTCCATTGTCCACCTCTTCGCTCTTCCTGGAAGCTTCCCCGTGCAAAGGCTTGCCCCCACGCCCGCAACAAAGGGTTGTCTTCTTCTCTCGTGTTTTTGTAAGTGCCTTCTGCAGATATTTGTTTAGCACGCATGTGGTTTTTTTATCCACCTCTCATATTATTTCTTCTGATTCATCATGAACATGATTTAGGCTGCTGTTAGTACAACCAAATTGTATTATCCTTTTTCCCCTTACCGCAAATCATGATTAAACCAGGCCACACAAAGCCCATTTCCAATTAATACGAGCACATTATATAATCATCTCAGTAGAAAATTAAAAGAGCCACACCTCTGATGCGTTTTTTCCCTTGTGTATTTGAATTCAAGGAGCCATGGATACAGTTATTATCAATAAGACTCTCTTGCCTAACAAGATTTAGACGTTGTTTGTGTCTAAAACCGTAGGATTTTAGGCTTTTAGATTCCTACGTCTTGTTTCAAGACTACCTTGTTTCTTTTACATAAATAATCAATTAACTATGTGCGTGTCTAAATATTATTCAAAAGATTGGTAACCAAAAACAAATTTGCAATGTCCACTTTTATCTTTGCACAGTCACCGCGCCACGTCACTGCCACCTGGACGAGTAAAAACACCACCAATGGATGCAGGACCAAATTCTTGACCTCCAGCATTGCACCGCCACCTCACTGCCACCTCAGCGCCACGTGGACGATCCGCGTTTGTGAAGATATCAAAAAAGTTGGTTTAATTGCATGGGACCAAGTGTTGTCCACTCGCCGCGCCAGTTGTTGTCCGGGCTACCGCCATGCATTGAATGCTCACCCACCAGCCGTTAATGCACGCGGGTAGGTTTATGGAGATAGTCACCGCCAAATCGGGCCATGGCATTTCGTGGGAAATGGAGAGGGAGCTCGTTCAGTCTGGTTTTTCGCGTGTTCGGTTGCAGAGCTCGAGCGACCATTTCGTGGTATCTTGCAGACCGGTGGGTGCGTGCGTTTTCTCCACTCCTGACCGACTTCGTCCTCGGCATTGGCTCGTCCTGCTACGAAGATGAGAAGAAAAGGCAGAGGTGAGAGGGTTCTCACTCAGGCAATGATCCTTAGTGTTTTTAAACACTGTACTACTATGGAAAGTTTGTTGTTTGCCATTCAGCAAAAGAAATTTGTTTTGTCACCCGTCTTATTTTATTTCTTCCAAGCTTAAAATCGTTGGTGTATTTGTCTTGTTTATGAGCCAACTCTGTATTTATCGAAAGCATTAATTTGTGGGTATAGTTGTGTTTAGAAGTTTTACAATTTTGCTTTACTACCTGCAGAAGTTTTACGATTTTGCTGTGCTGTTATGATATGGCTTTGGATTATTTGTTCTTGTAACTTCTTTTGACATGATTGTACTGTGTTTTGTTACTTAAAATGCCTTTACTTGGATATTAGTCTTTAGGCATTGCACTTGTCATATCCCGAAGGATATTATACCTGTTGTTGTGAAAATAGGCGTCAGGATACCTTTTCTCCTTCTTACGCTCTTAGAGTCTGGAGGCCTTGTTGCATTGGTTGGTCCAGAGTTTTGTTCCCGAGGTTATGAGGACAGAGGATTCTGTGCAGGGATTGCTTTGAGAAAATTTAAGGACAGTGTTTTGCTTGTTTATTTTTTTGTTTAGGGTATATCTAGAAAAAAAAGAGTAGATAACTATGTTTTGCATGTGCACAGTAAACACTAATCACTGGTTGGAGATGACGAATGTATTATTGTACATATTATATTGTCCATAAGCGAAAATGCTTTGCTAGATGTTTCATATTCATTATTTTCTGATGATTTATCTGCTATCATGTCCTTTGTTGCTTATTTTTTCCTTACGATGCCCATGTTTCAGTATATTGCAGGGATAAACAAATTACTCTGGCATTTCATTGTAAAAAAGAATACATATTTATTTCACATGTGCCCGCAAACAATGCTTATTACCCCATATGATGATGGTAGTAATTTTGTTGGTGATACAATTTTGCTAGATGTATTCACCGAAGTCTTCCTATGTAGTCTCTAAAGTTATATAGTGCAATAGTAATTTCTGCTTCACCTCTTAGTGTATCCAATTGTTTTCTTTCTGTATCAGTACCCAATACTAACTAAGATATTGAACATGTGCCCGCAAACAATGCTTATTACCCCATATGATGATGGTAGTAATTTTGTTGGTGATACAATTTTGCTAGATGTATTCACCGAAGTCTTCCTATGTAGTCTCTAAAGTTATATAGTGCAATAGTAATTTCTGCTTCACCTCTTAGTGTATCCAATTGTTTTCTTTTTGTATCAGTACCCAATACTAACTAAGATATTGAACATGTGCCCGTAAACAATGCTTATTACCCCATATGATGATGGTAGTAATTTTGTTGGTGATGCAATTTTGCTAGATGTATTCACCGAAGTCTTCCTATGTAGTCTCTAAAGTTATATAGTGCAATAGTAATTTGTGCTTCACCTCTTAGTGTATCCAATTGTTTTCTTTTTGTATCAGTACCCAATACTAACTAAGATATTGAACATGTGCCCGTAAACAATGCTTATTACCCCATATGATGATGGTAGTAATTTTTTTGGAAAGTCTTGAGAAATGACTTGTTGAAGTGATTGTAATAGATATGATGTGCATACAATGAAAATATTACTTAATGAATAGTTGACTGTATAGACTTGGTTTTTGTACACTTGTATATAAATTAATATATATTTTTAGTTCTATCAATGAATAAGAGAATATTGATCAATTTAAAAACTGTCTTATTCAACATTTCATGCTTCCATGTTTAATTAATAATGATACAATAGAAAACGGTTGGGTTGTATTAACTTCACATATCAACATTAAAGTACTTAGCAGCATTACCTCATCATTGGACTTAACAAATGTCTTTCTTTCTATGGAATTTTATAGTGTTTATTTTCAGTGTTTGCAGCAACAAATGTAATTTGTTTTCTGTTTTGGGTAGCAAAAATTATATGTTTTAGGTGGCAAAAATTATATGTTTTGGGATCTGAATGCATGTGGGAGATTGTTAGGCTACGTGATTTGCATGCTTGAGTGGGGAAAGGAACTGAATAAACTTTTACTACATCTGATTTGCATTACACACATTCGGCTTCCAAATTTCCTTCATCTCAGAGTTTCAGCAAAATGAACTTTTACTACAACTTCAATGAAGATATCTAGAAATTGTTTTTTTAGTGTTTGTATATTTTGAAACAAGAGGAACTGAATAAACAATATCTTGTTTAGTGCAAGTTAGAAACATATCAGTACCCAATTTTTTTAGTGTTTATATAGAAACAAGAGGAACTTTAATGAAGATATCTAGTAATTTCTGCTTCACCTCTTAGTGTATCCAATTGTTTTCTTTTTGTATCAGTACCCAATTGTTTTCTAAAAAACTTAGCAGCATTACCTCATCATTGGACTTAAAGTAATCTATTTTCTAATACCCAAGTACCCCTTTAAGCAATTTCTAGGTCTAATTATAGACAGATTTACAGGTCTACTTACCCCTTTAAGCAATTTCTAGGTCTAATTATAGGCATTACCACTCTCTGTTACTGCCATTTACATTGTTTTCTGTTGTAATTGCTCGCTTCTGTATTAGCGTTCTCTCGATCTTGAGTCTAAATGTTTGAAGTGTCTTCCATGGTTCATATATACATGTTGCTCCCAAGGGCTGCATTGCTGTAACGCATTGCACCGGTTGTAGTGCACCCTATCTTTGCACAGTCACTGCACCACGTCACTGCCACCTGGTCGAGTAAAAACACCACGCCATTCGCCGCGCCAGTTGTTGTCCTGGCTACCGCCATGCATTGAATGCTCACCCACCAGCCGTTAATGTGCGCGGGTAGGTTTATGGAGATAGTCACCGCCAAATCGGGCCATGGCATTTCATGGGAAATGGAGAGGGAGCTCGTTCAGTCTGGTTTTTCGCGTGTTCGGTTGCAGAGCTCGAGCGACCATTTCGTGGGATCTTGCAGACCGGTGGGTGCGTGCGTTTTCTCCACTCCTGACCGACTTCGTCCTCGGCATTGGCTCGGCCTGCTAAGAAGATGAGAAGAAAAGGCAGAGATGAGAGGGTTCTCACTCAGGAAATGATCCTTAATGTTTTTAAACACTGCACTATTAAAATAGTGAGCATAATCATACTGATATATTAACATAAGTTTAATTGTATACATAGAACGATGGAAAGTATTCTGATTACATACGCAAAATTAATATGAGTATTCTGATTACACCGCCAAATAGGGTGTAAAATAAAGAGCATCATCATATTGATATATTAACATAAGTTCAATTGTATACATGGACGCCTAGAAAGTATTCTGATTACATACGCAAAATTAATATGAGAATTCAGATTACACCGCCAAATAGGGTGTAAAATATAGAGCATCATCATATTGATATATTAACATAAGTTCAATTGTATACATGGACGCCTGGAAAGTATTCTGATTACATACGCAAAATTAATATGAGTATTCTGATTACACCGCCAAATAGGGTGTAAAATATAGACCATCATCATACTGATATATTAACATAAGTTTAATTGTATACATGGACGGCTGGAAAGTATTCTGATTACATACGCAAAATTTATATTGCACTATATAACTTTAGAGACTACATAGGAAGGCTTCGGTGAATACATCTAGCAAAATTGTATCACCAACAAAATTACTACCATCATCATATGGGGTAATAAGCATTGTTTACGGGCACATGTTCAATATCTTAGTTAGTATAAGTAATATTGCCCTCTTTCTATACTGCTTTTGGATTTTCTTTTCCTGCCGATACAGTGTTCGATTGGCCAACTGAAAAGGGATTTAGAATCCCTTTTGACAGAGCATTTGGTTGCCCAACTGATAAAGGATCTGGTCCCCTCTGAAAAAGGATTTGGTTGTCCGCTTGAAAAGGGATTTGCACCTGTTGTTGACAGAGGAGTTGGTTGCCCTGCTGAAGCTTGCATCCATGGTGGCATTGCAAATGAACTACTAGGACTGCTTGAACTTGTACAAAGTAAATGAGGTGATACATACCAAGATGGAACTGTACAAGAGTTATTCATAAGTGATGGAGGTGTTCCAATTTGAGCATAACCTGGAATTTGAATATTTAACATATCTTGAAAAATCCTTCGATTTTCATGATCAGTTGCAGAACTTACACGCATCCTCTTTTCGTATTCCCTTAATTGATTTGCAAGTTCCCTCTCCCTCTTCTCTTGCTCTTTCCTTTGTTGCTTGTGTGCCTTCTCAATCTCTTTCTGTTGCTCCTTAGCCTGCTTCTCCCTTTCTCTTTCAAGCTTCTCCTGCAATCTTTTTTCTTTTGCTGCAAGTCTAGCAACCTTTTTTTCTTGTGCCACTTCTTTTTTCCGTAACTTTAGTTTTGCTTGTTCCTCCTTTTTTCTTTCCGCATCAACCAATAGCTCCATGTACTCAGGTGCAGTCAAAATCTGTGAATGCCTACTCAGTCTAATAGAACCATCTGATTTGTTTATGATCTCCCTTGGAAGTCGTAGAAAATGGGAAAGTAACGTACCGCGTCCATCTTGGTTTTCAGTCTCTTCAGGGTGTTGAGGTTCATGTTGCATAACTTCTAAGTTAATTTCATTTTCTTGAGCATCCTCTTGAAATTCGACTTCGTCTTGTTCATCCTCATCTCCAACATCTGCATAGTAATGAATTATTGCTTCTTGTTCTAGTCCTTCAGGAAAGGAAGGCAGATTTAAGCTTTGATCTTCTGTGTTGGATGGTAGCTTGTAACCCAAGTTTTTCATGGCATCCTCTAACCATTGTGGCGGGTTAACTTGACTTGGCAAGGACAAATCATTGTTACTTACAAAATCTGAAGACCCCTCCTTATTGTTGATGATGTTACTTGGGTTTCCAAGAGCACCATTTAGCTCCACTCCATGTGTTGCATAGTTGCTTCCATATCATCTCTAGAGTCAACATTTTGCATGAATTGAGTTTCAGGTACCACCTCTTCACTGTCATTTAATTCAGGATTTATTCATTGAGATAGGCTCAAAATGTTTGTGACAGCATCAACAACTTCCTCACCTTGCATGTCAAATGCCTGGCTGCATGCCATGTCATTTAGGAGAGCATCATAATTCAATGGCCAAATACCAGTTCTTTTGAAACCTCAATTTATTTAGATGGTGTCTGTGCCTTTTTAAGGCTCTACTTGCAAGCTCAGCAATGTCACTCCTTTTCACATCTGCACATTTGTTCTCTGCCATCCATTTGGACCTCTCAGCTCTAAAATATGTCTTGAAAGGGCTGAACACACTCACGTCAAGAGGTTGCAACTTATGACTAGTATGTGCTGGTAGTGTTATCAAATCAATGCCCAATTTGTTTGCCTCCTCCACAGTTTGTAATGCTACATGGCTGCCATGGCCATCAAATATCAATAGGTGTCTATTATTTGGAGAAACACCGCCTGGTACTGAACGTGCAAAATGACATAGCCAATTTAAAAACAATTCCTTTGTCATCCATGCATTTGGATGTGCAGCCATACATGCTCCAGGTTCACAATTTTTAATGTAATTCTTTATCATTCTCTTTCCCTTGAACAAATAAAATCCTGGGATTGACATACCTGCTGCATTGACACAACACAATATAGTGATCCACTCCCTACTCTTTGGTATTACCTTTGGGACATTACGACTGCCCCTCTTTGCAATTACACGAACTCCACAATTTCTTCCAGCCTGCAAACCAGTCTCATCACAATTCCAGATTTTATGAGCGCCGTATGAATAGGTTCCATAGCTTTTGGCCAAATTATCATAAAATTTGGTTACTATTGCAGGGCGCAAGTTTAAAGCTCTATCCCTGTCAAGTCCCTCAGTGGTTCGGATTGCAAGGTCTGGATGACGTTTTCTGAATCCAGCCCACCATGATTTACCAGGAAACCCATCTCTGAAGGGGTTTTGTCTTGTTTCACAAATCTGAGCAACATTTGCCTTTAGCTGCATTAACTCCAAGCCATGACCCATATCAGCCATTTCTTTGCACCATTCAACAATTTCCTCTTCTTCTTCTTCAGTTAGAACTGTTGGAGGACCCCTCCTCTTTGTGTGGGTGAGACCATTTAGCCAATAGTGTAATGATGTGGGTGGAATGGAATACTTCTTTGTTGCTGCTCTAACTGAGAACCCATTAAACTCAACATCATCTATCGCCTTTTCCATATCTTCTTTTGTCCAACCTCGGATGACACTAAGCTTCTTTGTTGCAGATGTTCTTTGAACTGAGACAATGGGTGGGTTTCTACATTCTGGTTCATTACCAGTTGGTGCTGAATTATCCTCTTCATCACTTAAATTATGTGATAATTGTACACCTCTCACTTTTGGCCTCCTTGATCTTCTAGCAATAGCACCTTTTCTCATGGTGTAAATGAAATACCTGATTCACAGCATGAAAGATGATTGTTGGAAAAGAAACTATAAATATACCAAAAATGAATGCTGGAATATGCTAGAATATGAATGATTTTGTTTAATTTTTAGGAATTAATTGACTTGTAGTTTTCATTATGACAATGTTGTATAGTTCAACAATGTTGTATATTGCATTTCAGAATTCACTATATTGTTCGTTAGAAATATGGAAGGGAAAATTTATAATGAAAACATTAACGGCTGGTGGGTGAGCATTCAATGCATGGCGGTAGCCCGGACAACAACTGCCGCGGCGAGTGGACAACACTTGGTCCCATGCAAAAAAACCAACTTTTTTGACATCTCCACAAACGCGGATCGTCCACGTGGCGCTGAGGTGGCAGTGAGGTGGCGGTGCAATGTTGGAGGTCAAGAATTTGGTGCTGCATCCATTGGTGGTGTTTTTACTCTATAAATTTTCCCTTCCATATTTCTAACGATTGGTAACAGCTTAGCTTTAAACTCTATAAATTTTCCCTTCCATATTTCTAACGACAATTCAGCAAAGGATTGGTTCCATCAAGTCACATTAGATTTTTTTGAAAAGGATTTGTCGAGAGGATTGGTAACAACTTAGCCAAATACCAGTTCTTTTGAAACCTGCAATTATAGTGTTTTTACTCGCCCAGGTGGCAGTGACGTGGCGCGGTGACTGTGCAAAGATATGGTGCACCACAACCGGGTCCTCTCCCCTAGTTGTTAAAGCTAAGTTGTCGTTAGAAATATGGAAGGCATATATTTATAATGAAAACATTAACGGCTGGTGGGTGAGCATTGCTAGGGGATAGGCACTGGTTGTGGTGCAGGGTCCAATAATGGAGACAGTTTTTAAATTGGTCAATATTATCTTATTCATTGATAGAATTTAAAATTTTCCTTCCATATTTCTAACGAGAACTTGACAAACTACTGTATTCGTCGGACTCTTCCTATGTAGTTTTTAAAGTTATGTTTTCAATATAAAATTTTCACATATGATCATAATACTTTCCAAATTTCTATGTATACAATAAAACTTATGCTAATATCACAGTGATGATTGGAAAAAATACTTTTCAACTGGAGAATGAGATATCTGGAAAAAATGAACAATACAGTGAATTCAGAAATGCAATATACAACACTGCTGGACTATAGAACGCTGTTGTGGTCATATTCCGACAGAGTTGTATATTCCAGTAGTGTTGTATTTAAAGTTATGTTTTCAATATAAATTTTGCACATGTAATTAGAATACTTTCCATCTTTTTATGTATACAATTAAACTTATGCCTATATAGCAGTGATGACTATACACTAGAGAAGAAGAATATATGTTCCCAAAGAAGTGTATTTGCTGTTTGCACGCACTGTCATGGCATATGATTTTGCAACGTACAGAAGATATGGGTATCCTGATTAGGCAGTCCCACTGTTTCGCTGGGAACAACAAACTGGTCCCAAACTGTTTTGTTGTCTTTGATTTTGTTACCAGCTGTGGGGACGTTTAGGCATCCCCCCTGGAGTTGATGGATGGCTGACATACCCTAGATACCTTTGGGTTCTCAATGGCCCATGGGAAACTTCCAAGGGAACACCTAGCTTCTCTTGCATTTGTGGACTGGGGGTTGAACATTACCTTCACATCCCATGTTCCCAGGATGTGGGAAACATACGTTAGGCCCTGGCAGATGTATCCCTGTATAACTCTTCTATATAAAATATGATATTTTAGTACATGATTGGATGACAGACACGTTCCATGTAGCAATCTTCATTTTAACATTTATTAAGAGTTCTCAAAAAGCAAAGGTTCTTTATTATTAGCTTTATACGAAATATACTGCACTTGTTACTTGCCAGTTAAATGTATCACTGTCCAGTTGAATATTTCCTTCATCCATAATGGTTTTAGCAGCATTATTGTAGCCATACAACTCCTCACAATTTGTAAGAGGGAAGAAATATATGTTTTATCCCAATTTCTGAAGCCTTCACATATATAAATTTATGGAAGGGAAAATTTATAGAGTTTAAAGCTAAGTTGTTAGCAATCGTTAGAAATATGGAAGGGAAAATTTATAGAGTAAAAACACCACCAATGGATGCAGCACCAAATTCTTGACCTCCAACATTGCACCGCCACCTCACTGCCACCTTCAAATATATGTTTTATCCCAATTTCTCAAAATTTCAGTCTGTAGTTTTTGGTAGTGCATGGCAGAACAGAGTATCAATTGCAACAAAAACGCTCATAGTTGGACTTTTGCACTTGTCCTAGTTGGTTATAAACATCATATTTAACAAGCCTTTTGCAAAAATGGCTAACAGGTTTATAGCTTGTGAACTATTTGCTTTAAAACCAGTCAATATTTCCAGAGCACTGCGCTGCTTGATTTTTTTGGTTTTGCAAGGAATGCTTATGCAGATAACTGCAAGCCAACGTGGTCTCATAGAATGCCATGATGGCAGGATATGCACAAATTAGATTTGTTGAAAAGACTTCAGAAACTTTAAAGCAAATGCAATTGGCATATACAACTCTGCTGCAATATGCAAACACTGAAAAAATAAATAGAGGGCTTGAATTATGAAATAGTTTGTAATTCATAAGTGTCTTACCTGAACTGCACTGCTCCTCACTTCTTCAACTTTGAGAGATGAAAACTGCATGAACAAATGGAATTGTAATCCATCCTCCAACTTTTATTCTATCATCCTAAATTCTGATTGGTTGATGTTAGTTGACATGGATTCACTATGATAGTTCAATCAAATGGCTGAGATTTATTGGGATTTAATCCAATGGATAATATTTTAGTTGGTCATTTTTATTATTTTATGCAGCTGGTTACACAATTTATTGTTCATATGGTACTGAGTTTTTAAACACTGTGAAAGGTGAGACTGACCATAATTTCATTTATTGTTATGCAGGTGTTTACTTGGGATTGAAGACTCTTACATCAAAACTAGTGCATTATATTTGAGATCTGGTTTGGAAAGTCTTGAGAAATGACTTGTTGAAGTGACTGTAATAGATATGATGTACATACAATGAAAATATTACTTAATGAATAGTTGACTGTATAGACTTGGTTTTTGTACACTTGTATATAAATTAATATATATTTTTAGTTCTATCAATGAATAAGAGAATATTGACCAATTTAAAAACTGTCTTATTCAACATTTCATGCTTCCATGTTTAATTAATAATGATACAATAGAAAACAGTTGGGTTGTATTAACTTCACATATCATTCAAAATATGTTATTAAAAAGGTGAATGTCTTTTCACCTACTATCTCCACTAATGACAACCGGGTCCTCTCCCTATATCCATACATTGCTATTTCCAGTTTAGCCTTCTTACCTTCGCCACGTGTTATTGGAGGCCTATATTTGTCTCCAACCTGTAGATATGTTTTGCTGAGTTATTTTTTGTGGGGTCGGAACTACTCTGCTTATTGTTGGCCTTGGATTTTACTCGAGCCTTTCTAGCTCAATCCTTTACATTCTTCTATTGGCTATATGCCATATAACATGCTACGATTATGACCGTGGATAGGCAGAAGCAACAGATAACCCAACTTTAACTCTTAGGTTACACTCTTATCATAGTGACTAGGCATCTGTTCCTTTTATTTGTTGCATATGGAAATGGTGCTTTTACTAAAGGGTGAGTTACATATCTTGAATTTAGACTTTATGTGTCCTTATGGATCTTTATTGGACTTCGTCTGATGGAAAGAAATAAAGGTTAAAACAACAGATCTTTTAATGAATTTAAGAAAATTATGGTGTTCCCAATTATTAAGGCTAAGTAGTAAATATGCTAGCTTAAAGATGGCAAGCAAATTCTTATGATATGTTGAGGAGAAGAAACAAACAACATTCATACAGAAAACTAGAAGCCATTGTATGGATGTTTGTGAAGATTTCAAGGTAAGCGATTTCCATTAATACATCAAGTGTGAAGCACAGTTGACAATCCTGACATTCTAATTCCCTTTTCATCAACAAATATCAATCCACATTCAATTATGGGAAATGTTATTTTGCCTTGCAATCTTAAGGCAGCTAGGTTAATTGTAGCTCATGATCGGTCAAACCAAGCCAACACCGGCTAATATTATCAGCCCTTTAGCACAAGGGCTTAAAACATTTGCCATAAAACTACAATATGGAGCGTAAGGTAAAAAATAGAACCATACACAATGTTGAATGAATGTATTTTGTAGATTGCTTGCAGCCCAACGCTACAATTATATGTACACTTGTGTCAGTGTTATATGTTTTTGTGAGGTCATTATAATTGCCACTCTCTGAAAATTTTATCATATAGACAAGTTGTATATTCATCTATTGTCACTCTTGGATACTTTTACTGCCAACTTTACAAGCCATAGTAACAGAGTGGTAAATCAAACAACTACAAGTTTTTAACTCTCAAAATCTGTTTTAATTTGCCATTTTCTGATATACTTGGCTACTAAGTCATAAGGTTCGAGTTCGAGTTCATGTTTGACAAGGATAAAAAAATGTCGGACAGATTGGAGAGAGCTTGTTGTCCTCTTCTTTCAGTTAGTATATGAATATGTACATACATTCAATAAAAAAATGCAAAATCATGTCAAAAAATTCCCTTGCAAAAATAATGGATAAAGTTGGAGTTCATGTTCGACAAGAATAAAGTTTGGCAAAAATCAAACTTTTTTGATAAATTCAGCATACCTTGTGACATTGTGTGGCTGCATTTTACGTTTGAAATGGCTAATGACACCTATATAACAATAAAATTCTGAGCATACTTGATGGGATTTGGTGACTGCAAATTTGAAGTGTGTGCATGTTCCAAGCCATTCCACATAATCAAGGAGCATGAAAATTAATTTCCCGTAAGATAATGTACTTTGGCTGCCATTGCTGAAAGTGTTAACGAGTATATATACACTCAAAAGTTAGCTAATTACTTTAAATACTCAAGAATAAACTAGATATTCTTAAAACTTAGTGGAAGTTGTGTGAGCCTCAACTAGGAAACTAGGTTGGCTGCTTTTAGTTCTCACTCTTGATCAAACCAATTGTAGCAATAAAATGTCACATTTCTTTGGACAATAATATGCTCCTGCAAAGTCAAGGCGGGATGAACAAGTGTGAATGGAGCAAATGGGCAGTTCTGGGGTGGCAACTAAAGCAAACAAAACCCCTTTGGGTGTAATTGCATCCTCGGACAGCAAATGACAACAAGTGATCCATAGAAAATGATGGGAGGTTCTTAAATAGCCACCTTGTCTAACCTTCCAAGCCTGGCCATCTCTTATACAATTGTTGTCCTAGAGATAATCCCCATATGTTCCTGTACATCTATGTTCTGCAATGATGCCATAAAACCAGCTTAATCACTTTATGTTTCCTTAACTTATTCAAGTAACTAAGAACACCATCTAATGGGGAGGGATTAACTTTTTCATATATAGTTTAAAATACAAAAGTATATGCGCATAGCTATATAATATATAGATATTATCCAAGTAGTTTACAACATCTATTGGTCAAGGATCAATCATTCATTTATATAATAAAACAATAGTAGGATAACGATATAGAGAAAAAAAACCTCGTGACTCCACGGTAGATTGAAGTTCTCTGGCCAAAGGTATCAAGGATTTTTTTGCTGTGGGTTGCTCCACTTGTAAAATTTCCTGATCCAAACTTCTTTTTTTGTCTCATCAAACTTGATGGAGCATACCCTAACGATGTAAGATTTTTTTTTAATTAGCATGTACCTGCAGAATGTATCATCACCTACATACTCTTGGTGACTAAAAAGTTGAATTGTAGGATATCTTTTTTGAAAATACATGCTTTGGAAAACTATATAAACCAGACAAATCGGGATAAAGCTAAGATAAACCGCCAAGGCATGAATTCCACTAAGTTGAGGAAACTATAAACATTATACTTAAGGCAACATATTGTTATATCAAACCTGATTTTAGTGTTGGGACGATTATTTCTGCTGCTTCAATCTAGGAGAAACCTTCAACGATATGATGCCCTTCTTTTATAATACATTGGATCTCATTCATACATGAGGGATTCTTGATGCGTGGATCGATTTGCAGTTGTTAGACTTCATTGTCTTTGACTGGGACAGGGTACAGAGACCAGGAGGGTTCCTCTAGGTGGACAAGATTTTCTACACAAGGATGGATTTGGATGACTATTTGTACATGTTTCTGTAGTTTAGGTACAAGAAACACAAATGGGTGGTCACCCCCAAGAATAACAGAGAGGTATACTTCTCTCCATTCTTGGAAAAGCCCCAAGACCCAAAGTGATTTCCTTTTCTCAAAGAAGGTATTGAAAGGAACGATAACCAAATCGTACCAAGCCAAGAACACGAGATGCTAATCAAACACCATGATTAATAAGATGAAAGTAATTTATCGAATAACTTTACATAAACCTTTACAAACAAATGAGCAGCAATATCATATATTATTATGGAACTCAATGAATGTCAATGAAAGTGGGCCTTACTTATATAGGCAAGGAATAACAATCTAAGAACCAATCAAGGTTGTAGATCAATCCATAAATCAAGGAAATAACTAGTCATCAAAGAACTAGTTAAGACCATAGATTTAGGAGAGAACTAGACATCAAGGATCTAGTCAATACCATAGATCTAGGAAAGAGCTAGTCAATACCATAGATCGAGGAAAGAACTATACCTAACAACTAGATAATATCTCCTAATATCTAAATAAGATAAAAGAAATATCCACACACATAAGTGGGTGAGGATAAATACAATAAAGGTAAATAAAGTACCTAGGTGAACATGAGCTAAGGTAAATACCTACTCTAACACCCCCCCTCAAGTGAAGCTAGGGGCCAAAATAGAAGTGGCATGTCCACAGTATGAGTCCCGACAACTAGGCTTGATGAGGTACTCATGTACAATAACTGGAAAAAGAGACACCGCAAGGTACCCAAAACTAGTAACAACAAAGTAAAGAGAGTAAAGACCCACTCCAAGGCATCCCAAGAAGCTCAGCTCAAAAACTCGTATAATGCTGAAGAAGTTTGGTGTGCACTGTGGTCTGAATCCACTGCTCGATCACAAAACTAAAAACAACTGACATTGGGTTTCACCAGAATAGCTCCATACAAGGAGATGTCAACGGAGTGATGTCAAAAGTGCAAAAACACCAAACATAATTCAATCAACTGCTGCAAATAGGTGTGCCACGATCCAAGAACAAAAACCAAAGCAATAAGGCAAGGACACAAAATCCAGAGTGTCACGATCCAAGAAAAGCCAAGGTAACAAGGAAAGGACACAAAACCCGAAGAAGCAGGATCGCACCACACCCTCCCATACTGCTTTGAATGGGTGGAGTGGCGCTACAAATCTATATGAGTTGTCAAAAAACTACTCAAACACTAACAAACTAACACTGGAATGCACCAGAATAGATCCCCCATAAGAGATACTGTCAACATGCCAAAAGTGTTGAAAATACAGATACAAAATCTCTCAATAAACAAGAGAGATACACTACACCATTAAAGAAAAATGCTCAAAACAAGAAGCATCACAATGCATAAGGTATAGAAAGTGGAGCAAGAGGCCTAATGGTGGAGGAGCCACGCCTGTAGAGTCCTCTCAATGAATGCCTATGTCACCACCATGAGTGATCAGATATCCACCCCAAATCAACATGAATGGATGAAGAAGATGCCTGCATATGACTTGGTGTAAAATGCACAATGGGTGCATGCAAAAGAACATCAAAATGTGTGTCAAGTTGATCATGTTTGATAGCTGAAATCTCAAGTTTCTCAAGCTTGAGTGAAGGTACAAAACTCATGTGTTGCTCATGATCCTCGAAAGAGTCGAGCAAACAAAAAAGGAGCTTTGTCAATGTGTGATCCTAATGAAGTATCTGCTCAAAAACTAATGTCATGACGAGAATTCCACTTAACATGTGGAATAGAGGAAACAATACCCTGTGAATGTTTTCCAATGACTCCGCTAGTGAGACCCATAGAACGAAGCATGCGAGAACTGAATGTAGTGGTATGCTTCTCAAAAAGCTATGTAGCTGAGCAGAAGTAGGATACACAACATGTGGTACTGTAATAGGCATAGATGTGGAAGAGCATGCAATAACAAGCCTCACATGTTTAGAAGCATCAAGAGCAGGAACATGCTCAAAGACTAATAGATCAATGTTAGTGGGTATAAGAGCAATAGCTGCAAGTGGACTAGGAGCATGGATATGGTTGTCCACAATATCATGGTGATGTTGTAGGCTAGCAAGTTTTTCTATAGGGAGTGTATTATTGTATCCTTATCGTGAATGAGTGATTGTAGAAGAGAATTTCACTTCTTGAGCAATCTATTTTCTTCCACAAATTTTACAATATCCTCTTGAAGTCCACACACTTTAGAGAAAATCATATCATTCTCATAATCCATGATAGATAAAAATGTAACTCCCAAAAGTTTAGGACGTCGGGCTCATCTGAAATTACGTCCACAATTGATTACAACACTTCTCCATATCAACACTCAAAACCGAGTTACCGATCAAAAGTTACAAGCTTTTTAATTTTTTTGCTCATTATTTATTTTAATTGCCACTAAAACAAAATAAATTGTTGTTTCCTTAACCACACAAATAAAATTAAAGGGGGTTAAGCACCTACCAAGTAGGAATCATAAGCTTTAAGCCCTCATATGACCATACCATATGACCAAGGGCTAACTTACTATTCTAGGGTGTGTCGCGTGTTTATTTGCAAACTACAAAATGAAAAAGTGCACAACATTTGTGGACCCCTGCCAAAAAAGGAAAGATCCAATTCATTATCCCGCACACAAAACCGAAACAACTATGCCACAAAAGAAAAATGCCATGTGCATATCTCGTAAAATCCAACACTCCAAAAATAATCTTGTGTTTTCTTTTCTGGTGGGCATGAATCCCGAGGCAAACCAGTGTTCTTCTCTACAACAAAAAAACATAAAACCGATGCCTACATAAATGTCTGAGTTTCTGATCAATCTTAGGGTTTTCACGCATTTTGGATTGAATGGAAGCCTCTATTTTTCATAAAACCACACACAACAACAAAATATGACCAAATCCCAAATATATGAATATACAAAGATTTTATTTGCAAAATAAAACTTATAGATGGATGTCAACAACAATCTCCTGCTTTGATACCATGAAAGGAATGATAACCAAATTGTACCAAGCTAAGAACACAGATGCTAATCAAACACCACGATCAATAAGATGAAATTAATTCACCATAATAACTTTACATAAACCTTTGCAAACAAATGAGCAACAATATCATATATTATTATGGAACTCAATGAAATACAATGAGAATGGGCCTTGCTTATATAGGCAAGGAATAACAATCTAAGAACCAGTCAAGGTCGTAGATCAAGCCATAAATCAAGGAAATAACTAGTCATCAAAGAACCAAATCAAGACCATAGATTTAGGAGAGAACTAAGGATCTAGTCAATACCATAGATCTAGAAAAGAACTAGTCAATACCATAGATCAAGGAAAGAACTATACCTAACAACTAGATAATATCTCCTAATATCGAAATAAATAAAAGAAATATCCACACACATAAGTGGGTGAGGATAAATACAATAAAGGTAAATAAAGTACCTAGGTGAACATGAGCTAAGGTAAATACCTACTCTAACAGTATCACTTCTTGACATTCTTCAAGTTACTTTTTACCGATCACCTTGCTTACGAGGGTTTAGTCATAAATACTCGGAAAGTAAGAGTTTTTCTTCTTGCAAATCAATAACGCTTCGTTACCTACTAGAGATTGAAATCATATCTTAGCAACCTCAAATTGATTGAGACAATTGGCTTGCTTTTTAGATGTTAGTCACTCCCTCTCATAATTAGGATTAGATTGGAAACATAGAGGGAAAATAAGATTGATTCAAGTAGTAAAGTTGTCTTTGAAATTGCTTTTGAGATCCGTCCATTATGATAGGTTTAATATTAAAGATCTCTTAATTATGACCTAACCAAAAAAAAAAATAGATAAAGAACTAGTCATCATAACAACAATTGAGTTTTTAAATTGAATTCTCCCATTCGATGCTCATGAAGTGCTTTTGTGAGCAACATATTTATTTATTAGAGACTATCTTCAAAATTCAGGCCAATCTTTCAATTTTAGACAAGATGTAAGGAAAACATTTGATTCCAAAACACAATCGAATCATCATTTCTTATTTGAGAGACCAATGTGCATATCTTTTCATTGGAAATAAAATTGAAACCATAAAATATTTTAGAGAAAGATGATGTACATCTTTTAATTTCGCATTATAATTTAGGAAAGCTTAAGATCTCCATTTTGAAGTTACAGTAGCCATTTTAGGAACTCCCTATATACATCTTTTATGATCACCATTGCAGCAAAAATTAGTCTCAAACGACACGACTGAACCAAAAGGAAAACAATATGTGTATTTCATAGTAAATGTAAAATCTTAAATATATTGGATGTTTTGTATATTGATTGTACTATTGTTTTGTATAATATTAAATCAGGTTATCATGGAAACCGTTGGCTGAATGATAGAAACTTGAAATGGAAAACTTCTGCCATAAGCAACACGCAAACATGTCATTAAAGTTTTGTATTTCTTACAGGTCGAGAAATGCGTAAAATGAGTATGTGTGTGTGTGTGTGTGTGTGTACGGAGATATCAAGATGTGTCATACCCTTGGTAAAATGTGTGATCGCCATCACCAAGGAGATATATATTCCTTTCACCCAATCACATATCTCGTAAACATCCATATATTTGGATAATTTTTAGCATCTGGGTCTCTGGACACAAATCTAAAGATCTGGGACATTACACACAAAGGTTGCATTCAATAGTATCTTGATGTAGAATGAATTAAGTATATTCACCACAAAATGGTATTCATCCCATGACTTCATCTTATATTCAGCCTTTAGAGACCTCATCCTTTTAAACCACCCAAACTTCATTAGATTTTAGAAGATTTAAGTTTGGGAGAACATTATTCTCCTTAAACGAACCTCCATAGTATGTTGCTTTTAAAAAACTTAATCATTTTTTTTTCCATCTTATTAACTCATTTACAGACCTTAGCTCTTTAACGATTTGAGAACTAATGATACCAAAGTCTTTAACAAACTTTAGAGCATATTATTTTCCTTGAGGGATCCTCATTAACTTGTTGTTTTTAAGAAGTTTGATTACATCTTGCTCTCATTTACATTGTATCTTTTTTTTATTAAAAAAATGTAATTTACCAAACCGTCCTAAACCAATATGCCGATTACTATTCAACCATAAATCATTCTCCCTCCTTAATTTATGCCTCTATTACATTATCTACGCACCCCTTGCAGTACTCGAAAGATGAAAACCACATTCAATGCCATAATAACCCAAATTGGAACTAATTGCACCCGTATACAAGAGCTGATATATGATTGTGTACAAGAACAATGTATGGAAATCACACTTGTAGATGATGATGCAATATCTGCAATGCTTCATACACAACGAAAATTAGAACAAGCATAGGTTGCACTACAGCAAACAACCATTACCGGTGAAGACACCATCCACATCCTAAGGGAAAAATTCTACAAAGACTTTTATAAATCCACCCTCCCCATAACAAGAAAAACACCAAAAAAACACTACCGCCTCTTGATGTACATACCACAAACCGTAATTTTTTTTTGCTAAGAATACAATGAGTAGGGAAGGGGAAAAAACATATATAACCTACTTAATATTCATTACACCCCTATTTTGACACCGCTGATACTACATATACTTTAAAGCATGGCTTAATTTTTTTGTGTCTTGTGGATATGCTTCTTCCACCTTTTATAGCAGACCCGTTTACTTTATATCAAAATGATATGCACAATTATGTTCCATTATTCAAGTAATTAGCTAAAAAAATTCTTTGCATATACCCATAAATGACCAGCCATCAATTATCTGCATGAATTTGCTTCTTGTCTTTCGAGGGTTTAAAAATTACGTTTTTAAAAAAGTGTTTCAAGTTTTGAAATGAGTTTTATTATTCGTGGCTGTTATGGACCTGAATTACTTTAAGTAAAACAAATTCAATTTACCAACACTAAACCCACCGTTTTCTAAACATGACCAAATGAATCAATTATTTACGTCACCACTCACGGATGTGATTACATTCGCCATATTCTGCATTGACCCAATGAAACCCATTCTACAAATATAAGACCCCACTAAATCCTACTTCTAACTATAATGTTAGTCAATTCATTTATTTCTGACCATTTTTAAAAAAATAAACAACAAACTATGGTTATTTATTATTTACAAATACTTTCACTATTTATTAAGTCATTTAATAACAAACATGTCCTTACTCCCCTATAAAGGGACATATCCAAAAAAACACCCAAACCTACTACAACTCATAACCAACTTACTAAAACCATCATACACACTTACCCACGCTTGTATACCCCCCTTCCACCATTAAACCATTCCCCAACCAACTCATTACACCTACCGCATAGAACCAACACCCACACTCACAGTGCAAACATCACCCCACCACTATTAATAAAGCACACAACCCCAACCCTTACAAACATCCCACAACCACCCACCACCTTGACCACACTTTACCTTACACTTTCAACACCGTAAGAAACTATTAATGAACATACTCCAACCCCTAATAACAAATTAATGGCGTAAACTTGCTCCTCTTAGAGTGACCACTAGTTTTTAAATATTTTATGTTGATTAAAAAAATCTGAAAAGTAAATCAAGTGGAACAAGTTTGTACTTTTCTATGATTGTGTATGTTTGTGGCCCATTATCTTATCTTTTCAAAGTCAAGATTTCCTACTATTTTTGCATGATTTTTTAATTTTTTTGTATTAAATATTGTTGTAGTAGGCGGGAAGCATGTGACCAAACCAAGCTCAAAATTTTGTTTTGAAGATCTATGATAAGGAAATAGTCTCGATAATCCCTCTTAGTTTGTAGATGTCCTCTAGTTATTAACATTGTTAGTATTATTCCTTCTAAATAAAATCTTGAATCCTTTTCTAAACATCATTAGGAAAACCATGGGGTTAGAGTAGTACTTATATATAATCTTACAAAAGTTTTTTTTCATTATCTTTCAAGGAGCCACAACATATATAAGCTTTTCTTGCCAATTCTAGTTGTGGGTTCATGCGTAACAACTTGGGAATTTTACTGAGATGGACGTAGGGGATTTTAGACTCTTTGGAAAAGCCTTTCTCAAATTCAAGTTGCCTAGGTTGTTTGTTTGTTACCTTTGGATCTTTTGAACAAAATTTTCAACCTTTGTAGGGCATGTAATTTATCATGATGTGGGTTGTTTTTACTTCACTCAATGTAATAAATGAATTTTTGTTGTGGTTTGTCTCACACAATAATTGAAAAAGGATCTAGAGATTCAAGTGGGGATTGAGTGCTTCACGCAAAAAGTGACTTATATCAATCTACCCAACATCACCTTTCATAGTCAATCCTCGGCCGTAATATTTCCATTTTTTTCACTTAAGGTTTTCCCAAACCCTAAGACGACATCTAAAATATTGGCAACAATTGAAAATAATGATGGTTTAATGATTATCAATAACAAAAATAAATATAGGAATGAAAACCTAAAGTTGATAACACTACCCCTAACATTAAACTACACCAAATATGTTTAAAAATTCGAGTCTAGTCACTCTCTTCCTAGTCCTTTGTCATAGAGTTAATATTATCCAAGTTATTACTAAAGTTGTTACTTGAGTGGTTTGATATCTTTAATGAAACCTCCACCCTCATGGTGCTCATATTATCTGCCTCCTCATGGTGGTGGAAATTCATCGAGGGAGAAAATGGGGCTAATTGCCACTCCATTTTGTTGGATGACAATATCTTGAAAAACAACCTCCTTTGAGAAATAAAATTATAACTTTAGACACCAAGAAAGGGTTTGAAGATGGTCAAGGTGAGTTACATATAAAGGATTCTTGCTTATGTGTATTCTTTCATGAATTGTGCATGGTCTCATAGACTCCTCTAAAAACTTTATGTGTGGTCTACTTGTCTATGGCTTGGTCCTCTTGGATATTATATCTATAAGAAGTTAAAATTTAAGGATTTATTATATAGACTTTTCTTTATATTATTAGGTAATATGTTGCAAAATACTCCACCTAACACGAGGCATGAAGGCACAACTTGTGTTTATTTCCTCCAAGATTGCATCATTGATTATTAACTCAAGGGAAGATTTGACACACATGTGACCTATAGGTCACATTATACATCGATGGTTTCTCTATAAGGATCGTTAATGTTTATGCACCTAATAATGGCTAGGAAAGAGTGAATTTATGACAATGGTTGGTAGATAACTTGCCTTTTTCCACCTACCTTATTTGTAGAGAGTTCAAGTATGGTTGAAAAATATGAGGACCAGGAGAGAAATTTTCCAATGTGATGGTGTGAAAGTGAATATGAAATTTGGGTTTACTTTAAAAACTATCGGGGTTGTCAAACCTCTCTTTTGGTGGTAGTTATTAAACTTAAATCAGTTATTTATATGGTATTTATGTGTGCACCTTGGCCTTGTTCTCAAAATCCTTAATTATGTCTTCTTGGCAGAGCAACAAGTTTTCACTTGATCATGTCTTCTCGGAGATTTTCCTTTCTGAAAATAGTCCCATCACTTTTCAGTTGAAGTGGAGAGGTATCTTGAGAAAAATCCCCAATACTCGTTTATTTTTTAACACATCACTCTTGGCTCACGAGGAACCATCCGATGTGATGCCTAATGGTGGAATCTTTTATCATGTTCACCTCATCTTACCAGCTTAAATAGAATTATAAAATGGTTCGTCAGTCCCACCACCACCTTTATTTGAGACTATGAAAAGCAAGTGGCAAGGATTCTACAAAGTGGGCTTAATAGTGCATTGAAGAAAAAATTCCCAATGTTCACACTACATCTGAAATAAATCCCCTTTGAAATTCTATTGTAGGAATTGGTCACTTGTCTCAAACACATGTTTAAGCTTATAAAATTTTATTGTTAAAGGTGCTCAAATATTTTCCTATTCACATTGGCTCAATGTAGTAGATTTGGGGTTGAAATATTTTCTTAAATATTAAAGGGCCAAGTGAATTATAGAGCATATGAAATCATGTCACCATGATTATAAATTTTTATACTAATGAATCCATAATTAGGATTGGAATCTAGAAAGGGTTTATATTCATATCACTAAGTTAAACATGCATATACATATATGAATAATGATAAATGACTGAGATATTTGATCACTTAGGGCACATGCTAGACATATTAAAATCATACAAATATTACGCACTTATATTTCTTTGTAATTCGATGAATGATCTCAACTAAAATCTGGGAGAAGTAGGCAAGAATACTGCTATAGTTTTCTCATATCTAAAACTAGATTTGTTTATCTTCCGTGGGAAAACATCTACATGAAGGGACACAATCACTATTTGATCATGTCTTGAGTTTGATGGTTCTATCCCACTCTACCAAATAGATATGTGACTAGAAAACCTCTTGCAATTTTTGAATATATAGCTTAGTGTGTGATCCTGTGTTTGAAAGATATGCTCAATTTGTCAAAATATGTATTCTCTAATTAAAACTCTATCTTCTTGAAATTCATACAAAAGGGGTTGAATTGTTTTATTTGAATTTACCCTACACCACCTATATAATGATACCTCAGAAGGTGTAAAAACCATGTAGATATCCGACCTATTGGAAGTGCAATTGCGCTTACTTTCATTGTATTTAGCTAGAATTTGGATCTTTGACATTTGATATTGCTTGTTTTGATTTGAATTTGAATGCTTTTGAATTGGATTTAAATGAATTTGAATTGGTTATGCTCACTTTTAATTTGGTTAAGAGTAATTCAAATTTAATAGGGGCTACTCCTATTGTAATCTTTTATAATAGGGAAGAATGGGGAAACTTGTTTGATGCTTGATAGGTATTTTCTAGATGAAATCTTGATAAGTTCCAAGTGAATACCAAGTTGTTAGAAGTATCTTATTAGTGTTCACATATGAATGTGTTAGTGTGATGAGTTGTAATAGTAACTTATATTGATCTTATGTGGTGTAGTTGTTATTGTAGTCTTATTTTCTATTCTCAAATACCTAGGCACATTGGCACTTCATCCAGACAGATCTAAATGCTCACCTGAAGGGTGCGAAGCTACCAATTCCCTCCTTTGTACTGACTTGACAAGATGTTAGCATGCTTAACTAGAAAGATAACTAAACAGATCCATATTCAACCATAACAACTCACTGCATGCATTCAATTGGAAACACACATAATAAGGAAACATATAGATCACATTTAATACCAAGTGTACCAATAAATCACCATACTCAGAGACATCAATTATCATAATCCAACCACAATTATCCATTAGTCCTCAAAACATTACTTAACAAGGAGCCGAATACACCATGAAGTACCATTAGAGTCATGCGCCACCACATAAGAGCAACATCACTCCGTTTTCATACAATGGAATACTACAAGTATTTACAGGGGTGGGGACTTTCCCTTCATCACCCATGTATTCTCAAAATAGGATGCATGCTAAAAATAGCCATGCGCACATACAAAAGTAACTATAAAGCATGCATGCTTTCCTAACAAGCCTAATAATAGATTAAATATATAAATAAACTTTACTTTAATCCTATTATTAGCTCGTCCCATGCATGACCTTTGATCTTCTCTTTTCATGTGATTTATCACCAAAAATAGAAATTCCTTAGTCCTTAAGTCTCCTTTTTTTTCTTATTTGGTGTGATCCGCACTCCAACTTACTCCTTCCTATTTTTAGCTAGTATATGCAAAATTGGAAAATTCATGGATTAAACTTTCCGTGTGCGCATCGCTTAAACATAACCTTACGCGAGTTCATGCACCCTACTTGTGTGCCTCCATCTTCCACGCACCTACTTGATACTTAGTCAATTTTTTCAACCCAATATTACCCCACACTAATTACATTACCACCCTCGAAATGGGGTTTCTCAACTTATCCCTCTCTGAGAATAAACATAATAAAGAATGTTCATAAAAGTATGAAAGAATGAATTAAATGGAAGAATGCCCAACGTTCCTTATTCCTCATTTGGTTCCAAAATCTTAGGGTACTCTACATTTATCATGCTCTATAGCTCGCTCCATTACCCCATACCCTTCTTCATTGTATATGGGATGGACTCACCAACTGTCTTCTCTAGCTCCTCTAGAGTCATATCTTCTCCCTTATTTTTAATCTCTCTTGTGACTCCCACTAGGCCTGAGATCATTCCATCCATATAATACATCCTTCGTGCTATCAAGGAACCAAATTCCTTTATTTTGTCCTCATGAGACTCTCTTCACCTTTAGCACATCATGCTTATTTGCAACTATAACCAACTTTTCTTCTCTCCCTAGATTCTCATCCTTCTTGGCTACTAGGACTTCATTCTCCTCATGGATCATGTATGCCTTAAGAATATTCTTTGCATCCTTGAAGTTTCCTAGTGCCTAACCTACCTTATTCAATTCATCCTTCAATTCTTGTAACATGGCGTCGTACATCCCAATTCTATGCACTATAGTCTTATTATTCCTTTCCTTCTCTACAATGAGGTCTACTTGAGATTCCCCTTGCGTCATATGGTCTCTCCTTTAGAAGTGGGTGTACACAATCTTGCATAAAATGAAAGGATGATGGATAGGTATTCTTTGTTTGTTCATCAAATTCTGGGATGCCTCTAAAGTTTCTCCCCCAATCTCGGTAGCAAAATCTAGAATCTCCTCCTTCCATTTCTCATCCTTTATGCGCCTCAATCAATTTCTCAATTTTCTTTGTCTTGTTCTTATTATCTTCCAACAATTTATTGTGCATGGCTGCCTTATCCAAGTTCCTTGGCACCACCTCTCCACCATCTTCATCAAGTCATTACTTGCCTACTCATCTATGAAATCTATCAAATTTATTGTCATGTGTTTCTTGGGGTACTTTATTCATCTTCTTACACTGATCCAAGTTTTATTGCTTATGTCAAACTCAAGTTCATCCATGTGCATTTTCATACTCTAGGAAAGTTGATTTCTAGTGCACATATTTATACCCTTGGGATCTATCAACTCCCATCCATATAATTATTCATGTGCAAGGGTGCTCTGAACCTTGCACGGATGATTTTTGAGGGATCATTAACATACCCCAGTCCGGCGTCTTCAAAATTTTCTCCCCTTTTCCTCTCAGTCTACTTTTCCTTGGGGATATGTGTTTTAATGCATGGAATTAATCCTTCCACCTTCTTGCCTAATGCATCCCCATGCTCACCTGATGGTTCTCCTGCACTATTCTCTTTTTCCTCCTCTTTACCTCCTCCTATGGGGCCTTCCACCTCACACTCATCATGCATACTCTATGTATCATGTTGGGTTTATTTTTGTCTAATATCCTCTTGTCCTTCCACATTGATAACTAGTGTGGCTATGTGTTTTACATGGTGATTCCTAGGATAATTCTTCCTCGATGTCACCCCTAAGCACATACTTGTGCCTTCTCTTTGTATTATTCTGAAAACTTGGTTTGACATGTGATATCCTGAAAGACCTCCTAATTTATTCCGCACCACTACCCCAAGGATTAGTTCCTTTAAATTTTCTCCTACCACCTTCTCAATCGTGTGCCTTCCTCTTTTTTATCTACTTAGCATCAGTCCTCAATTCTTACTTTTTCTTCTTGTCTGGGAGAGTACTCTTCATGTGGCCTCTTTTACCTACAATCGATCTCCTTCTCATGCCATGATCTAGTGCACCAACATCCTCCATCTCCTCCTCCTCATCCTTAAGTTCTTCTATTTTGGAGGAGGAGAGAACTTATTCTCTTCGCATGGTACCAATCAGTGTGTCTTCCCTTTGGGAAGTTCAAGGAGTTTGAATTCATTTTCAATATACTTCCCATTAACCAATTTAGGCTTAAGGTTGATGTATACCTTAGCTACACCCACCTTTCCAATCACCAAATTCATAGAATTAATAATGATATCATCTGATATCATGGTCTCAATATATGCAGACTTACCCGGATATACATAAGTCTTGGAGCATGTGGTACTCATATCATCTTTATCTACATTAAAATGGAGCCTTCGTGCGTCTAAAAATTTGTTTAAAGAGGCATGGATATAGCGCATTGTAAATGCATAAGGGAGCTTACACCAAGGGCTCCACTTACCAGTATTCATGAGAAATATTTTAGTGTAATAGTGTTAGAACACCACAAAATCTTTCCTCCTCATATACCATTGTAGGTAAGTCTTTGGTATGCACCATTCATGTTCAAAGACTTCACAAATTCTCTATACCACATCTCTAGCCTAATTTTGTAGGCATCGCCCATAGCTCCATCACATGTATATTTTTCAAACCTTTTCACTAGTGACTTCTTCTCTGGTGAGTACTACCACATTTTATCCTTGGGGCCATCTAGTACCCCAATATTTGTAAACACAATCGATAGAAGGATGACACCATAACTAATTTTATCTCCCTTGTGTACCTCAATAATTATTTCTTCTATGAATGCAACAAGGTTGTAAATAATCCCTTCTACCATCTTCTTAGCAATGTGGATCCATTTCTTATTTACTTGGCTCCATCTCTCTTGACCATTGAATTTTTCAAAAGATGCATTATAATCTTCATAACAAGGTTAGTTACCTTAGATATATGCATCACACGCCCTTTTTCGATAAGATAACTCTCCACAGTAGTGGCCCACACCTACTTCATCATCTAAGTCACTGGAAATCTCTATACCCGAGATTCTCAACCCTGTAAGCCTCTCGATAAAAGGTGTGGTGATGCGCACTCACCTCCTACAAAATAGAAAAAGTCCTCATGGGACTCTAGACATCAACCATTGGTAAATTTTTTTGGTTTTCCAAAGTATGGAAACTCATATATCTACAAGACTCCAACTTTCTCTAAAGTCTTATGTCCTTCATCATCATAAATTGGTTTTCATCCTCTTCCATGTGCAAGTTTTCTTTTTCAAAATTTCCTTCTCTGATTTGATCCTTATTCACACTAGTGTGATGGTTATAGTCGCTCACTTTGCTCTTGCAAACATGGGAATCCCAAACATGTCACATAATGATGCCTTCAGGATAATACATTTCGTGAAAATCTTTCCTCTGGTGCATCTTCTACTTCCACCTTTGGTTCATTCCTTTTCTTGCCCCTTGTGGTTACTCCAGTGTCTCTTTACTTCCATTTCAGCCATTCACTAGTTTTCCTTACATTTTTTTCCTTCTTCCTCCTCTAGTCTCGAACTTGTGTGCCCTAGTTATAGTTTAATTTTCTCAAACCCTAACTTCTCAAACCCTACTCTTTGCATTCCTTCCACTCACTCAAACACTTTCTCAATGGATTTCCTCTAGGGAAGTGACCAAAGATTAACTGGTTCACAATTCTTCTCATCTACACTTTCACTTTCACTTTTAGTTCTTCTTGAATTCACTCTTCTTCCAAGGCTCAAAAACTCAAACATGCAAGGTAAGAATGAAGTCACATGCACCCCTTTTATATATTTTGTAAAATTTTTTTACATTAATTACTCCTCACCTACCACCGTACTTCATCTTTAATGACACTTTTTCTAATTTTTCCATGCTTTTTTTTTACTTTCTTCCACACCCTAGTCGTAACCTTCTAGCATGCCTACTACTTCTCATCCACATACCTCCTTACATGTTCCCTCCATGCACTGAAGTACATAATCCTCTACGCCTCATACCAAGTAGTTTACCATGCTACTTCCTACCTCACGTTACAATGTGTGAACCTTTTCCTACACGTGGTCTTCAATCTAAGAAAATTTCCCTTTATCAACACCTTCATCTTTCTCCTATGTGCACTAAGCCTTTAAAGGGTATTCATATTCCATACCCATATATATATACATATGTGCTAATCCTACATTTGAATCTCAACACCAATAGATTCCTTTTTCTTGTACTTCTCCACCCCACACTAAAATTATGTGTGGTCCTCTATGCATGAACTCAATAAATAGTAATCAACTTCCTACATGCAATTATACTTATTATAACAAAACAACGTAAAATGAAAAAACATAACAATGATTGAAAAGAAACACATGAAAAGGGAAATCTAATCTAAGTGGTAATACTGCCTTATTACAAACACCAAGAAGCTTTATTTATAGTAGGGCTTTAACCTACTCCCATTAAAGTAATTGGGAAACATGGTGCCATCCAAGTGCATGCAACTAACAATCATCTTATTCAAGTATTTGGGTTACTAAAAATGTCCCAACAATGCACATTTAATTTCCCTAGATGGCATGAAAACTTGGAGTCATAGAGAATGACCATATTTCTAACCTCAAATGTCTTATTCTTGATGTTTCTATCATGCCATGCTTTTTCTTTCCTTCTTAGAATCTTTTGGATCCAACGCGCAATGGCGCACCACTCATCTAACTACATTAGTTTATCAATGCACTCTTCAACATATTTCTCATCATCAAGTCCACCACACAATATGTAGGCATGGTAACATGAATTCAATAGGAAATACAACCTCTGTGCAAACACCAACTAAAAGGTGTGGCCTTATTCAAACTTTTATAAGTGGTCCTATAAGCCCAAAGTATACAAATGACACTTTATCATCCCAATATTTTCTTCCAACATCACATTTTTTGTCAATGTCTATCCCAAAATCTTGTTGAAAGCTTCAGTAGTACCATTAGCCTGTGGGTGATAAGGAATAGTCTTATGGTGTGCCACCATAAATTCTGCCAATAAAATTCTAATCATCTCATTCAAGAAATGAGTTCCTCTATCACTTGTCAAGCTTAATGGATAGTCCATACCTACTAATAATATTCTCCCATAAAAATCTTGTTGTTTGGCTACTATACAATCCTTTGTAGATGTTTCCTCTACCCACCTTTTCAGATAGTTTGTGTAAGTAATAATGTAGCACATGTCACATCTTATGCATGTGGTGGTGAAATAGGACCTAAAATTCAATTTCCCACTTTTCAAAAGGCTCGGCACTTGTAATAGGCTCTGCAACAACATCTCATCTCTATTTTTAGGCTTCCCAAGGTGTTAACAATGATCACATGCCTTGACATATTCCTTAGTATCCTTGTACAAAGTTTCCCACCAAAGTATAGTCATTAGAATCTTGCACATATAGCATCACCCACATAATGTCCTCCTACGATTCCACCATGAGCCTCTTCCATAATACCCTCATGCTCATGCTCTAGAACACAACGACATAAAACTTCATCATGGCCTAACTTATATAAGTCTCCACCAATCAACTGATAAGGCATCATGCGTATTGCAAGTTGTTTCTTCTCTAATGTCTTCATTCTTTTAGGTGCCTTTTTCCCATTGCGTAAAAATAATGCAATGTCCTCCAATTCTGTGGGCATGGTTTTAATTAATAAATATCTATGCATCTGACATTGTCCTCAATGCTTTTATGCATCCTCACTAGAATTGATCCTTGATAAATGATCAGGCCCTGAATTACTCTTTCCTAGGTTTCACAACAACTGTGAAATCAAACTCTTGAAACAAAAGTATCCATTTGCATATGCGCCCTTGCAAAAAAGGCTTTTGACCAAGTACTTGAGTGTCATATGATATGTATAGAAAATAAACAAGGTGTTTCAACAAGTATTATCTAAACTTATGCAATGCATAGATCATAGAAAAAGCTTCATGCTTAGTAGTTGTGTAATTTTTCTCTGTGGGTGTCAACTTCCTACTTGTAAAACAAATAGGATGATCCACATTCCTTCTCCTAGTTTCTCCAACACTCTACTAATTTCCATGCCAAAAGCATCGACATGAACATGAAAGGGTTATCCCATTAAGGAAAACAAAATAGGTGCATTAGTAAGCCTTTCCTTCAGTTGGTTCAAATACTTGTTTTTTGTGTGTCACCCCAATAGATTTTTCCTTTAGCTTTTGATAATTCTTCCAAGGGCACAAAATATTCTCATATCCCTTGATGAATTTCCTATAATAGCATGTATGTCCCAAGAATCCATGCACCTCACTTTGATTGTTAGGTTCTTCCAAACCCAAGATCACAACTATCTTGGTTGGATCTACCAACAACCCTTCTTTGCAAATGATGTGCCCAAGTAAAGTGCCAAAAGGTGTTGCAAATATGCACTTCTTAATGTTAAGGAGATTCTCAATTGCTTCACACCTCTCAAACATAAAATATCAAATTATCATAATGATCCTTGACTAAACCATAGATTGTCCAATCATCCAGATACACCTACAAGAATTTGTGAATAAATCCTTTGAAAGGCCTCGCACAATAATGCTGTGAAGAACATTGCTAGCACATTTTTCAATATAAAAGGCATAACTATATATGAAAAAATACCCCACTTAGTGATGAAAGTAGTCTTCTCATGATCTTCCTTCACAATGATACACACTTTGATAATAACCTAAAATCCATCTGTAAAATAATATATCTCATGCCCAATAACTCCTTTAAGGATTTTTCTTTGAATGGAGTGGGAAAATATCAATAACATATGAAATTTGAGTTCCCTACTAATCTACACAAAAATCCTTATCATGTCATCCTTCTTGATGCTTATAACCATGGGGCTAGCCCATTCAGATTCTTCAATAGGCTCAATTATTCCAGATTTTAGCATCTTGTAAATTTCTTCTTTCACCTTGATGTGCAAATTAGGATTCATCCTATAAGGCCTCTTCCTAATCAGGCACACACTTCCTTTCTTGATAATTTCATCTCACCTAAAAAGGATGCAAACCTTTCAATTCATGGTCACCTCATGGGAAATAAGTCCTGAAGACACGCAAGAGTTCAATAATCTTATCCACTTCCTTCTCCGACTAGTAATCACCAATAATGGCATCCTTGGGCTCTTCCTTTGTATCAATGTTAACCTTCTTTATCTTCATAGAGCATGATACCGTGCACTTCTCATCCATAGTGTCCATCACCTCACATACCTTTAGTGTGGTCAACATCAAGGTTATCAACTTCCTCATCATCAATCATATAAATCATTTTACCCTTTTATTTTTCCTTCCAGGCATGAACCATTTATTCTTCATATGTTTCCTCAAGATCAAGGCATGCCTCAAGGTTAGGTTCTTTAAACATTTCTAACATAAGAGTTTCATCCTTCACACTATCTCCTAAAGTGATGTGCTTTATTATCTACAATGATTCATGGACAGGAGGCTTAGTAGAAAAGTAATCAAAAGTTTGGATCATACCTGAGGTCATCTCTTGCCGATTTATTTTTTCCCTTTTCAACTCAGCATGGACATACCATGCATGTGTGTATCCACATAAGGTGGAGTAAACCTTATACACCCAGAGTGATGGTGGTAATGCCTCCTTTCCTTGCACCAATATCTCTCACACTCATGAACGTGATGAGAATCATGATATTTCCCATGAAATTTTCATGTTTGTGTAGGTATACATTTCTCGAGTAAACCTAGTGGAGAAAGAATTCTCACTTATCACCACTCCAAAAGGCCATCTCTATGTGTTTCCCACCAATGCATTATTGTCTTGTGCAAGGTATAAACCAACATATTTCTTCTATCCCCTTCATTCTACCACTAATTCTCCATGGCATGTAGGAATGCATTCGGGGTTCCCTTCACTAGTATACCATGATACCCTATTAAATCCCAACCACCTCACCATGTACGATCTAATCATCCTAGTGACTCATCCTTTCACCTCACACCCAACCATTTCATACATTCCATGAGCCTAGTTATCACAAACAACACTTGTAGTGTCACTTACAAACTACATGTCTTCCCAATGAAGCACACCCTCCTTGGATGGTTCCAAATTTTATGGATTGCATACTGACTGAACATAAATTCTATTAAGCTCTTCTTCACTCAAGGGCTCAACATAGGGCTTTGCCTTCTTATTCAACAAGGGTATAATCATGTGCTCTTCATCATTCTCAAAACTAATGTACCTTTTATTAAAGCATAAATATTCCTTATTCACATAGCACAAGGCTGTCTAAGTAATGTTGAAAGTTGTCTGCTTTAACAAGCTCTAATACCTCAAAATCCCCAGTAAACTTGACTCCCTGAATTGTAATAGTTGCATCCTTCAGTACCCCAATCAGCATGGCCCTAGTCTTATTTTCCATATACAACACATTTTTCGATGGCTGTAAGGTTGGCCTACCCATCTAATTCCAAACATCCAGAGTCATCACATTCACTTCCATGCCAGTGTCAATCAGAATGTTGCATAATAGCCAACCATTAATTATTGCATCAAGTGTAATCTCTTTGTTAAATTCATGGTTCTGAGGTGGTATATTTGCATGAAGTAATATGTCTTTCATTCTCAAATCTAACACGTGGTACCTTTTATCATATCCTTAGTAAAGGAATGATGTTCTCCTAGCACAACATTCACACACCTCTTTCAATTCATCAACATCTTTCTATGGGAGTTAAAGTTTCCTTGCATGTTCCTTGTCATGTTTGTTCCTTTAAACATTGTATCTCTCCCTGTAGCACCCTGAAAACTTCCATGGTATCCTAATAGACTTTCTTCTGGTGTGCAACATCTGGATACTTAGCATGTATCACATATTCCCTCGAAATTAGTGGCTTAGTCTTCGGAGGCTCACATATTGTGTAGCCTTAGAATGTATGGTAACCATTACAGTCTGTAACTTAGGATCAGGGTCTTCTTTGACATCCATTGATAAATAATAACACATTGAAATTTAATCATTCTCACCCTTTTCTTGCTTCTTATTATTACTCATGTGATCATATAATTATGGGAATTCCTCTAACTTATGCGGCTTCCCACACACTAGAGCGGGTAATATTCTAAAGGAATTTACGTTGATATTAATAAGGGGATCCACAAATATAACAAGTTCCTCTAGAAAATCCTCCTCTACCACCGCCGTGACCTCGTCCTCTATATCCTCCACGAAGCCTCCATTCCTGTTATCTCCATGGTTGTGCCCTTCATGAGTATGGCCTTCGTGCTCCTTAGATCCACTAGCCACACTAGTTTGGTACACTCATGTCTCAATGGCTTCATGAATGTGATCAATCAATTTGTAATCAGTTGTGTCGTGAGTGTGGGACTTGTAAATCTTATAATACATGGACACCTTATTTGTGAGTGAGTGTTGCAATAGAGGAAAATCCTAAACTTCATGGTTCAGGTGGAAAACCTTGTAATCCAATAACATTGTATGCACTAAATTATATGGGAAACTATCTTTAGTATGTGCTTAAACCTTGCAAATTTGTGCACCATATTCCACTCAGTGTATCATGAGATGAATTAGTAGAAATCTTCTCCACTTCTTCTCCATGGTTGCAATATATTCTTCTAGAAATGGGATCACTCTAGTATCAATGCTCCTAACCACTTCAACATTTAGATTTACTTCCAAGGCCTTACGTAGATCGGATTTGTCTTATGAGATAGTTCCCTTCAAAACATAGTCAACAATCCTCTAACAAACCAATGTGCATGTTGAATTGGAATGTGAATGTCATAAGATAATTTATACAATACAATCTTGAAATGTGCATCATACTCCCTCACACTTTCAGCCAATCCTTGCTTGATATCTTTGATCACCTTCCTATCGCCTTTAACGCGCCATACTCTTCTCTCAAACTTTAGAATATGAAACTCTAATAATACACTTAGAAACATAGAGTGTAAAAATCATAACCTCCATCTACCACCCGATCCACCCGATCTGATTTGGGTCATACTTTTATACTGCTCTATGCATGTCCCTTTAGCGTAGTAAAAATTGACTAACCTTTCTATCTAAGATTATAATTCCTTTAATGTGTCGTGTAGCTCACACTTGTGTATATGCTCTATTGCATCCTCAATTACCCTATATTCAAACAAGTGGAGAGACATCTATATAATACATGGTCTCTGTTCTCCTCTAACACACTCTCATATGAAGGCTGAGGTTGATGTTGGGAGCTGTTTGGGATGTGGACTTGTCCTTCATGAGAAATTTCAAATGTCTCGAGCCATAACCCCTCCTCCTTCATTATATTTGAGTTGTCATCCTCTCTTTCCATCCACTAAGATCTTTCGTCTTGATCCACTGCATAGTGATCCTCCACAAGAAGGCACTCTAAGTTCCACCACCTATGGGTTTATGGACTACACAAATACAATCCTTTTGATTCACACAAAAATTGAAACGCTTCCTAGTGTCCTAAAATGTAATAGTGGTACTAGGCTAAACACTAATGGTATGTAGCATCAGTTGTAATCTTCAGCTAAGTTCCTTGGTCTATATGACTAGTACTCCCCACTCATACAATATGCGTGCAAAAAAGTAAAAGAACTCCCCCATCTATGTGAATTAATGGTGTTTATACTATTTTTTCTTTCATGGGCTTGATATTAACTTTATCTCCTAATTCAACACAAAATTATATATAATTAGCTATGTTTATTTTCTTGCACTATCTTATTTAAACACTCACGTGAAGCTAAGATACCAGTCCCTCCTTTGTCTTGACTTGACAAGATGTTAGCATGCTTAACCAAAAAGATAACTAAGGATCCATATTCAACCACAAAAACTCATTGCATGCATTCAATTGGAAACACACATAATAAGGAAACATATAGATCATATCATAATTAATACCAATTGTACCAACAAATCACCATACTCAGAGACATCAATTATCAGAATCCAACCACAATGATCCATTAGTCCTCAAAACATTACATAACAAGGAGCTGAATACAACATGAAGTACCATTAAAGTCGACGCCACCACATAAAATAGCATCACTCTATTAGATCACTTATTTTTTCATACAATGGAATACTACAAGTATGTATAGGGGTGGGTGATTTCCTTCACTACCCATGCATTCTCAAAAATAGGTTGCATGGTAAAAATAACCATGTAAACATATAAAATAATCTATAAAGCATGCATACTTTCCTAACAAGCCTAATAATAGATTAAATCTATAAATAAACTATGATTTAATCATATTATTATCTCATCTCATGTGTGACCTTTTATCTTCTATTTACATGTGCTTTATTTCCCAAAAGAGACATTCCTTGGTCCTTAGTATCCTTTCTTTTTTTCTTTGGCGTGATCCGCACTCCAACTTACTCCTTCCTATTTTTATCCCGTATATGCAAAATTGGCTAAGATATGAGATTATACTTTCTAGGCACATCACTTAAATCAACCTTGTGCATGTTCATGTACCTTCGCTTTCAGCGCGCCTCCATCTTCCTGAACCTACTAGATGCTTAGTCAATTTTGTCAACCCAATAGTTATTGTGCAAATAATGAGATGTGATAGATATTTTTGGGTATTTTACACTCTATAGTTAGAACATAACAACTTATGATATTATTAGGTGTGATTTAATAAGTTTTGACTCTTAATTTATAGGATATCATTACATTATATATGTAAAATTTTATCCATGTGAATAATCAAATCAACATTTCAAATTTTATGAATAAAAATAGTTTTTCTAATAATAGTTTTCTAAAACTCTTTCCAAATTCTTCATTTGATATGAAAGTTGGTTAGACCCAGATTGTAGAGGTGTGAACCCATTCAAAGGGAAGAATTTCATCCTGATATAAATAATCATCATTAGATATGAATATTTTCATGAGACACATATATGGCATACGGTGAAACACATGTTTGAAAGGATTTGGTCAGACTAGGAGAAAAATGACCTAAGGGAGAAATCAAACATCATCCCTACCATCATGCACATATTATACCCATTAATGTAAGAAAAAATTTACACAACTTGTGTTTTTAATTTTACATTCATATGTTTTCATTTATCTAAGTGGAATATACCCTAATATCGTTTTGCATGTGATAAACAAAGAGACCCATTTTGCATTGATATTTACAAAATTTACATTCAAATTCACGTAATTGTAAACTTAAGACCTTATGAATTTTGCATTATATGTTTAGTTCAAAATCACCCATTAACACAATGTTTTTTTTATTGATACCTAGGGAGAAGGCCCTAGCCTAAAAAAAATACACAAAGTTCTAGTCCATGATAACATCACTCATCAATGGACTCTCTCAAGAGAAATACATACCTTATCATGCATCCATAGGGGTGAGCTAATCTTAGCCTCCATCCCACCCCATACCATTCTATTTTTAATCCATATATACAATAACATGCCAAAATGGATACATCTGAAATATACTAAAAGATATAGATAGACACACAAAAAACATATATTTGATCATAACCACGTCGTGTCGACTAGAACACCACATTATTTCCCTTTATTTCACTAGGAGACACTACGAAATAATCTTGACCTCTAAATAATCCTTTCTTTGGGCCGAACATGCAAGAGACACATAGTAGGAGGGAAAATCCACCATCACTTCTCTCGAAAGAGAAAATCCTAAATTAGCCACTAGAGCTTCCTAACCTTAAGCCACTTTGCTTGTAGATTTTTGGCCGAGCGTGCACATGAAACTACAAGCTCATTAACCTTTCCTCCAAGCTTGCATGCTCCTTATGAAGGATGAATTGATCGAAAGAATTTGATAGAATATTTGTAGAGCTTAAACACAAGGCCATTTCAAAAACATTGTTCCTTTTGACTGATGATGCGGATCCAACATCAAGTTTTGCATGCACTCATAAATATCAATTTCTTCAACCTCATTAAATTCCTCTACAACTAACCAAGTCTTCTCTAGCCACATTTACATGGCCAAATTTTTAATCTTTCCATCCATCCAAGAGGTGAAGAATTCATCGATTCTTCACCAATAAATACTCACTTTATTTTCTTACTTAGCCCTACCTTTGAACCACCTGATTCTTCATCTCTGAATTGTTGTGGAGCACTCTGAAAAACCCGATAGAAATCAAACCATTCATGCATGAAAGTAAAACTAGGAGTAAGAACACATGTAGAAGGAGTGCACTAAATAGGCCTTTGGAACACATCGCATGGGGAAGGGCCAGTGTATAGTACCCAAAATCTAATTAAATATTTCCTATTCCTTACCATAATCCTTCTAACCTAAGACAATAAACACCTTGGTTGTCAAAAGGGAATTACTTATTATCAAGGTATAAGGCATTATTTGCATTGAGAGATGAAATGGAGATGATATCACTTCAAAATTCCCTTTCCATTTATGAAGATTTATATGAAATTCATCCCACACCTCTACTTCTTTTTGGCCAAATAGTTGGCTACTTGATTCCCTAATATTTTTATATGAGAAAGTGGGTCTCAAACAATAAAAGGATTGACTTGATTTGTTGAAATATTAGATCCATCATCCATATATTAGGTTTTTTTCCATTGATTGTTCCAATAATAATTTGGGAGTCCTCCTCGATCCGAAAATGAAGCCAATTCTGATTTTTAGCTTCCAATAGCCCATAGAGGAGAGCCATGCATTCTACGATGTTAATAGAGGAAACACCATAATCTACAACCAATTCCATCAAAGGTTGCCACTTTTAATCCCTAAAATAAAACCATCCTTCTCTATTAAATTTTTTGTTTGATGCTCCATCAAAATCTAATTTGATACATCCATCCCTAGGAGGTTGTCATAGAATTTTTAGATATTCCCTACTCTCATTATTAGGAGACATTGGATTAAATTACCAGGGAATTAAGGGACATTTACTACAAATATATCTATCCAAAATACTACAATATTCCAAATCCTTACTCCAATTCTTAGCGATTATGAGAGGATACCTTTGATATTATTCCATACCTCGCAAAAGGAGAGATTTATGCCTTGGAAAATTCTTTTATTTCACACAAGCTAAATGCTCCAAATTACATCTAGAGGAATGAGGTTCCAATAATCTACATACACTTATGAGTCACTTTCCTATACCATTGTGAAACTAGATCAAAAACCGATGTGAGGGAGGACCCAATTTATATTCCATTACTAGCATACAATCTCCCATATTTGATTAGAAAAGGGCCAATGGATAAAAAATGATTCCTGAGATTCCTCCCATTATTCACATAGAAAATAAAAAGAAAGCCCATGGAAACCTCTTTTCATCAAATTTTCAAAAGTTATACATTTACCTAATATTACAAGCTAGAGGAAAATATTGGATTTTTTAAAACATTCCCTTTTCCATACTATGTTCGAAAGGAAGGATACTTCCTTTACAACCCTTATACTACTTTTACAGCATCTCATAAAATTCTTTAACCGAAACTTTCCCATAGCTTTCCTCTTTCTAGATCATCCTATCCTCTAAATCACATCCGGTAATGGGAGAATAACCATGAATCATGGCAAGAGTAATGGTGCTAACAAAATTAACAATATAATCACTAGAAAAGGTTATCCATCCTCTAACCCCATCCTTAACACAAGTATAATTCTCCACCAGGGGGCCCCATTTATTGATAGCTTCCTCCTTAAAGGAGATAATAACCTCATCCCTGACCAGGGCCCATTGGATGCTAGTTAGCCTCCCAAAAATTGGTCTTATTTCCTTCTATATTTTCCATTTCAATCTTGTAATTGCTATAAATCTACAAATCTTGATGAAATTCCAAATACAAGACCCCGAGGGAGCTCATTTTGAAATAAAATTATCTCAAGATTTAGCACATCTAAATATTTGGATTTGATGATCCTACTCCACAAATGATCTTGATATTTAATAAACTTTCTAGAGGAGCTTATAGCCCAAATCCTTGTTCATCATGGAACAATATATGAAACTTAAGCCACAATCATTTTTGGGATGATAGACCTCCTAGGAAACCAAATAGTATTTATTTTTTCCTCTAACCCATTCCATAAGAATGCCATTTACAAACCCTTTATGATCCTCAAAACTACATTAGTAATCTTGAAGAGACATAAAATAAGAAGGAACCACTTGAGAGAGGAGCAAATTAGCTCATCTCTTCCCGCCAAATCAACCACTTTCCTTTCCATTAGGCCAATTTATTTTTAATTCAATCCACCTCAAATTTGTAAATATCTTTCCCAACCGCACCCCCAATCAGGGGCATGCCTAAGTATGATCTAAGGAGAGACCTAATTGAAAAACCAAAGATACCCACTATTCTACATTGCAATTTGGGATTCACATTTAGGAAATAAATTATATATTTTGTTTTTCTTACCTTCGACCATTTGAATTTTTCATACTTAACCAAAACATCCTAGAATTTCTCGGCCTTAGACAAAAGTTTACCTTAGTAGGTTTGTTTCATCAAAAATTGTGAATCGTCACCTATTCAATCCTAGAGGATATTTTTAGACCATTCAATTTCTTCTTGTCACCCTTTCCTCAAGACCATTAAAGAATTGAAATGGCACCTTACGGACCCCATTTATTAGGAGAGAAAATTTTGGGTTGTGAAGAAATTTATGATCAATGAATCCAATTGTGAGGAAATCCAAACTTTGTAAGAATAGCTTCCAAAACTTCCATATCACTCTATTATATGCCTTGATTATATAAAGCTTAATTATCCATTCTAGATTCTTTTCATGACTCAAGAAATGGATGGCTTCATGAGCCACCACTATCCCATCCAAAATCTACTTACCTTCAATAAACCCACTCTAACTGTCTGAAATAATTGATCCTAGATATGATTTCAATGTATTTGTAAAAACTTTGGAGATTATTTTGTAAATTACATTACATAAGGCAATGGGATGAAAAGCATAAAAATATTGAGCCTCTTATTTCTTGGGAATCAAGGACAAAAAATAGAGTTCTATTCTTTCAAATCACCCTCTTCTTCCCGCATTCCTCTACCATGGCCCAAACATCCTCCCCTACTATGTGCCTAAACTTAAAAATACCAAATGATAGCCATCATCAACATATTCATACGGGTACAACCTCTCTCTTAGGAGAATATAATATGCCATAAGAAAAATCCCCTGACTCGTATTAGATATCCTCTACATCCTCTCCATACAATCTAGTCATCACATTATCCCTCTCCACCTCAGTAATAATATATATTCCTCTCCACAGATAGGTAGTCTCAAGATACGGTGTACATCCTCTAAAGTAATCATAATCTCCCTAGTAGGTAACCAAAAAGTACATGTGGAAGGATTCCACCACTCTAACAAGGCCAACATCAAACTATAACATCTATGTATCCACCAATAATGTCTCATACCACCAAAACCCACTACCTCAATATGCTCCCAGTTATCATCTATCATGTCATCCCTCACCTCATCCAAGATCAGTGGTATACGATCATGGATAGTTAACTTAGCATCTACCTACAAACACAAAACACACACAATCAAATATTAGTATTATTGTCACAAAATATCAAAATTAAACATCAACATCAACATTATCACCTAAAAATACCAACAACATATAAAAATAAAAACATATTTTCAACATCAACATGAACATCATCAAAAAAATTGATCTACATCATCGCCACATTAGCATCAACACTAATTGGAACTATAAACACCGCAGCTCCATAAACTCACACATTTTTAATCAAAAAATTAAAAAAAAAGCTGTATATATAAATCAAATCATATTTTATTCATAAAATCGCTAGTGATTCCTATGTGTCAAACCTAAGGCATATGAAGGCCCCAAAAATGGTAAAAAAACCCTAAAAACATGAAAAAAACCAAAAAAGTAGGTTAAATGACCTACTTTAGCCATCATGGGTTTGCGCTACTTGCTTGAAGATGCATTTTTCCAAATCTTGCCTCTTTTAACCCAGAAACACATTTTTTTACACCCCAAAGCTTTAAAAATTTGTATTCACCATGGTAAAAATGTGATAAAATAAAATCCAATCGGCTATATATAACATCGATTTTTATCTTGGGACAATTGTTGACGATTGCCCTAATTGTCGGTGATTTTATCAATCGCTAGCGATTCATCCTTGTTTTAGCCATTATCTCCTCCTTTTCCCTAAATCATGTCAATCATTACTATTTTTCACAAAAATATCCCTTTTAAAGGACCCTAGTCCTTGAAACATTAATCGAACAAATGAAATATTGGGATTCGTCATTTGTCTATGGGACGTGTGCCCTTTAGCCCCCATCACTTGGATTTCCCATTCATTTTTCTTACCTTCGCAGACCATATGACTATAGGTGTTGAACCCTTTGGTTCCCCTTATCATTTGGTTCACTAGTAGCACATTTTGTCTCTATATCGCTTAAATTGGGGTAACTATTTTTACAAACACATCATATACAAACATTGTTATTCCCTATATCATTGTGTTGCTTGGATCACCCATACAAGTTGACTTTCCATCATTTTTGTCCGATGCTTTGACGTTAAAATATCTAGAAAAAAGGGAAAATGTAGACACCAAAAATCTACACTCCCTCATCTTTATCCAAATCACATGACATCCTACAAAAACACCCTTTATCTCTATTCAAATAATCAATTAACCAAATACATGCCCTAGGCCACATACTACACCCCCATTTTTAATATTTCATAACATATACACCATTTAATCAAATTAATATATCCACCTATGAAAATCATTATTTTCCTTTATCTTAAATAACACCTAACTATCTATCCTATTCTAATCATTTCTTAAACTACCCAAATCAACATTATCTATTTAATTATCTCTTAAAAATCCATTTATAACCTATTTCCTAACTCCCATACCTTATATTTGCTAATTCATTTAAATAAAATGCATCCCCCTAGCTAGACAATAAAGGATTTCATTCATGAATCCATAAATATTTGCAAGTCCTTCACAAATTGCAAAATTATTCATTCCTACAGGGAAGGCAATAAAGTTGCAGACACTCTTGCTAATCATGGGGTTGTCATAAAAAATAGAAATATGGTATAGTAATGAGAACCTACCTAGTCAAGTACAAAATGCTATTATCAATGAAAAATATGATAATACACTTGAAGTCCATAGTCACTAATGAGGTGTCCTTCACACATGTGAAGGTAAAAATCATTACAACTCCCCGTAAGCTTATCATCAAAACTAAATGCTCTAAATTCTCACACTTTTTTGGGTGAAAAAATGCGCTGATAAGAAGAGAGAATTTGGGCAGTAATAATACCATTCTAAAGCTATAACAAAGACTCTAGAAGAGGAAGATACATCATGGGGGAGTGATGTGTCAAGTTGAGCCGATTTGTGACCTTGCATGGAAGGAGGATGAGGTTCTTTGGAATTATCTCGTAGATTGGTGGGGTTTCCAATCTCATTGAAAGGATCTAGGGATACAACCAACACATTTCCCTTCAATTTGTTGTAGGGTGGAAAAATAAAATTGTGGCATATGGGGACAAGACCATTCATATCACCGAAGAACTCATTGCTGAAATCACGGGTCTTAGATGGATGGCAATCGATTTTCAAAAGAAAATTGATAAGGAATCGAGCCAAATAATTCCTTGAAGTGGATGAAGATGTGGAGTTTGTAGAATCGCTAGAATTAAGGTTTCCTCAATTTCATCACCATTTGATGAGATCACCAAAATGATGGTAAGATATGTTACACTTGAAGGAAGGTACATCACAGTTCCCCTTAAGCATCTCATCTTCTTGAACCATTTTAGGAGAAATCTTAAAATTTGTTTTCCTCATTTCATCTTGAACTCACTTGAGAACTCAATCTTAGAGGTTCAAAAGCACACACATGCCACTCCTCTCCATCAATGGATTATCCTTCCTCTGCATTGACATTGTCTTGCAAAAATATTTATATCCTCTGGACCTTGCCCCTCCTAACCCCAACCCTATTCCTGAACCCACCATTCCTACCCCCACCAAGTACTTTGGGATAAAGGAAGGTCAGATCTAAAAATCCCTTATACCCCCTTAACCATCCTTTCCCTCCAAAGAGAATTCTTTCACAACAGTAAAAATAAGGACTTTGAGCTTTCCCAAAGTCTTCTCCATATGGGTCAACCAAGTCATAGTAGTTCTACTATGGAGAATAATGGAGACTTACGAAGTGGATTGATGAGATTGAGAAAGACTTGGAGGCCCTAAAGAAAGAAATGAAGTAGCTATCAAGAAGGGATGGAAAGAGGAAAGTGGAGGAGGATCTTGGACTTGCTAAAATTCAGATCCAAGAGATTTACAAGAATCTCAACTCTCTTGATAACATGGTGGTGAATATGAGAAGCAAACAGGACTCTATTACCAGAGCTCTCAAATTTTTTACAATTTTCTGGAACAACAAGTCAAGAACATTTGTATGTTAAGTAATATTTTTGAAAACATATAGGGGAAGGACCAGCTCAAGCTCAAGTCTTTATTTAGGTTGATAAGAATGACCCCACACAAGTTACAACTATTGCATTATTCAGTTCCCTACAAGAGTTGAAGAGAACAATTGATAGAGCATCCAAGTGATGTGCTTCTTGCAAGCTTGTTGTAGACTGATAATTTAGTTTCTGTTATTTTTTGTTTTTTTGCTAATGAATGGTGGTTATAGTTGTTTTGGTACTTTTTCGTGCGCTTTGATCTCTTGTAACATATGATTTTGATCACTTTTTGGACTATTTCATTATAATATCTGACTTTTGAGACTTTTTTTGTAAAAGGTATAGTCCCTTTTCAAAAACTATATGCCAATAATAAAAAAACTCCCATACCTTATAAACCAACTCATCATTATCATACTCAAATAAAATTTAAATTAGATAAGTCCATCCAAAATTGGTTCATTCATCACCAGCCAACTCAAACACATTCTTAACAAATTAACAAATTTTCCACCCAAAATCACCAATGATTTTGTCAATCTTTAGTGATTACTTAAGCCAATTTTACTATATCTTTTTGGGATCATCCACTAGCATTCTCGAACATCCAACTTTCTGCTTTGTAATTTACACGTTATTTTGCACACATTATTTGGTTTATTGTCTAGTTACTCTTCTAACATCTCTCGGTCATCCTCCACTCATCATTGAAGCTCTTACAAACCAAAATTCCATTATTAGTTGTAGATATCCCTCTAGCTAATTGTACCATTACTTTTCAAGGTGGTCCAAGTCATAAATTAACAAGATATCCACTCTCTACAAATTGTTCATCATCCATTGCATTGGGAGAAATATGAAATTCTACATGACCTTGAGCTATTTTCCATCCACTCCACCCCTTTGGATCATTTACAAACCATATTTGATTCTACTCAGTGAATCCACGAAGCTATAGAGGAATTCTAGGAAGCTTATTTTGAGGTCTTGTATATCCGAGTTAATCCTCGAGTCGAATATGAAGACCAAACTAATTCCAAGCACATAGATTTTGATTAAAATACCAATTTGACACAAAAATAGAATATATGGAATACATTTCATACTTCTTTAAGGAAGAGTACACTGAAGATGAGAATTTATATTTCTCTGAAGAAGAAGACCCAAGTCCACTGAAGAAGAGAGTTCTCCTTCCTCTGAGAATTCATATTGATTTAGATTCTAATTTTGAACCATGGTTCTTATTCATCATTTCTTATCATTTATAGGCTCTATATTTGTAATAACATAGGATTTGTCAAAACATTCATATAGTATATAATTTATTGTTTCTATATCCACTTGATTGTATAAAATCGGATTGACACCCTTGTGAGGAAGTCCTTTGATTTCTGGGAGTTGGCCTTTGCCAGGAATGTGCCTCATATTTTATTAATAATATTTTGTTTATTTTATGTGATATTCAGTGTTCTCGCGGAAGAGAGCTTACATCATTTCATATACGAAGCACATATCATTCATCTACATCCACGGGTATCTCTAAACCTCATCATTATGAGGTTGGTAATTCTTATTTTTCATTTATTCAATTAAGTTGAAGAGGTAGGATTTATTCACAACATATTGGCACACCTAATGGGACATTATACCTCATTTTTATTATTAATTTTATCAAAATTTCATTTATTTTTCATTTTTATTCTTTGTATAGTAATCATCAATGATTTAGCTAATCACCAAATGATTTATCCTATCGCCAATTAATGATTTTCTAAATGCTTTTGCTTACTTTGTAGTTTTCCCTTTAGTTATTATTTTCTGGTTATTTCTCTATTTCTTGTCAAATAAAGATTTCAATTTCTATTTCTGATTGTTTATTGTGAAAATCTAAAAAAAAAAATTATTCATCCAAAAAATCAATTTTTCCGTATCTAGTTTAGTGTTTTGTAATCACTTGCGATTCTGCTCTTTTTGATTACTTTATAAATTGCTTGTTAATCTTTGTTTTTGTTGTTTTTTTACTTACGCTAACTTGATTTTATAGGGTTGTGTTCTTTATAACTTCTTTTGCTTCTTTGGATTGTTTGCTCAAAAATTGCTAAAATTAATAAAATAAATTAAGATGCATTTTTCACTATGAGTCCTAAAACTTTCCATTTTTGCTTTTAGTATTGCATTATTTACTTGATTTTATTCATCGAAAACAATATTTTGATTTGGATTTTAAAATGAACCATTCATCCTTCTTATCTCACATAATTTTAATTAGGGAAAAGTAATCTGTTGCATTCACTTTCCTTTCCCCACACACACAACCAAACCACTTGAATAATAAAATGAATTTAAACATTCCTACCTAGGTGGATACCTACTTGTATTTGATCACTAAGAGGAGAATAGGACTTGGTGTTCTACCAATTATAATCACCTACCTTTTAGTATATTGACAAAGCACCCGATATTGTTGGACCCTAAATATTGGCTAAGTACCAAGAGGCGCATGTGCGTAGGACTAATGAGAAGAAGGGTGCTCAAGGGAAATCTCACATGACAAAGGGGTTTAAGAAGGGTTTAAGAGAAACCAAGGCGCGTGTGGGAGGTAGAACATAGGTTTAAAGGACTTAGCCATATTTGGAATTCTAGAGGCACTTGAGGAAAAGCGTGAGGACCCGACTAGGCGTGATGAGTGGATAAGGTGCCACCTAAAACCTTGGAGGTCAAGAAAAGGATATTCCCCATAGGGAATATTCCCAGAAGACATCATTATAAAGAGTGGAGGGTTTACAAAGGGATAAAAATTCACCTATGGAGGACCACATCAACACTTTCCATGAGATCTACACTTAGAGAAGGCATTGAGGTGGGTGTTGATACTATATAAAGAAATACTCGGGCAGGAGATAGAGGAAAACAAGAGATAGATAAGACACTCAGGTAGAAATACATAGAGTAACAAAGTGTTGCAGTAATGCTAGGTTTAGAGAACTTAGTGCTAAAGGGTTGTAAGGGATGCCATAAGCATATGTATGGGTATTGGGATCTAACAAGGGATAAAATGGGAAAAGTATAGTTAGGATCTCATATCAGGAAGGTTTGTAGGAGACAAGTCTCTGTCATTTAATATATATGGTCTGAGATGACCCTTTTGACTATAATGTGGCTTCGTTCTGTATAACTTGTTTATGGGTGTAAACCCTTGTGTTATATGACTTATCATGGCTCAGATCTAGTTTATTATACTTCTTATAATGTTATTTAGCTTCTGTGATGCATTAATGTGTAGATCTATTAGTTGCATCTTCTACCTTTTTAAGTAAGTGAATGTACTTCTACTTCTGCAAATAATCCTCCATTAATGGAAGAAACTTCTCATATCTCCCTTAAAAGAGGGTCTCGACACGCATGTGTGTCTCGAGTGAGCGCCCAACACCTATTGGGTGATAGGACGATGTACTTGGGGTTAGAAAGAAGTATTAAGGGTAAGTAAATGACTACATCTTGGTTTCATTGTCGGGACCTCTTTTCAAAGTTGTTGTGAGAATGACATGTGATGACAAAGTGCTTGACCTTGAAAGTGTCAAAGCATGGCTTAAAATCACGAAGGATGAGTTTTCTTAGAGATTTAGTACTAGTACCTGAGTTTGATGCATGTAAATGGGTAGAAGAACATTTGTATCATGAGTGTATGAGACCTTATTTTGTTATTTTCCAGTGGAGTTATACGAATGGCTCTCGGCGTATGCATCTAGATCAAGTTGGTACTATAGACCTTATGTATGGACCCAAGATGAGTATCATAGATTGCATGATGTTGATTTGACTTGGACACGTGTTGTTGATCATTGGTGGAGTAGAGTATTGATGAGTTACACCTTGGAATACGTGATTTATATGTATTCCTATTCAGATATTACTGAGTTTGAGTTCTTGAGGGAGCTAAGAGGATCATTCTTGTGTGCTTTATCCCTTTAGCTATAAAGATCTTGATCATTATGCTGAGTTTGGAAGCATTTCCTATGGCCGGCTAAGCTTCTTTTGAGCACTGGGTGAGGAAGCTAGAGTGGAGGAGGATGGTGGACCTTGTGGCTGAAAAGGAGAGGGAAGAAAGATGACTCAAGTATAATGAAGCTTGTTAAAGTAGGGTTCATTTTAAGAGACCTATGGGAAATTAAAGGTGGAATATTCCTAGTGAATATCCCCAAAACCACTTTCACGAACATGGAAATTTTTTTGGGGTTTGTGTGTAAATTTTTCACCCAAAAGAAGCTTTCATTTTCAAGTTGTATGAAGAAAGGCTACAAATGCACGACATGAGATTCACAGTCATATAAAAAAAACAAACCTCCTGTAATGCATAGTAAGGTTTTTTCACATGAAAAAACCTTACTATCACACGACAGGAGGTTTGTTGTCACACGAAAACAACCTTGCTATCGTATGACTGCAAATATTTTTTCATGCATCTACAACTCCATCCTCCCATTACAAATCGGACAACATAGGATTTTTACGCATCAACATTCCCTGTCCCTTCCATGTATAAAAAACCTTCATTGTGCACAACAACCTACCCTACATAGGTATTTTGCCGATGCGTATCAAGTATACCTCCTCACCATGAGTCACATGTAGGCAAGTCAAAAATTCCTTCCATGTATAAAAATATCTTATATTTTAGGTGAACAGGTCACTAACTGCTTTGAAAAATTCACCTTTTCAAATTTTCCTAAAATGGAATATTCCCCACTAAAAAAATCCCTAAGTGAAAGGGAGTTAGATATATAACGCAAAGTTGTAGGAGTGATGGATTTATGGAGGTAGACATTGTGTAAAGGAATTAAAGTTCACACAGAGGACGTGAGTATGAGCAACTTGCCCCCATCTTGGAAAGCATGGGAGAGAGACCCCTTCATATTTTGATGAGAGGTCTTCACTTGGAGAAAGGATAGCCATTGACGCACATCTGAATTCACTTGGTGACCAACCTCTGTGCTTAGTTTTCCAAATCCAAAGATAAGTATTAACCTAGTTGGTATTGGTGGAAGTAACCGATCAACACCTAAGAGGTATAACTTTTCATTTGGCACATCTATGGCTGCACAATCATTCTCGTGTTTGGAGGTATATTGTTTGGAGTGAAATTTGGGTAAAGTACAAGTACACAAAGCTTGGGTATCATGTCTAGAAGTGGCGCAAGACACACATCTGGTAGTGGTGCAATATCATAGAATATTAGCACACAGGTTCAATGCGATAGTGGGGACACAAAGCACAACCACTTCAGGACCTTTACCAGCTATGGGAGGTGGATCTAGTTGGTCATGTGGAATAATAACTAAAAGACATGGTGGACCTAGTGGATATAGAGTGTATGGTGGGTTAGGAGGGATAGGAGCTAGTGGATCTAGTGGATCTGGTGGTGGAGGCAACATTGGAGGGAATCCAGGTTTTGGATCAGGTGGAAAAGGGCCTCAACCACCTCAACAAGTATTTTTAAAATGTATTTACGTATACCGTTAAAAGGTGTTGAGGATTTTGTAGATCATGTACATAAATGTGAGCTTCTATGGCATATGAAGGGGATCACTATCCCATAACAAGGCAAGTCGGTTTATGAAAAACATTACAAGGGTGTGCGCATAGTTGGTACTAGAAGTATGACCCCACTAGATAGTAGTAGATTATACCACGCTGCGTAATGCCTTCTTAGCTGAATTCCATATTCCTAAGTTTGAACAGAAGAGCATTAGCGTGCTGAAGGAGATTCAACAAGGTATGAAAGAGAATGTATGGGAATATGATGCGTGTTTTAAGACTCTCTTATCAAAATTGTCTTATGATATTCATCCTTCTCAGCATGCTCAATGGTTCATTGGAGGACTAATAGCACCTTCAGGAGAGCACTTTCACATAAGAATTTCACAAACCCACACAAGGCCTTGGAGCCTACCCTACGTGCCGATGCTATAGGAAGTGTGGATACTAGTGTTAGTCCTTTTCTTGAATCTCAGATTTCTGCAATGGAAAAGTAGTTGGAGAAGCTATCTGTGAACTCGACCCATGAGACTCGTAGTGGCCTATAGTGCATAGATTGTGAGGTAGAGGGGCATATGAAGGACAATTTTCCTTGGAGATTGGTATGCACCATGATGGTAGAATATGAGATTTTCCATGGAGATCATGATGCAAGTAGGTTTCTACTCTTTGCATGTGTGATCCATAAGAATGTATCTTGCTATTGCAAGATTTACACCTCTACTACTCATGACACCAAGGATTGTAGATTAATTGACCAGATACATGATGTCATTGATATTGGTGTGCACTAGACCAGCATTGCAAACAATTCCAAGGATGATGGTTATCACTATGAAGGACGCGTAGATGGAGGAGCTTGTGGAAGAAGCTTTTGTAGAGGATTTAGAGGCCATGAAATCACGGAGGTGGAAGAGGTGAATTCCCTCATGGAACTTATTATAATTGTGGGTCCATAGAGTATTACAAGCATGAATGTCTTGACCTGATATAGTGCTCATGGTGTGGGAAGAAGCACAAGTATGAGGAGTGCCTGAAGCTATTTGAACACATGAACCAATAATAACAAAAATACAAGGGCACTTTGGGATGGTAAGTGTTAAGATAGTAAACTAGCAAAGTGGATGCGAAGCATGATGCATGAGTTAAAATTAGATCCTATATTGGTGATGACACGAAGCTGATACTACACGTGCCAAGGAGATACCAAAGTAGAGACCACTAATTACAAGAGAAGAGGTGATGTATGGGAAGTATCCGGACCCTACCCATTAGAAGGAAGTCTATCAAGAGACCATGGACGTAATTAGGAGTCTTCAAGGGAAATTCAATGTCTAAAGGAGAAATCTAGGAAGTTGGGGTAGAAGAAAAGTGCTGAGGTCCCTCAGTTAGATATAGATGATGTCAAGGAGGTGTGTAAGATGTTGCGCCAAGAGAATATCATTCCTCTATTAGGATAATGGTTGAGGGATAAGATACCAAGTGCTGGAGCAAAGTGTGAGAGGAAGGTTTTGCATGCTAACCTTCCTCCCCACAACCTTGACTACGATAAGGATATTACCTTGAATACAATTGTTGATGGATGGCTCCTAAGCAATATTCTGATTGACATGGGTGTGAAAATTAATGTTATCACCTTGGACACTTGGAATCAAATGGGAAGGCCCCCATTACAACCATCTTCAAATGTGTTATATATGGCCAATAAGACAAAGGCAATGCCCATTGGTATTTTAAAGGATGCTGCTATCACTATCCAAGGGGTGAAATTCACTGGAGACTTTGAAGTCTTAGTGCTTCCCGAGGTGGATAAATTTCCAGTCTACTTGGGTTCCCCTTGTCTTATAAGAACAATGTTTGACTTACGTTTCATTAAAGGGGTATATAAGTTTTGAGAACAAAGAGGAACATGTTATCATTCTTTTGATGGATGGGAATTCAACACCCTATATTGAGCCTTTAGGATAAGAATACCTAAACAAAATTTACGCGTGCACTATCAAGGACCTTGAGGTTGTGAAACCAATAAAAGAGGGCATTATTTAGTGGGAAGATGCTCAATCTATAAGTGATACAACTAGTGTGGCATGTGACAATTGGGTGCATGAGACATATGAGTTAGTCAGAAGGAAGGTAAGAGGCTCTGTGGTGAGAGTAAAAAAGATGCACTCAATCAAGTTCTGAGAAGAAAGAAGTTACCAAATTATTCTGGGGAGCCAACCTTGATGTTTTCTTACGTGATAAATGGAGACCCAAAGTGGAGATGTGAGATCGAAAGGAGAATGATGCTTAGCTATACCTTTCTCAAGACCATAACACATTGGTGGGTGACCCATTGTAATAACCTTCTAGAGTGGTGTGAAGTGAGAATCACATTCTCTATTAGGTTTTTCTAGAGAAATGCACCTACTATCATACAAAATTATCATGGGAAGGAACCCACCTTGTTTCACGTCCAAGCATGTGATAAGGCATGGATGGAAGGTGCGGAAGCCTTGTCACCTTATTTATGGGTGCATAAGTTGTACTCCACCTTACAAGGCTGCACGTGCACATGGTACATTCACTCAAGAGATGTGCCATCAGATAGAAACTTACGAGGAGTTGACATCTAAACTCCTTGATCTTTTAAATATCAAGTACTAATCCATCGATGGATGAGGTGTTGCAGGTTGTTAAGTGCCTAACTATGGGAGATAGTGCCATGGTGGAGGATAGAATATTGGAATTATTGGGTGAACTTGGATTAGAAGCACACTTTGATGAGGAAGAATTAGAGGAGATACAACTTGAGTGTGCATGCATGGAAAAAGAGAAAGGAAAATTGGTCTATGTGATTGATGGTGAAGAAGTGGAAAATTTGGATGTTAACCATACTATGGGTACGCGCAAAGTTATGGATAGTACTTGATGAGAAAGCATGCACCTACCATGAACCCCGAAAACCAAGAATGTTAACATTAGTTTGAGGCCAAACTTAAGGAGGATACTGTTGGATATTACTAGATAGAAAAGGAAGTTTCGAAGATCATCGATATAATGTGTGAATTTCAGGATTTTTTTCCACACGAGTACCATGATCTTAAAGGAGTTCACCACTCCTTGGGAGAAATGAAGATCAAGTTAAAGGAAGGTGCGTACCCAATTCGGAAGAGACCTTATTAAATGAATCTGAATCTTCACGTCAAAGTCAAGGAGGAGATTGATAAGATGATCACATCAGGCATCATTGACATTGTTGAGGAATCAAAATGGATAAGTTTGATGGTCATAAATATTAAGAAGGATGGGAGGATAATAATTTGTGTTGATTATAGGGATTTGAATGCGGTATGTGTTATTGACCCTTTTCCAACCCCTTCATCGAGGATATCCTAGAAGGAGTAGTGGGCACAAGATCTATTCTTTCACAAACGATTCTTAGGATATCATCAGTTAGAATTATAAAGGAGGACCAAGAAAAGATAACTTTCACCACTAAATGGGAAGATTTTCCTACACAGTCATGCCTTTTGGACTGAAGAATGCACTTATTGTATTTTCATGCATTGTGGTGTAGGCATTTTAAGACTTCATCCATAAGTTTCTTCAAGTCTACCTTGATGATTGGACAATATATGGATTAGTGAGGGATCATTGTGACAATATGAGGTTAATGTTTGAAAGATGTCGGTAGTTGAGGATATCCCTCAACATTAAGAAATGTGTTTTTTCTACTCTATTTGGAACCCTTTTGGGCATATCATATGTAAGGAAGGTTTTCTAGTGGATCTTGCCAAAGTTGTCGTTATTGTGGGATTGGAGGAACCTACTTAAGAGCACAAATGTGCGAGATTCTTTGGGCATATGAGGTATTACCAAAAATTTATTAGAGGGGTATGCCAAGACCTCCGTGCCATTGAAAAGTTATTAAAACACAAAAGTGCATTTCATTGGGGAGAGGTGCAACAAATGGCATTTGATACATTGAAGAATAATCTTATCATTGTGCCCATATTATGATTTCCTTCTTGGGATAAGCCATTCTATGTACATGTTGATGCTTTAAGGATGGTGATTGGGGAAATATTAGCACAACCTAGAGAGGGAATTATTGACCACCCCTTGTGTTTTTCTAGTAGAAAGATAACCCCAACAAAATAGAACTATACTACTACTGAGCACAAAGCATTGTCAATGATCTACGCACTACACAAATTCAAGCAGTATCTGTTGGAAACACCCTTTATATTCTACACGGACCACATGACATTAAAGTACTTGGTAAACAAGCCCATTTTACAAGGGAACATATGCCAGTGGGTCCTATTGTTTCAAGAGTTTAAGTTTATGGTTGTTGTGAAACCGGGTAAGAGTAATTTAGGACCTAACCATTTATCAAGGATTGAATTAGGGAGGATGTGTAGAGCATTGAGGATACATTTCCACATGTGTAATTGTTTAGATTATGGCACACACCCTCTGAATTGGAAGATATTGATGTGTTTCTCAAAACGGGTATGACACCAGAGGGAATGAATAATTTGGAAAGGAAGTAGTTAGCCATATGCATCATGCCCTACATGTTAATTAGTGGAGACTTATACAAGCTAGGCCATGATGAGGTTTTGCATCGGTGTATGTTAGAGCATGAATGCGTTGCAATCATAGAAGAAGCACATGGTGGAATTGTAGGAGGACACTATGTAGGGAATGCAACCACGCACAAGATCCTTATAGTAGATTTTTGGTGGGAAATGATTTATAAGGATTTTATCAAGTATTGTAAGTCCCATGACTATCGCTGCCCGCACTTGGTAAACCAAGGAAAATAGAAGAAATGCCATTAAGACCGATTTCCATTGTAGAAACTGTTTGAGAAGTGAAAATTGACTTCGTAGGCCATATTTCCCATCCGCAAAGGACATGTTCATACTATATTATTACATACATAGAGTATCTTACAATGTGGGTAGAAGTGGTTCCCACAAGGGATTGCACAATGATAACAACAACTAGGTTATTGTGGGAAAACATAATCAACAAATATGGATGTCTCTTGATTTTAACAAGTGATAGGGGTACTCATTTCTTGAATGAGACAATGAGTATTTTGTTGGTAGAAGTTCATGGTATCCCACCACAAGACTATCCCCTATCACCCACAAGATAATGAGATTATTGAGGTGTTTAACAAAATTATGAATCACACGTTAACCAATATTTTTGATGTGGGAAGAAAGGATTGGGATGATAAACTTTTTTCTATGTTATGGTCATACCAGACTACTTATAAAAGACTAAACAAGGCCACACCTTTTCAATTTGTGTTTGGCACAACCTATTGAATTCATGTTACCATCATTACGTATTAGCGTGCACAAGAGGATTATATGATGAACAAGCACTTGAGGGAGGATTGATAAGTTAATGTAGTTAGATGAGAGGTGGGATATTGCTCATTGAGTCGAAAAGTAGAAAAAGCTAGGTAGAAGGCTTTGCATGATAGAGACACATCAAGAACAAATAGTTTGAGGTTGGGCAGATGGTTCTATTATATGATTCCAAGTTTATGCGCCATCCTGGGAAATTCAAAGTCCATTGGATGGGCCCTTATATTGTATCCTATATACTTGATCTAGGCACTTGATAGTTACAAGCAATGGATGGAACATTCTTACTAGCCATTTCATGGGAGTAGGTTAAAGCCATACTATAATTAAGTCTTCTTTGTGTTTGTAAATAAGGTAGTATTGCCAGTTAACCTAGGTTTTGCTTTGTTACAGTTTCCTTTCTTTGTGTTTCCCTTTCTCATTGCTTTGTGTTGTGCATGTTTGTGCGCTATTATCCACTTACAATTTAAATTTTTTTCTATGTGCAGAGGACCACACATATTTTTTTGTGTGGGGTTAAGTGATGTGATAAGTACTAGAATCTAGTATTGAAGTTGTGTTTTAATGGCCTAGGTTAAAGGACCAAAAGGGTGTCGATTGGAAGAATAGGCATAAAAAGGTAAACATGAGGAGTATAGTGTCGTGAGACTTTACAAAAACAACATTCAAAGGTGAGAAGAACAGAAACAAAAAAGGTAGGCGATGTTAAAAATTAGGATAAGGAAAAAATAAGTGCCTTATACACTTTTAAAAGCACAGCGTAAGGATCTTGATCGATAAAGGTTTTGCGCATGAGAAGGTTGTAAAATTTTTGTGCAAGATTAGGTGTGGGGGTAAAATTAGTGAAGGTTGGAATTAAAAACAATTCATCTTTAATGCAAAAGTATGTTAGTATATGGCATGGCATTTATCGCGGAAAAGAAAAATGTATAATTAGAAGGTTGGGTGCATTATTGTTTACCTTATATTTGTGTTATCGAAGAGCTCTCATGAACTAGGGCATCCTTGAAGAAATAGTTGTGCGAAAAAGGGTTGTGAATATTTGTGAGCATAGCTAGTTTGATCATATACCCATAGTGGAAAAAGAGTACATGGGTGTGAGGATAAGGTTGTGTGGATCATGTGAGTGATTACATCGTCTTGTGTAAAAATGGTTTTCTAGGTTATGGTTCCGCAGGGGCATTTCGACACTAAAATTAGGTGGTTGTGTTATCTTAATTTAAATAATATCCACCCTTAACAAATAAGCACCCTTCACACATTCACTAGACACCTTCACATAATATTAATTTAATTAAATTAATTCATTATCTCACCATATTTATTACCTATTCTTAATAAGTTATCCACACATACACTTCACTTAGACACCTCAAGACTTACCCAAACCATGTTCTTAGTAAAAACTTACAAACCCTAAAAATCAATGCCTACATTCTCTCTAACCACATTCCCACATGCTTACAAGAAGCTTCTAGTTTAATCCATGGGTTAATGACACATGAGATCTGAGAAAATCAAGAGGATCTCCTTAGTTTAGTAAACCTAGGAAATCCCACCTTGACCGATGCCGGTTAGCCCTAACCATCACCGGTTAACTGAACCACCATCGGTTACCCTTTTAACCCCAAAACAACCTTATTTTCAAGGTTGGAAAATATTGGAAAAAGTTTGGAAAACATTAGCACATTCTAGAGAGATATCACATCTTCTGAGATTGAATTCTAGTGAGAACACACATGCAAGGAAGGAGATCAAGCATTTTCTCCTGCACAGCCACCCCAATGATCTGATCTAACCAAGCAAAGAGGAATGCACATGCAGCCCATGCAGAAGCTCTCCTATGATTGGTGATCACCTATAGCCTTCAACCTCTTACCAACACCTCCATCCCTCACTCACATGGTGTCAGGACTAGGATCTAGTAAGTATAACATTATACTTCTCTGGTTTATTTCATTTGTCCTTATATTGTCACCTATTGTTCACCTAGCCACCCATTGACTTCCTCCAACACTCACCCCTCCATATACCCATTAAAACCTCACCAAATCCTACCCAAACCACCCAATACCTCATCTTGACCAACCAAAGTCCTTTGTGCAATCACAAAGGAGACCCAAAACTCATTTTGTGGCATTCCCAAATTTCCACAGTAACTGGCACCGGTTACACCTAACCACCATCGGTCACCCTTAACCAGCATCGGTCTCTGTATTTTCCCATACAACCTAGAATAGTGACCTACCCACCTAATTCCACCTCACCCTCATTCACTTGTGATCTACCTGAGACCTCTGTCAGACCTGCAGAGACCCAGAACCAGTCACTTGACCTTTGGATCCTACTCTAACCTAGCCTGTTAGATTAGATCTTTCTTATTGTGTTTTAAGTGAGATACCTAAATCATTTCGAACTACAATAGGATTTACTTTATTTACCGCATTAAATTGTTTAAAACAGTGGACTGACAGCCATCTAGGAAGTATCACACTTCCTGGATCTAGCATACACTAGGCAGTTCACTTACACATATTGTTTAATTCCTTCTGGTGGTCTTGCTTTTATTACAGGTAGTTCCTCCTAGCCAAAAGGAAGCTCTCACAACCAGCTGTGGATTCGGAAGTCATACATGCACCAACAACCCATCAACCAACATTTGAATAGGTATTCCTCCTACACCTGTTACCCTATCTATTTCATCAATACTTCAAAGAAATGTCTAAGAATCAGGTGAAACATTTTGGCATGCCCGTGGGACCCATCCGGGGTTCCTTGCATTTTATTCATTCCTAGGAAAATTTGTGTGTTTGTTTCCCTTCTAAAAAGCATACACATTAATTTTCTTCCTTGGTAACCTACCTTTTCTTTCTATTTGCTCTAAAAGAAACCTTTCTTTTGGTGTAATTAAAAAGAACCATTTCTTTGTGTTTTCTACATTGTAGTGAAAGAGCATCCCTCTTCCTCTTCATCTTTTGTGTCATCCAACTTCACACTTTGATTTGGGCTTAAAAATAAGTGCATTGCATTCTGATTTATCGCATTAGCTCACATTAATTGAGGGCAACCTATACGCTGGAAGTCATGACCAGCTGATGGTTGACAAACAAACCGTAGAAAGAACATTCTCTCTCTTTCTCTCTCTCTCTCGAGTCTTACCAAACCTCACAAAAATTCAAAAAAACACACATTCTTAAACAACATCTTACCTGGAAGAAGTTGTAGGTGATCACATGATCACGACATAGTGGGCACCCACTCACTGCTCTTTGTCGAGTCATACTTGAGATGAAGCCCACCCCACCATAACATACCTGAAACCTCACCTTTTAGATCTCCTTCTTTGTAGGAAGCCATCCTCACCAAAAAAATCTATTTCACAATTCATGTGTCAGTCCTTAAATAGCATAAGCTAAACAAACATAATAGAAAAGGCACTCCTAGGATCACATTTTTCTTAGTGTTTCTACTTGGCTTGCGTTTTGAGGTGAGAGATCACGTTCTTCATTTTTCTTGTTCATCCTTGCATGCTCCTCATCACAACTGGTGTATTCCAGCTTCACCTGAGTGTGCAGGCCATATCATCATCATTCTCAGAATTATGGGTCTGATTCTACATCAGATTTTAATTCACAACCACTATTCTTTCATCACTGTTTCAATTTCATAGTAACCATCGTCGGTTACCCTCGACCATCGTCGGTTATACCCAACCGAACATTGGTTCCAGGTCCTTTTGTTAACCTACCCAAAGGACATTTTTATTCATCTTCTTCCACTTTTCACAGTCCTTGTCACTGCCATCATTCCCATTGACATTGTAAAACTCATCAGATTTGGCATACCTATCAGATTTGACCTCCTATCTTGTTTTTCACTCACTGTCCATTTTCTATAGTGACCAGTAATGGTTACCCCTGACCGCATCGGTTTTCCCTAACCGGCATCGGTTATCTATTTCATTTCCCAACCCACATTTGGTACCTAATACACTTTTTACCATCAGATTCACCTGTTCCTGTTGTTTTTCTATGTCATTTACAGAGAAGCAGCTCTACCTGATCAGTACTGGTTCACATGGTGCTAACCCGAAAACAAGCAAGCGCACTCATATTTCATGCCAGTTGTCAACCACTCCCACCTAGTCCTTCACCACCTTCCATTTTATCACCAGCCATGGATCCCATCCAACCTATCACTATCACTACTAGAGATGAGGAGTTCACACGACTCCTTGACCAAAACCCTACCACTTTGCAGTTTTACCTTTCCCATTCATCCACTCGAGATGCCTCGGGTCAGTTGATATATGACATGCCCATATCTATCCCCCGACTCTCGCTCCCACTCCTGCATCAGCCCCATCTGGCTCTGTGTTTCCCACATCTACTTTACCCCTAGTTGTCTCGTAGCTAGGTCCTATACCCATGATATGACCCTACATGTTTCCACCTCTGTGGCACCCACCACATCCACAATACCCTCGACAACTACCCAAAACACAACCTCATCCACCCCTAATGTCTCACACATACCCATAGCTACACTACCACCTCCGATGTCGGTGACCCCTACCCCATTTTAGAATGTGGTCCTTTCCATTCCACAATCATTAGCCCCATTGCCACTAGGGTTACCATGACCCTTCCACCTCCATATACATACTATCAACAACCTCCCATTTCATCCATTATTCACTCTGGGTACATACCTCCTATTTCACTTCCTTCTTCTCAATCAACCTACATGGCAGCACCATACATTGGAGTGCCACCCCCGTTATATGCCCAAAACCAACCCTCTCATGCTACAGGAGGCACCCAATCATCACCCTACCAACGACCTAATCAAATTGATGTTGGACAAGATGCAGACATTGGAGGCATCGGTTTCTAGCTCCCATGAACACTCTCACCTACGATGAGATTTGCAACAGCCCATCCACCCATCTATTCCTATTCACCCATACCCCATGCATTGGGAAATGCCTAAATTCAACTCATTTCAATAGCAAAGAAGACCCATAACAACATTTGCGGTCATTCAAACATGGGTGTTATCTAATCGATCACTCACGATGATGCCTTGCTCTTGAGAACCTTTCCCATGTCCCTCACTGGACCTACATTAGATTGGTATAGTGGGTTACCTAGACACTCTATATTCTCATTCAATCAGGTAGCCCAAGCCTTCTTGGATCATTTCTCTATCAATATCATCAAGAAGGTTACCATGACTGACCTATACTCCACGTGTCAGTATGAGGATGAATCTATCATATATTTTGTCACTCGTTGGCATAGCTTGATCAACCAACTCACCTTCCAACTACCACAAATAGAACTCATCGAGCTCTTCACACGGGCTTGTGCTAGACATATCTCACCGACCTTGTAGGTCCAAACCTTCCAAACATTCGATGAAGCATTCACTATGGCACGAAAGTTAGAGATTCGGGCCATCGAAGAGAAGAAAATCCAATTACGCAATAAGAATTCGGCATTCAAGTCAAATGATACCTCTTCTTCTTCCAAACCACAAAACAATTATTCAAAGGCTAAGGGCACCACTAACACTATGGTACTCAAGGCTGGCCCAGCTCATCCATCAAATCAAGCTACCCCCTCATCTAATCTCTCACCCATCCAGACTTTTCAATTCAGATGAGAGTAAATGGAAATACACCCCAATTGGGGAACCTTACTCTTTTGTCTTAGAAAATCTTATCAAAGCTAGAGCCATCACTCTTCCACCCATAAAACCACACACTAGTTTTGACCCTACTCTCCCCCATGCCCGCATGGTATAAGGAACATGACTTCTGTAACTATCATCGAGTAAAGGGTCATAGTGATGGCAATTGCATCACTTTCAAAAATATTGTCCAAGAAATGCTCGAGAAAGGTGAGTTAACCATGGATAATCCTAATGCACCTACCAACCAAAACCTACACATCTTCAAGAAACCATTTCCCAACCATGCTCCTTCATCTGATCAAACCGGTGAGACCTCAACTCATGATACCCATACCCATGAGGTTCACGCTATTTTTAATGATGCACCTGTCACCTCCCAAATACCCCATATTCCTTCCATAGAGGAGATTCTAGCCCGAAGTCCTCCTTCTACATCAGAACCAATCTCCCCTATTCTTTCACCAATAGAGGAACACCTTTCATCTCCTTCATTACCTACGGAGGAGTCTTCCTAAACATCGAAACCATTTCACCTTTGGCTTCTCCACTTAGAGAACTGATACCCACAGTACCTCCTCCACCCATAGAGGCACCCCATTACCTCCTCCACCCACATAGAGAGCACCTATCCATTCCTCCACCTATAGAGGAGCACCCATCATCTCCTCCACCCATCATAGACCCAGTTGAGATACCTTTGCCTCTTGGTGAGCATTCTCCATCAGCTACCCAAAATCCTGCAGACCTACTTTTGGCTCTCTTACCCACGGAAGTTGAAGCTAGCCAATTCCCATCTCTAAGACACATTTTACGGGAATTTCCATTAGGTCCTCATCAACTCCACCTACAGACATGTGTCCATTCTCATGTTTGGCCATCACTTAGATTATGTGGATAGAGCCTTATTATGGGGGTGTCTTCTGCTTCCGGTCTCAACACAGATGCAGATGTCCCTTACTGATACCTCCACTATCTACCCAAAAATATTTCGACCAATCGAACCAAACACAACCACCTCTATCACAACTCCTTCCATGACACCTGTTATAGCTCAAACCACACCCTTACCCATAACTCAACCTACATCTAAACCCAAACCCACACCTACAACATCTTCCTCGACTAAACCTATTACCACATTAGGGGTCACCCCACCACTAGCCTTACTCATCCACCTATCAAACTGGATTTAGCTACATCCTCCAAAGACAACACCACACCTACTCGACACCCAACCAAAAAGCACCAAACCCATAGAACTCATACCCTGGCTGCGCCAATCACACCTTCACTTGTCCCATCTCGTCTTAGGATCTCAGCTTCCCAACATGGTCAAGCAACCTCCACCCATCAATAAACCAAAAACACAACAACCCATTCCTTCCTCACAAACCTCTAACCTACCCAGATGCCCAACATGACTTACACCCACACCTGCAGACATCTTTACCACCCATACCTCCAATACCCTCAGCTATTGCTTCACTACCCACTACACTTCATCATTTGTCTCTCACACCCCAAGCATGACCCACATCATCTACCTTCACAGACACCCTCATTATCCCCATGGGTAACTCACCCTCTTCCCCCATCTGCTTTTCCTTCTAGACCTCATACACCCATATCACCTTTACCCAAGAAGGTGTAACCCAAAAACAAAACTCCACTACCCCACAATAAGGTAGTCAAAACAACCACACACCCTCCTACCCATCCATCTACTATACCCCTACCTAAACAAACATGACCAACACCCAAAACCATGCCAGCACCCAAACCCATAGCTCGACCCACTCCTCCTCTTCCAAAGGTCATTCCTCAACAATCAACCACACCTACACCCAAACCCATGTTCACTTCCCATTGTGATCCACTAGCAGGGTCTTATGCCAAAATTTTAACCAACCTCCTTGAGACTTTTGTCATCACATTACCACCACTCAACCTTATGACCCCCTCAAACCCAAGCCAAAAGGGTTTGATGATACTAAAATTTTGCACCTACCATCATGTGCCAGGCATGATGTGGAAAACTACAAGGCCTTGAAAACCATCCTTATCTAGTTGTGTCCTCCAGAAGCCAACTTTGATGATGATGACCTTCTCGATGAGGATCCTGCTTCACCAACACCCATTCCCACACTTTGCCACTCAAAAACCACAACCTCCACCCTCACAGCTCCTAGAGCCACCCCAAGATTTGAAATTAACATGGTTCACATCAGAGAACTTGCCATGCCATCACCCCAATGTCGTTTGCACCCACTCACCTCACAGGGCTTTTCTCCTCTAGTAGGTTTTTCCCATCATGTCGTTATACCACTCATCCTACACCTTCTCCATTTTCCAACTCCCTCGATCAACATGATACATGTCACTACACATGCTCAGAAGGATAAAGGTAAAGAAAAGGCAATGACTGACCCACCAACCAATCCTATACCCAACATACCATCTGCACCCATACCTAAAATCACTATCCATGGCCCCATGTACCCCATTTCTAATGGCATCACACATCACACCATGCTCAAACAATTACACCAATCTCCCCTCAAAATGTCCTTATATGACCTCATCCAAACCTCAGAATCCCATCGTCAAGCTCTCATGGAGGTTCTTCAATCTATTGAGGTTTTACCCAATGACCCTACACCCGTAGCCTCCATTATCACACCCCATCATGTAGCCTCTCTCACCAAATTACCACCTTCATCTTCACCCCACCCTATTCACCAAGTAGCCTCCCTTAGCTTCTCAGAGGAAGAGATCGTGCCACACCAAAATGATGACCCGGACCCAACCCTCTTCATCTCTGTCCACATAGATGACATACGGGTACGTGTGTGATGATTGATGGGGGCACTAGCATTAACATCATTTCATCCCATGCATTCACTCAAATGCACATACCTAACAATTACATGCATAAACATCCTGTCATGTTGCATTCATTCAATGATGCTATCACCTCTACACTAGGCACCGTCATCCTCCACATTCATGTGGGCCCCACTTTATTCTAGAATTATTTTACATCTTGGAGGGGGAATTCCAATATAACTTGTTGCTTGGTAGACCCTGGATTCGTGTCATGGGTTGTGTTCCTTCCACTTTGCATCATTTGTGTAAAGTTTGAACATGAAGGACACACCTATACCATTCCAGCTGACCCATCACCTTTTAAAACATGCAACATGCTTTACCAACCCAATGATGTGCTCATACCTATTAAGCCATCTACCTCTCGTATGACCACTACTTCTTCACCTACACCTCCACTTACCAGTATAGTCCACTACTTCACCACACATACCTCCTCCATTCCTACCACTGCCATAACCTCCATGGCTGACCCATCAGCTTCCCAATCCATTAACTCTACCTCCACATCAACCTCTGACACTTCATCCATTCCAGCTACCTACATACCAACCACTGATCCCTTGGAAGGTGTTTTTCAACGCCTCACTCTGGGAGTACCGCCTATATAGTGTCAACACATTCCTTACTCCACAAGAGTACAAAGCCTTCACCAACACCCTCCATTATGATCACATATAGGAGAATGCCTCCTTTATGGTCCTCCTCATCTTCGTACTAGTCTCACCTATGGGGGACTTGATACTACCACTTACACACCCGAACCACCATCACAAACTCACCCATTTTCCGCTGACTTCCAATCACTTACCAATCACCATTTCACCCACACCTTCCTACACCAATGTGCATGGAAGGGTTTTGGTTTTGGATTTTACGAGCAAGGCCCCATACCATTATTCCATGTACCACCCACAAACATAACGACCATAGTGGTATCGGCTTTCTGAACCACCTACCAAACAGGCCCATATTGAACTCATTAAGGACACTAGCCCTTCTCCACCTTCTTCACCCACTCCACCTTCATCACCACCCTCACCGACGGAGTCGATGGATCTGAATCTATCCCTCCTAACTTTTTTTTTCATAAACACCATTTCCTTGGGGCCTCTGACTTATCAACGTGAGGTGAGGCCCCTTCCACTCTTCCCTTCCTATATTCTTGAAATGATCGATGATGATACACCTTCAATTAACATCATTCAATGTCAGGATGATGAATCCATACTCACCTACCTTGGTGCAGAAGACTCATATATTCATCGATCATTACCCTCTGAGACGTAAACCATGTTGAATGAATCGACTATCGAGATCAACATTCATACTCAGGATGACCACACATCCTAAAGATCGGTCAATCTTTAGATGTTGTTGAATAGGAAGCCATCACTTCTTTTCTCAAAGATCATAACCATGCTTTCACTTGGTCTTACATAGACATGCCCGGTATTGACCCCACCATAGTGGTCCACAATATCGTAACCATTCCCGATGCCAAACCCATCAAACAAAAGCTGAGGAAAATGCACCCTCATTGCCCTTCTCATCAAAGAAGAACTTCAGCCTTCTTTCCATTTCCTTCATCTTACCCATTGATTATCCTCATTGGATTTCTAACATTGTCCTTGTCACTAAAGGTGATAGGGGGACTCCACATTTGCATGGACTTCTATGACCTCAACCTAGCATGTCCAAAAGATGACTTTCCCTTACCTGGTATTGACCAGCTAGTTGACCTTACCGCTGGCCATGAGATGCTTTATCACTCATGGATGGCTTCTCGGGTTATAACCAAATTTTTCTTGCCCTAGAAGATCAACACAAGACCTCATTCATCACCCCTTGGGGACCTTTCTGCTATCGAGTCATGCCTTTTGGCCTTAAAAATGTTGGTGCCACATATCAACGGGCTATGACTTACATCTTCCATGACATCATGCATCACATATTGGAAGATTATGTGGATGATCTCTTGGCCAAATCTAAATGCCTTTGCTCGAGCACCTTACCATCCTCAAAACCATCTTTGACCATCTCATTAAATATTGCATCCACCTTCAGCCTAAGAAGTGTGTCTTCACGGTTCTCTCAGGAAAGCTCCTGGGATTTATCATTTCCCTACATGGTATAGAAGTTGACCTGCTAAAGTCAAGGCCATTCTCAAAATGCCTCCACCCACTAACCTTAGACAACTTTGTAGCTTGCAAGGTAAGTTGTAGTCTATTCACCATTTCATTTCACAATTATCTGATCGATGTCAACCATTTCATCATCTGCTCAAGAAGGATGTCTCCTTTAAATGGGATGATGACTATCACAAAGCTTTTGAGGCCTAAAACAATACCTTCTCCAACCACCCATACTCATTCCACCTAAAGATCAACCTTTTTACCTATACATATCTCACTACCAATCATTCCTTGGGAGCCATGCTCGCTCATCGCGATGAACAACATAGGGAGTAGGTGGTTTATTACATAAGCCATACTCTTTTGGACTATGAAACCTAATACAACCATCCCGAAAAACTTTTCTTAGCCTTAGTTTTCATTGCCACCAAACTCCGTCATTACCTACTCAACCACAAAAAACCTATGTTGTGACCAACACCGACCCCTTACACTTCATGTATGCCAAACCTTATCAAAATCAGCATGCCGCACAATGGCTTATGCTTTTAGCTGATCTTGACCTCAAATTCATTCATCAAAATTCCATCAAGGCCAAGCTATCACTGACCAATTGGTTGATGCACCTATTTCTAGGGGATCACCCTCTAATTTTGACTTTCCAGATGAGTCAATTGCTACCCTTTCCCTGGATGAACCTCCTTACCAAATGACACTCTTCTTCGATGGTTCCAAGTGTCAGCGTGGGGGTGGGGCTGGTATTATCCTCATTCCTCTTGATGGTGAACCCATGCCTTTGTCTTTCAAATTAGATTTTGAATGCACCAACAATATTTCGAATACGAAGCGCTCGTACTAGGTCTCCAAGCCACCTATGCCCTAGATGTCAAATCAATCAACATCTTTGGTGATTCTCAATTGGTCATAAACCAAGTCAATGGTATATACCAATGTCGTAATGAGATACTTCAAAAGTATAAACATCATGTAGATGTACTTTTGACCACCTTTGATCGTTACACCCTTCAAACCATCCCACGTTCAACCAACAAATTTACAGATACCATGGCCTACTTAGCTTCCCAAATACCCACTTCAGCCCACCAATTCTAAAATCTTTGTCACCATACAATGACTCCAATCACCTTCTTATTTACCTCATGATGTTTACTCCATCGGACCATCACCTCTGACCCGAGTGACCTTTGGTACAAACAATACTCTGACTACCTTTCTCTCTCCATCTTACCTCCTAATCTCACCCGTAATGGACAACGTGCCTTCCTTAAAAAGGTCTCTCATTATGTCATTCTAGGGGGACTCCTCTATAAGCGTGGCTTTGATGGTATTCTCTTACGATGCCTCACAAGTTCTGAAATTCCTTATACCATTAAGGAAGTTCATGATGGCATATGTGGAGGTCACTTTAGTGGCCTTGTTGTTGCTAAGCATATTCTTCACTTGGGCTATTACTTGGCCGACCCTTAATCATGATTGTTGTGATTACATCAAACGTTGTGTAAAATGCCAACAACATTCCAATATTCATCATACACCCAATCATGCCTTACAGGTTGTCACTTGTGACCTTTGGCCCTTCTCTCAATGGGGTTTGGATCTTGTCGGAGAAATCAATCCCCATTCTTCCCAATGCCATCAATGGATCATCACTACTACCTAAATACTATACAAAATGGGTGGAAGCCATACCACTCATCTCCATGAAAGTTGAGAAAATATGTGAGTTCATTAACCACCACATCATTTGTCACTTTGGTGTTCCTCATCGCCTCATCACTTGACAATGGAAAAAATTCAAAAACAAAACATTGCAAAAACTTTGTGACACCTTCGGCATTCAACTTAGTTTCTCATCACCTTATTACCCACAAACCAATGGCCAAGCCGAATCCACTAACAAAACCCTAAACAAAATTCTTATGAAAGTGGTTGACAATACTGGGAAGGATTGGCATATGCACATTCCTTTTGCCCTATGGGCATACCGCACTAGTATTCACACTTCCACTATGGCCACACCATTTTCTCTAGTCTATGGTATAGAGGCAGTCCTGCCTCTCGAAGTCTAGATCCCCTCACTCCACATTTCTCTCCATGACATGCTCAATGATGATGACTTTCATCAGGACCATTTAACACAACTAGAGTTATTAGACAAACGTCATCTTAACACTCTGGATCACCTTCAAGTTTACCAAAAATGTATCAAATGTGCCTACAAAAAACGTGTCCATGCATGAACCTTCCAAGTCGGTGACCTTGTCTTGAAAAAAAATCAACATGTAACTAAAGCAGAAAAAAGTAAATGGGGAAATTTGCTCCTAATTGGCTTGGACCATACATCGTGACTCATACCTATGGATCAGGTGCTTATCATTTATCTTCACTTGATGGTAAACCCAAACCTGAGCCCCTTAACACCTTGCATCTTCAACCATTCTATTGTTGACTTGTCGTCCTACCTCACCTTTTGTCTCTTTCCATGCTCATCCCTTGAGTGCTATTCACTTCATACACCTCACCAATGATTAAACAAGAATCATGTGAGTACCTATCACTTATTATCTTCTCTTGAATATGTGTACCACGGCGCTGCACATAGCATGATTCTCATGGATACTTTTCATCTACCTTTAGATGAGATCCCATGGTCATTTCACCTTGCCTTTTGAACAAGAGTCCTATTCTCCACCTTGGTCTTGTCCATGACTTCAAATACCTCACATGGGACCAAACTCCTTGAGTCAAACTTCTAATAAAAAGATGACTCCCTCAAAAGGACATCTTCCTCTCGATAATTACTACTATAAATAGCATGCTCCCTCGAAGGACAACTATGTAAATCTCTTCTAAAAAAGAGAGCAACCAAAGCTTTTCGCATTGATCAGCCTTTATGAAGACCTCAAGGAGTTAAATTTTATTCATC